>LPNX011162435.1:11739-116457 GCA_001517045.1 Pseudotsuga menziesii | reverse complement strand
GTAATAATTTTGTGTAGATATATCATGCATATGTTGAAAGAATTATATTTTTTTGGCTTGAAAATACCCTTTTTTTTCTTTTTGTCATCTCTTAGCTACCACTGTGTGATCAATAACCCTTCTCAAGTCTAGCGTCTTCCATTTTAATGAGAAAAACTAGTTTATGGTTTCCATCCCTATGGTCCTAAAGTTGTGATGCACTAGAGTTGAGTCCAACTAATGGATTCATCATGGTTAATGAAACAACATTCTACACACACATGCCTCAACATTACTATTTCCCTTTTCCATAAAAACAAAATATTATGTTGTTGATCCTTTATTGAGTGTTAGATTTATTTAGCATAATTTATCATAATTTTGACATAATTTAGCATAAAAGGTCAACTTGACGGTGCCGTCGCTATAAGCATAATTTTGACATAATTTAGCATAAAAGGTCAGCTTGACGGTGCCGTCGCTATAGCGACGGCTAGAGGTCGATACAGCGACGTCCAGCTCTTTAGCCGTCGATACAGCGACGTCCATCTTTTTAGCCGTGGATACAGCGACGGACAGGCGTGGATACAGCGACGCCTAGTTCATGTTGCTTCCGATTTTACACCAAAAAGTTAAAAACGTGGAAAACCTTCGTGGAAAAATCCGCGCTTTTGTACTAGTGATTGGAATGTAAAGGAGGAGAGTTCAAATGTGTCACTTCCCTTCCCAGTTTCCTTTATGCTTCCAACTAATGCAATGGCAAGCAGCAGAAGACCCGTTACCTTCAATGTGAGGTGACTCTTGAGGATATCCTCCTTCATTTTTTCTTCCTCCCTCTGGATCTAGCTTCTAAGAATTTGCCTTTGCTCATTGGCTTCCCATGTCCAAAAATGGGCGAAACAATTGATTTGAGAGGGAAAAACAAACAATTGATTTGAGAGGGAAAAACAATTGAGAATTTTTTTTATTGCCGGAGTGAACTATAAATGACCAAATAAATGACCAATTGTTATGTGGTCATTTTTAGTCTAGATATCCTGTGACCAAATTTGGTCATTTATCTTGGTCGTTTTTAGTTGGTTTTTATCCCATGACCAAAAGTGGTCATTTATCTTGGTCTTTTTTAGTTATCTCACTTAAATTTATCAATTTTGGTCATTTATCCCTTCAAAAAAACTGTGGTGACCAAAAATTTTGGTCTCCTGGTCACTAATCTCTCATTTTCCACTAGTGTATAGCCATGATTTCTTGATTTATGTGGGCGCATCCATGGAGATGATTGGTATGGTTTTGGTTCAAGAGGGTGAGGAGCTCCATGAGCATGTCATATATTATTTGAGCTGAAACCTTATAGATGTAGAACTTCACTATTCCCATGTGGAGAAGCTAACCTTGGCTACCGTTTGTGCAGTTCAACAGTTGAGACACTACATTCTCCTTCTCCAAACCTTCGTCATAGCTCATATAAATCCATTTCAGTTCGCCCTTACTAGAAGGATAATTGGGGGAAAATACAATAAATGGATTGTCATTTTGTAAGAGTTTGATCTTGATTTGTTTCGGCAAAATCAAAGAAATCTTTGATCTTTGCGGAGCTCATATCCGATTTTCCAAGTTTGGAGGAGGAAGTTTATGAGGATACGTTTTTCGATGATAATATTTTCCTTATCTCAACTTTGGACCCATGGTACATGGATATCATTGTCTATTTGCAAACATTGAAGGTCCCTACTCACCTTTCATAGGATCACTGATGAATATTACGTCATGTAGCTAAGAACTACCTTATAGTGGATAACACTTTGTACCAATGTGGGGTAGATTCCATTTTGCATCATTGTTTAAACCATGATGAGGTTGAGGTTGTGCTAAATGATTTCCACAGAGGGGCGTGTGGTGGTCATTTATCTGGGATTTCTATAGCCCAAAATTTTTTGAGAGCAAGATATTTTTGGTCATCCATCTTCAAATATTGCGTTAATATGGTCAAGAAGTGCCACCCTTGCCAGGTGTTTGCATGCAATATGCGCTCGCATCCATCCCCATTACATCCTATTGTCATTGCCGGTCCATTCACCGAGTGGGGGCTTGACTTTATGGATTTCAACCTAGCTTCGGTTGGGGGGAATCATCACATTATTATGGCTATCAATTATTTCATGAAATGGGCAAAGGCTATGCCCACAATTAAATCTGACGATGAGATAACCACACATTTCGTGTTCAACCATATTATCACCCGGTTCGGCATTCCGAAAGATCTTGTCATTGACCATGGCAGGAACTTTCAAAATAAAATGATGGAAGAGTTGGATTCCAAGTTAGGGTATAAGAAAGAAAATTCATCTTCTTCTTACCCTCAGGCGAATGGACAGGTTGAAGAAATGAATAAATCACTTAAGTCTATTCTCCAGTGAACCATCACACAAAGCAAGAACAATTGGCATATTATGTTGTATCCTACTTTGTGGGCCTATAGAACCTCGGTTAATACTGCCACCAGTTTCTCTCCATATTAGCTTGTGCATGGGGTGGAGTCATTTTTACCGATTGAATGCGAAATCCCTTCTCTGAAGCTAGCTCTAGAGATTTTACCAGACACTTCCACATTGGAAGAACGTTTGGTCCACTTAGAGCAGCTTGATGATCAGCACTGAGATGCCTTAGTGGATCTAGAGGTTAACAAGCATCATGTCAAGGTCCAGTACAATAAGCCTTGTCCGTCCAAGGAGGTTTAATGAAGGTGACTTGTTCCTTTTGTGGGATCAAGCTAAGGAACCCTTAGGGGCAGGGAAATTTAATCCCATGTGGCATGGTTCTTACGTGGTTAAATGAGTCCTAGAGAAAGGTGCTTGTGAGCTGGTTGATTATGAAGTGATAGCCTTAGAAGAGCTTAGAAATGGGCTCTATCTCAAAAAATACTATGCATGATCTTCAGCCGGGGATGATTGTTGTATATTATTGTATAGTTTTTGCATTACATAATTAGGTTTTCTTATGGTGATAATGTTTGTTGATTAGCTTTCATTTCTTATGGCAGATGTTGATGGAGTATTCCGTTTACATAGGATTCACCGATGGCGCTAGCTGCCACACTCAAAACTCAGCTTCAGCTGCTTGGGTGATTTAGGCTGCTACAGGTCAAGTATTGTCTTTAGGAGGCGTATGTTTATGTCCTTCTTCGAACAATGTTGCTGAATATAGTGCCATTATTGAGTTATTACGTGATTCCATTTCACATGGTGTTCATTCTCTTGAGGTACCTCTTGATTCACAGTTAGTGGTTTCACAGCTTAATGGCTTGTATCGTATTAGGGATTTGACATTATTATGAATATTCTTACGTGTGAGATCGCTAGAATGGAAATTTGAGAATATAACATGCATTCATGTTCCAAGAGTTTTTAATCAAGTTGCTGACTCATATGATAACTATGTGTTATATTGGCATTTGTTTCATAGACCATAAGAATATCACAAACATACATTTTACACACATGTAAATATAAATAAAATCGATCATCATAAAAGTTTTTGATTAAAATCCAAAAAGTGACATCATAATACATAAGTGTCATATACAAAATTGGGGCTTCCAAGCCACCAAAATATAAACAACGGTCATACAAAAATGAATACACTCAGGTCTCTAATCCTAAGGAGGAGGGGGTTTCTGATCATGATACAACACTATAGCTCTAGCTAGCCATCGAAAGAGTTGAACCCATGCTTGTGGTACACCAACCACCTAACGCTGCATGGCCTTAGGCAAGTCCTCGACTTGTGCCATGGGTACCCTCTGTGTCAAGCGAACGAAGGTCATGTGGATGCTTTGGAGCATCCTCTTCGCATTCGCACCCATGATATCATCTCCTCTTCCCCTCTGTCGATGTGAGGGAAGCCTTCTGGCCGATGTGGTCCTACATTTGCATATGCATGACATATTGTCACTATGTGTTATCACACCAAAAATATGTCTTTTGAGTCGATATATAAAAAAACACAAAAAAAAAATGAAAAATCAAAACTTAAAAAGTCAGTTTGGGATTCTTTAGGTATGTCACCATAAGTTGCTCCTAGTGGCAGTGGCATATCCGGATCTCAATGGAAGTATATCCTTGCATAGGGTTAGTCGTCTATGGCAACAATCTGTCTCCACCACCATGGAAAGAAGTTTGTTGGGTAGGGGTTAGCCACTCTACCTCCACCCAGTCTGTGCATAACATTTTTCCAATGTCATTGGGATGGATCCTGAACTCCATGTGCAAAAATGTCCACTCTAGGGCTTAGCCTTGGTACCCGCTCAAAGAAGAACATGCTCAGTATGTTTCCGAACCCAAATTTTAGCACCTTACCCATCTTGCAGTTACTGATTTGTTGTTTCATGTTACTCAACAGTGTCATGCTCCAGTCATACACTATAAGTCTCATACACTCCACCGCATAGAAGATCATTGGCTGCGAGGCCTGGTGGAGTGAACCTAACCTGACAATCCTTCTTAATGCCAAAAGTATGGCCTTCAATCCCAGAATCTAGATAGAGTTTGTCGAGATTTGACTCCCAACCTTTTCTATCTTCGGAAAGCAATACATAGCTATGTACTCATCAATAGTCAGCCTGCCTCCTAGCCCACGAGATCAGAGATTCACCATCTCTCCTCATTGAGACAAACCAATGATCAAGTATATGTCCTCAACCTCCATGCCGAGCGACATCCCGTCAATGAAATGTCTCAGATTCTGGATCCCAGTGTTGATGTAATTGTAACAATGGAATGTATTCACTTGTATTTCTTATGTATTGTAACCCAATGTTTATTCCGAGGTGTGTCTATAATGTAATTGAGTCATGTCATGCCATGATGTTCCTATCAGGAGTTTCTTTAATGTAAACAAGTCATGTCAGTCAATGTGGGTCACCCTTGTATTGTTCAAGGGTTAAAGTCCCCGTGGTTCCAAGGCACAAGGGTTGTTAGACTCACCTAGTGAATTCATCCCTAGTAGGCTTTAGTCAAGTTGAGAATCAGTATAAATAGAGAGCTAGCCTCTCTATTGATCACACACTCATCCACACTCAGTTGTAGCGCATAACTGAGGAAGAAGAAGACACTAGGGCTAGGAAGAAAGAAGGTTACTGCTGTTGGGAGATCATCTTATTGTTTTGGGTTTTACTTTTGGTGTTGATTCTATCTCTGAGGAAGTTGTGGGGTTTTCTCCATTTATGGTTTCTTCGAGGAAAAAAATTGTGTTCATTTTCTCTTGTGTTTGATTGATGTGCTTGTTATTCTCTCAGTTAAAGATCCTAATATAATGTTAGCTTAACATTAAAAATCTAACATGGTATCAGAGCTTAACCTAATAAGAAGACACTGTGCAGCTGCAGGAACTAGGGATTCCTACTTTGTGGATCTCTCTCCACATATTTTAATCAAAATAAGGCTAGAATAACTCTCCTCCCTAGGGCGCATCTTTCTATCGAAGTAGAATCCAATTCTGAGGTTTTTCAGTTTTGGACCTCACACTGCTGCCGAAAATTAGGGCTTTTCACAAAAGTGGAATGTTTTAGTGATCCCAGGCCTAGATTGTTCTCCTCCCCAAAATAGAAGTTTAGATATCAAGATCAAAGCATTTGGTTGGACAGAACTCTAGAAAAGCAAAACCCTAATCTGCTCCTGAACCAACAATGCAGAATTTTAGCTCCAAATCTAGATCCGATATCTTGACCTGGTAAGATCTAAATCTTTTGTATTTACATTTGAGGTTCTCAGTTAATATGTCTCATCATACCAAGCTTAATGAAAATCTTGAAGGAGCTGATAACTTCTGAGCTTGGAAGTATAGGATCTTCTTGGTTCTAGAAGAAAATGAGTTGGATTCCTACATCCATGAGGAGGTTCCAGTTCCGGAAGGAGATGAGGATAAGGCCTTACATAAGAATAAGTTGGTTATGGAAAAGAAGATTATTGCTAACTCAATCAAGGATCACCTCATAACGCAGGTGTCCTCCCTCAAGACACCTAAAGCTATGTTTGATTCCCTAACCAAATTGTTTGAAGGGAAGAACATAAACTGAAAGATGACTCTAAGGAACCAGTTGAAGAATGTAAAGATCCAGAATGAGGAGACCATCCATTCATACTTCACAAGAGTCTCCTAGATCAAAGAAAAACTTGAAGCAGTAGACGAAGAAGTGGAGAATGTAGAAATTGTGATAACAACCTTGAATGGTCTCCCTAGGTCATGGGATTCTTTCATCCAAGGAATTTGTGCTAGGAAGAAGTTAGTCAAGTTCAGTAGACTGTGGGAAGAATGTTCACAAGAAGAAGCTCAAATAGCAGCTCGAGAAGAAAATATGGGAAGTGAAGATCAAGCTCTCATAGTACACTCCAATAAAGGAATAAGGGAAAATCATCATCACCAAGGTAAGCATTCTCATCAGAAAAATAATGTTGTAAGTGTTGGAGACATTTACCACCATACACACTCATTTTGGTCAATTTGGCCTAGTTAAACCACTATCCTAAGTATTATTGACTTAATTGACATCCGAGGAGCACCATATGACATCAGCTAGATCACACCCATGCCTACCTTCAGTCAAGGAGGCTAACTTATCCTTCTCCTACATTCGGGGAGGCTAACTGGAGCACTCCAGGGGTGCTCTAAGTGTCATTAATGCCCCATATTGCTAACTGATGGTTACAATTAGTTAAACAGAGTAGTGAAGGTTCCTTCCTTCATTAAATTTATTATTTATTGATTATTTAATAAGATGGAGTGTCACGTCCCCATGCCTCCGACCGGCAAGGAAGACGCGATCCATGGCATTAACCATGCATACTAACAGCCTCATGAACATGTACAGGAAGTAAAATGGTAAAACAGAATGCTGAAGTAGAATGAATTGAAGCAAAAACATGCACATATACAATTGTTTATCATACACAGCAGAAACATCATCATTTCTATAGCATTCAGTCATGCATGCATTTATCATGTTCATTTCATTTTCATTATAGTAATTTAAGATTGCAGAAGTAAAATGGACAGATTACTTATCTTATGAAAGCTTTGCTCCGCAACCAGCTATGTCGCTGTAACATTCCACCCAACCATAGGCCAGCGTGCTCCTTAATCTCTCAGCAGCGCTGCCACCCCCGAGCTGGGCATGATTCTCCAAGGAATAAGGGAACTAGCAGGCTTACACATAGCCAAGGATATACAAAACACATAGCCAAGCCAACTCAGTTGGGTTTATCAGGCCATCCAGGAGTTGGAGAAGGAAAATTGCTAAGCTGGCGAGCTCATTACAGAGCCAAGGACACCTACACCAGAGCTATCCTGACCTATAAGACACCCATCCATGCCCAACACAAGGAATCAGTCCCTTCTCTGCTACACAGTCCCTCAGGCCCTGCATTCCATTCCAGTGCTATTCAGGGGTGATGGAGAAGAAGGCCAGCCCTCTAGCTCTGTCTATGTGGTTCCAGCCACCAGGTTTATCAAGCAAAACTAATCCCATGCCCTTGCTCCCAATATAGTCTGAAGACCAACCATTTCCCACAAGCAATCAATTAGCTATCACAGCTCAAACAGGGAAAAACAAATTACATAGCCCCAAAGCAGAACAACAAACAAAATGCAATAGGGACAAATTTACAGTTTCCCAACCGATGTGTGAACAGAACCCATGAATTAGCTTGTGAGTAAAGGATACGGCCACCCTATTCACAAATCCGCCCAAGGAAATACTGCGTGGGTAAATCCAGCAAAAATACCCTGCGTGAAGATGGAAAATGGGAGGGAATCCCTCTACGTGAGAATGCACAGCAATAGAGGCCCTGCGTGAGGAGAAAGAAACTCCGATTTTGCCCATGGATGAACAAAAAAATAGCAAGGACGCGAATTATAGTGCGTGAGTGTTCAACAACTTGTGGAGCCAAGAAATTGTCTGTGTGAGACCCCCCCCCAAAAAAAATCACCCAGAGCCTGTGCGTAAGGAGAAAAATAGACAAAATCGTGGGTAGAGGTGAGCAGCAAAACATGAGGCCACCAAATTGGAGAGTGGGAACCTGCGTGAGTGATGAACAGACAAAATCATGGAGAAGGGAGAATAAAAAATGCCTGCGTGAAGGATAAGGACGAATTGAATGAAGGGCATAGGCTAGGACTGATAGTCCTGTCACCCCACACCCCAAAGCAATACCTGCCATAAATCCTCCCAGCTGCCAACAAAATTTCTTAAAGAAGGTGGTCGGAATAAGACAAGGGAAAAAGAAACATGGGTATTTTCCCCCATTAGCCAAAGGTTTGACAAATTTCCCCACAACCTTATCCTTGAAAAATCATGCCCCATTCGATTTAGTTGCCATGACCGTAGCTGGTTGTGTTCGTTTAATTAATTATGATGCATATTTACATGATGACCAACATAATATATGCCGCATGCCCCAATATACCATCGGTGATAATTTAAGTCCAAAACATGGCATGACCAGTCAATGGTTGGGCCTTGGCCTTTAGCTCCGCACCATGACCCTTTACAATATATATATACATCATATACATCTAATGCAATGGGGTCAAAACCGGGGCATTACATGGAGTGAATAGGGGTGCCTCCAATCACTTCTGATGGTCAGTTACACTTCGGTTAACCTCATTAGGGTTCATTGGAGTCATTGGTGCACTACCACTTGTTGGTTGGCTTGCAGTGACATGTTTCTGAGCTACATTTAGTTAGACTTAGTCATTTATTGCACCCCGACTTTAGTTAGGTCTCAGTTGAGTCAATTATGGTCTTGATCGATGGTTAACTTGAGTGTTGATTGTGGCTTACATTCAGTTAAGCTAAACTCACTCATTCAATTCGAATGACCTCCTTGGGAATTCGAATTGCTTTGTCATTCATTCTTGCAACATGATCATTTTAATGTATTACTCATTCTTTTTGTGAATATACAGAGCGGCTACTCATTTTCCATCACAATTACACCATTCTCATGTCTTATTGTTATTAATATTTTATGAGACTATGCTTGAGTCCCTAGATTACTGTGATAGATTAATATGGTATCAGAGCTCACGGTGGGATGAAGCTCAAATCTCTCAAAAACAAGATTTTTGACAGATTTTGCATGAAAATTGAGCAATAGCTCAAAAATCCAGCACTGCACCAGAAGCCAGGGCTTACCAATTAATACCCAAGTAAGGAAATTGTTGATCAAGCTTGCTTGATTGACTATTCTAGGTGTGATGAAATCCTAAAATGTGCAGGCTGTCCGACCTTACATTGCCCTTTTTGTTGTGATTTTCAGGTTCTTTATAGGTGAAGCATTTGCTCCAGTAGATTCAGATGGCCTCTTCATTAGATATTTTGACTCTGTTCAATTTCCACTCATGGAAATGAGACATGGGGATCTAGCTACTTTCTAGAGGACTCTATAGGTTCACCATGGACACTGAAGAAGAGCCTGGTTCTGCAATAGACAAATCTATATTCTTGAACAACAAGGATGAAGCATTCGGATTGTCATGCCTCTATGTTTCTTGAGATCTTATTTTCCATATTTCAAGATTGAAGCCTCCAAAGGAAATCTGGGACAAATTGGAAACCCTGTATGGAAAGCAGGATGATTTGAGAGTTTACCAGCTTGAAAATGAATTGATGTCTCTCCATCCTTCCAATTTTGAGACCTTGAATGAATTTTTCACAAAGTTCAAGAAAATTGTCTTACTGTTGAACCAATGCAAAGTGGAGAAGGAGGATGATCAGCTCATCCTCACCATACTCTCCAAAATTGGAGTTGAGTATTCAGTTTTTGTCTCTACATTCCGTGCGGGGTAGCTCACAACCCCTAGATGGAAGATTCCTACATTCAATGCCTTCATTGAGTCCCTCACAAGTGAACATGATAAGCTTGTCCAGATGGGGATCATCAGATCCTCCTGTGATCAATCCCTCCATGTCTTGGGGGCTGAAGATCTGAAGGGTAAAGGAAAGCAACAGAAGAACCCAAAAACTAAATTCGAAGCTCCTAAGCCTAAAGTTGAAAACCAACAGCATGATGAGTCTTCCAGCTCAAAGAAGAACAAAGGAAAAGGGAATCATGGAAAGGAAAAGGTCAAGAAGGGCTTCCACCCTAAACATGCCTGCATGAAGAAGAAGCTTGATGAAGCTACCACTATCCTTGAAAGAAATCACAACAATCTTCCAGAAAGCTTTCGGAGGAGAGATCAGCAAGATCAAGAACCACGGTATGAAAGAGGTCATGCCCTTATGGCAAGCACTTCAAAGTCTGAAGCACTCTTGATTGATTATGGAGCTTCAAACCACATGATGGCTGAAAGAGACTCCTTCTCATCCTTGGAGACCAGAAAATCTATCCCCATCCACATGGGAGATGACTCCACCATCATTTCATAAGGACAAGGTACGGTTGATATTTGACAAAGTGTCCTCTGACACATAATTGTATTAAAGAAGAAGGAAAATAATTACATCACAGATATGTGAGGGATAAATCCTGAAAGATTACCTCACATGGAAAACTCGATGGATTTAAATATCCAAAGAGTAACAACTAATTTACCGTTGCTGAAACTAACTAAGGGACACCTCACATAATCACGTGAGTGTGTAGATGCCCTTTTACATTTATTAAACTAAACTTCTAATTATTACATTTTGGATCATAATTCCTAACAATCCCCCCTTTGATCCAAAAATTCTTTTGAACAAATACCAAGTTCATTTCTAAACTTATCAAATTTGACCCTTCTAAGAGAATTTGTAAAAATATCTGCAGTTTGATCTTCTGATGGACAATACTTTGGCTTGATGATTTGTTTGATGACAAGAGCCCGAATGTAATGATACTTAGTGTCCACATGCTTAGTTTTTGAATGAAAAACAAGATTTTTGGCTAACTTGATTGCTGACTGATTATCAATAAATAATGAATTTGCTTCTTTCTGATCAACTTTGAGGTCTTGTAAAATCCTTCTTAACCAAACTATCTCACAAGTGGCTTCCCAAGCTGAAATATATTCTTCTTCTGATGTAGAATTTGCAATTGGATCCTGCTTTTTACAACTCCATGCCACTGCAGCTGATCCCATATTCATTACCTAACCTAAAGTAGATTCCCTTTCATCAACATCTCTAGCAAAATCTGCATCTGAATAGACAACAAGATTGAAATTTTTTTTCTTTTAAACTCAAGTCCAAAATCCTTTGTTCCTTGAATATACCTTAACACCCTTTTTGCTGCATTCCAATGACTTTCTCTAGGTTCCTGCATATATTTGGAAAGTATGCTAACTGCATAAGATAGATTAGGATGAGTATTCATCAAGTAAATGAAACATCCAATTAACTGTCTATATCCAGTACAATTTACAAGTCCACCCCCTTCAAACTTAGAAAGTTTTAAATTTTCTCCATGGGAGTAATCGCTGGTTTACATTCCTCCATTCCAAACTTCTTTAATAATCCAGAAATGTACTTAGCTTGAGAAATAAATATACTTCCTTTCTGCTGCTTTACTTCAACTCCAAGATAGTAATGAAGTAATCCCAAGTCTGTCATTTCAAAACCTGTTTGAAGTTATTTCTTAACCTAAAATATATGATCATTATTGTTACCTGTTATGAGCAAATCATCAACATACATAACCAAGATGACTAAGTTGTTTTCCTGGATTCGAACATACAAAGTATCATCTGACTCACTATGAAGAAAACCAACTTTCTGTAGGTAGGCATCCATTTTTGCATAGCAAGCTCTGGGAGCCTGTTTCAATCCATATAATGCCTTAACCAATTTACAAACTTGATTTTCTTTCCCTGGAACCTCAAAACCAAGAGGTTGAGTCATATAAACATCCTTTTGCAAATCACTATTTAGAAATGCACTTTTTACATCAATTTGATGCACTTTACATAATTTTATTAAAGAAGAAGGAAAATAATTACATCACAGAGATGTGAGGGCTAAATCCCGAAAGATTTTTTTTTTTTAAATAAGAACTTATACGTGTCTTCTTTTTTTTTTAAAGGTTCTCTTCCACAAAATTTTTAAATAACCTTGCCTTAAAAAAAAAAAAATTATTTTACTCTCTCCAAGTAAAATAAAAAAAATTGAGTCTATAAAAAATATTTTCTGTAGAGATTCTTTTTTAGCCCAAAAGAATAGGAAGCATTAATATTTTCAGCACAGATTCTTTTTTTTTTCAGCCCAAAAGAATAGGAAGCATTAACTTACGGTCAAAATTTCGCTATTCCAAAACCTTGAAAGTCACCTTCTTCAAACAACCTTTAGCACCTTCCAACCAGGTTCCAACTAGACCAAGATTTAACCGCGTGCTCCGATACCACTTTGACAAAGTGTCCTCAGACACATAATTTTATTAAAGAGGAAGGAAAATAATTACATCACAGAGATGTGAGGGCTAAATCCTGAAAGATTACCTCACATGGAAAACTCGATGGATTTAAATATCCAAAGAGTAACTAATTTACCGTTACTGAAACTAACTAAGGGACACCTCACATAATCACGTGAGTGTGTAGATTCCCTTTTACATTTATTAAACTAAACTTCTAATTATTACATTTTGGATCATAATTCCTAACAATCTTGAGAATGACTATTTTTCAAATTTTTTGTATCTACCATCTCTGGAATCAAATCTCCTCAGTGTCTATCATATGACACACACAAGAGTGCCCTAAGAGAGTATCTTTCAGCCCAAATGATTTTGATATAACAGAACTTGCATCCGGTAAACTTGTTGCCAAAGGCCTTGCAAACCATCATGCAAAAGCCTATGAATTTTTCCCACTTTGTGGCGGATGCAAAGCCCACTGCACTGCTGACTCATGGAAATGAAGTTAGTAGGTTGTGGCATGAGAGGTTTGGCCATCTCAATTTCAAATACTTGCACCAATTACAAAAAAAATCCATGGTTTAAGGCCTCCTAGTCATTAAGGCAACCACTCAAATTTGCAAGAGCTATGTGGTTGGAAAGCACCCTGAGCACAAGTTCGATCGAGGGAAGGCAAACTGAGCTACATGCATCTTGGGGCTGATACATTCTGATATTAGAGTTCCAATGCATATCACATCCATGAATGTATCAAGGTATATTTTGACTTTTATTGATGATTTTTCAAGGTACACATGGGTCTTCTTTCTCAAAAAGAAGTCTGAAGTATCTGAAAAATTCACTGAAATGAAGGCCTTGATTGAGAATGCCTCTACGATTAAGATCAAGATCTTGAGATATGATAATGGTAGGGAGTATGTAAATAATTAGTTTCTGTACATACTCTCCCAAATTGGTATTCAGTTCCAACATTCAATTCCCTACACTCCCTAGCAGAACGGTGTAGCAGAAAGGAAGAGTCGGTCTCTCAAGGAGATGACCACCTGTATGATGGAATCAAAGAAGTTGGCCAAAAATTTGTGGGATGAATCCATCCATGCTGCAGCATAAATTCATAATAGAGTGCCATAGTCATCCATGAAAGGGAATACCCCTTTCGAAGCATACTTCGGACACAAGCCGGATGTGTCGAACCTGCAAGTGTTTGGGTACACCGCATGGGCCTGGATTTGACTTGATAAAAGAATGGCTTTGCATCCGCAAAGAATAAAATGTTTGTTTATTGGGTATCCTAATGAATCAAAAGGTTTCAATATGATGGATATCAAAACAAAATAGATCATCATTGAAAGTATTTTCAAGTTCGATGAGCCTCTTCAGGAGGTGGAACTAGTGAAGGAGAAAACCGCTGAATTTCCTTCCTATTCTACTGAATATTTGGATGATGAACCTGAATTGGATCCTATGATTTTTTATATCAGTGTGTAGAAAACATTATATGCTGAATTAGAACCTAAAATACAAAATCATCTTCCCTCATGGGCCCAATGGACACTCTCCTCTGCAGGAGATAACATTGGAAATATGGATGATCCAAGGAGAACCTAGTCTAATTTCCAAAGAGCAGGTATTTTCCTCTCTTGTCCTAATAATTTGATATTTAAAAATTGTTATTTGATGATTATTCCAGATCCAAAATACTACTACCATGCTCGAAAGGATCCGAGATGGCAAGTTGCCATGGATGAAGAGATGAATTCTCTTCAAAAAACACTACTTGGGAGCTAGTTTCTCTTACTCCGGGAAGGAAATTGGTTCAATGCAAGTGGGTGTTTTGGACCAAGGTTGACGCTGATTATAGAACCTGAAAATATAAGGAAATATAGGTTGCAAAAGGTTTCTCCCAGGTCCAAGGTGTGGACTACCATGAGACTTTTGCACCGGATGCAAAAATGGAGTCCATCCACCTAGCTTTGGTAATTTCAGCATCTCAGCACTGGGAAGTGCATCATATGGATGTTAAGTCATCCTTTATCCATGGAGATATTCATAAAGCATCCTGAGGGCTACATATCTGATCCATATTTGGTTTGCAAGCTAAAGAAGTCACTATACAAGTTAAAACAGGCCCCAAGAGAATGGTATTCCAAAATGGATGCCTTCCTTCTCTCGCAAAAATTCCAAAGGTGTAGATCAGATCCACATGTGTGTATATAAAAAATTATGATGGTCATTTGATTATTATTGTTTTATATGTTGATGACTTACTGATCACAGATAGCACAGTTGCTTCCATTTTAGCCATCAAAACTGCTCTCCACAATGCATTTAAAATGAGCGATTTGGGGCTCTTAAAACAATTTTTTGGGGCTCGAAATTGAGAAAAATTATGATGGGATAATGGTCACTCAGTAAAAATAAATATCGAACCTATTATTCAAGTTTAACATGGCTGAATGTAGTCCTGCACCATTCCCTTTCCTTTCAGGGATGAGCCTTGAAGAAGGAAAAAGCACACCTCCCATGGACTCCACTATTTATCGAGAGCTGATTGGTAGCTTGTTGTACTTGACACATTATCAGCATGATATCTGTTATTCCGTGAATTATGTATCAAGATACATGCAGCATCCCCATGATATTCACTGGAAGGCATCCAAGAGGATCCTCCAGTATATTCAGGGAACCAGGACCTACGACATTCACTATGTTGCAGACTCTGAGCTAGAGCTGGTTGGATACATAGATTCTGATTGGGTGGGTGATTCTATTGATCAAAAGTCTACTTCTAGATATGTATTCATGTTTGGTGGTGGCCCCATTCGCTGGTATAGAAAAAAAAAATCTTCTATAGCATTATCTTCAATAGAGGTTGAGTATCGAGGAGCGGTGAATGCTTGCATCCCAATAGTTTGGTTGCAAGGAATTCTTTCAGAGTTTGATATTGGTAGTACTTTGTCCATTGTCCTCTTTTGTGGCAATCAAAGTGCTATTAAGATATCAATAGATCCAGTTACCAGGCAGAGGACTAAGCATGTAGAGATACACATGCACTATATCAAGGAGCTAGTGCATGACAGGACCATCATTCTGCAATACTGCCCTACTGATGAGCAGATTGCAAACATCTTCACCAAGAAATTTTCAGAAAATAAGTTCACTTACCTTCGTTCATTGTTGGGGGTGAGTCCATCAGGGTGGTCAGACTACTTTCAATGTTCATCTCGAAGGGGGGGGTTTCCCACTAGGTTTTCCCTCTTTTCCTCAATTAGTTTGTTTTTGAGCATTGTTTCAGTTTTAGTATTGTACAGGGTGACCTATGGACTTAGTTGCTGGGGCCCTAGCATTTTTATGCACTTATGTTTTCTACTCCTCCTGAGTATAGCTCAAGGGGGGGTGTTGGAGACATTTACCACCATACACACTCATTTTGGTCAATTTGGCCTAGTTAAACCACTATCCTAAGTATTATTGACTTAATTGACATCAGAGGAGCACTAGATGACCTCATCTAGATCACACACATGCCTACCTTCAGTCAAGGAGGATAAATTAGCCTTCTCCTACATTCAGGGAGGCTAACTGGAGCACTCCAGGGGTGATCTAAGTGTCATTAATGCCCCATATTGCTAACTTATGGTTACAATTAGTCAAACATAGCTATGAAGGCACCTTCCTTCATTAAATTGATTATTTATTGATTATTTAATGAATTGGAGTCAACAGGGGCACCCCCAACCACTTCTGATGGTTAGTTACACTTCAGTTAACCTCATCGGGGTTCATTGGAGCCATTGATGCACTACTACTTGTTGGTTGGCTTGCAGTGACATGTATCTAAGCTACTTTCAGTTAGAATCAGTCATTTATTGCACTCCGACTTTAGTTAGGGCTCACTTGAGTCAATTAGGGTTTTGATTGGTGGTTAACTTGAGTGTTGACTATGGCTTACATTCAATTAAGCTAGACTCATTCATTCAATTCGAATGAACTCCTTGGGAATTCAAATTTCTTTTTCATCCATGCTTACAGCATGATCATTGTATTGTATTACTCATTCTTTATGTGAATATACAGAGCGACTACTCATTTTGTAGCACAATTACACCATTTTCATGTCTTATTGTTATTAATCTTTTATGATAATGTGCTTGAGTCCCTAAATTATTGTGATAGATTAATATGGTATCAGATCTCATAGTGGGATGAAGCTCAAATCTCTCAAAAACAATCTTTTTGACAAAGTTTGCATGAAAATTGAGCAATAGCTCAAAAATCCAGCACTGCACCAGAAGCCAAGGCTTACCACTTCATACCCCAAGTAAGCAAATTATTGATCAAGCTTGCCTGATTGACTGTGCTGGGTGTGATGAAAGCCTAAAATGTGCAGGATATCCGACCTTACATTACCCTTTCTATTGTGATTTTCAAGTTCTTTACAGATTAAGCATCCACTCCAACAGATTCAGATGGCCTCTTCTGTAGATATTTTGACTCTATTCAATTTCCACTCATGGAAAGGAGACATGGAGATCCAACTACATTCCATAGGACTCTATAGGGTCTCCATGGACACTGAAGAAGAGCTTGGTTCTGCAATAGACAAATATAGATTCTTTAACAAGAAGGATGAAGCATTCTGATTCTTGTGCCTCTCTGTTTCCCTAGATCTTCTTTTCCATATTTCAGGATTGAATACTCCTAAGGAAATTTGGAACAAATTGGAAACCCTGTATGGAAAGTAGGATGATTTCAGAGTTTACCAGCTCAAAAATGAATTGATGTCTCTCCAACCTTCCAATTTCGAGACCTTGAATGACTTTTTCACAATGTTCAAGCACATTGTCTTACTGTTGAAGCAATGCAAAGTGGAAAAGGAGGATTATCAGCTCATCCTCACCATACTCTCCAAAATTGGAGCTGATTATTCAGTTTTTGCCTCTACATTCCATGCAGGGAATCTCACAACCCCTAGATGGAAAATGCATACACTCAATGCCTTCATTGAGTCCCTAACAAGTGAACATGATAAGATTTTCCATATGGGGATCATCAGATCCTCCCATGATCAAACCCTCCATGTATCGGGGCCCAAAGATATGAAGGGTAAAGGAAATCAGTAAAAGAACCCACAAACTAAATTTGAATCTACTAATCCTAAAGTTGAAAACCAGTAGCATGATGAGTCTTCCGGATCAAAGAAGAACAAAGGAAAAGGGCATCATGGAAAGGAAAAAGTCAAATGTTCATACGGGAGGAAGGGATTCCACCCTAAACATGCCTACATGAAGAATAATCTTGATGAATCTACCTATCTCCTTGAGAGAAATCACATCAATCTTCTGGAAATATTTCAGAGGAAAGATCAGCAAGATCGGGAACCATAGCATGAAAGATGCCATGCCCTCATGGAAAGAACTTTGAAGTCCAAAGAACTCTTGATTGATTATAGAGCTTCAAACCACATGATGGCTGAAAGAGACTTCTTCTCATCCTTGGAGACCGGTAAATCCATCCCCATCCACATGGGAGATGACTCGACCATCATTTCATAAGGACAAGGTACGGTTGATCTTGAGAATGGCTATTTTTCAAATGTTTTGTATGTACTGTCTTTGGCATCAAATATCCTTACTGTCTATTAGTTGACACACACAAGAGTTCCTAAGAGAGTATATTTCACCCAAAATGATGTTGAGATAATGGAACTTGCATCTAGGAACTTGTTGCCAAAGGCCTTGCAAACCATCATTCAAAAGCCTGAGTTTTCCCACTTTGTGGCGGATGCAAACCCCATTGCACTACTAACTCATGGAAATGAAGTTAGTAGGATGTGGCATGAGAGGTTTGGCCATCTCAGTTTCAAATACTTGCATCAATTACAAAAAAACTACATGGTTGAAGGCCTCTCGGTCATCAAGGAAACCACTGGAATTTGCAAGGATTGTGTGGTTGGAAAGCACCCTGAGCACATGTTCAATTGGGGGAAGGCAAATTGAGCTACATGCATCTTGGGGCTGATACATTCTGATATCAGTGGTCTGATTCCTATCACATGCATGAATGGATAAAGGTATCTTCTAACTTTTATTAATGATTTTTGAAGGTAGACATGGGTCTTCTTTCTCAAAAAGAAGTTTGAAGTATGTGAAAAATTCATTGAACTGAAGGCCTTGATCGAGAATTCCTCTGGGATTAAGATCAAGATATTGATATTTGATAATGTAGGGGAGTATTTAAGTAATGAGTTTCTACACATATTCTTTAAAAGTGGTATTCAGGTCCAACATTCAATTCCCTACACTCCCCAGCAGAACGGTGTAGCGAAAAGGAAGAATCAGTCTCTCAAGGAGATGACCACCTGTATGTTGGAATCAAAGAAGTTGGCTGCAAATTTGTGGGATGAATCCATGCATGCTATAGAATACATTCAGAATAGAGTGCCACACTAATCCATGAAAGTAAATAACCCTTTCGAATCATACTTTGGACACAATCCGAATGTGTCGAACCTGCGGGTGTTTGGGTCCACTGCATGGGGCCGGATTCCAATTGATAAAACAAGGGATTTGCAACCACAAAGCATAGAATGTATTTTTATTGGGTATATTGATGAATCAAAGGGTTTCAATCTATTGGATATCAAAACAAAACAGATCATCATCGAAAGGAGTGTCAAGTTCGATGGGCCTCTTCAGGAGGTGGAACTAGTGAAGGAAAAAACTGCTGAATTTTCTTCCTATTCTACTGAATATTTGGATGATGAAATTGGGGGTGATGACTTTGATTTGGATCATATGATTTCTGATCAGTGTGAAGTAAAAATAAGATTCTAAATCACAACCTGAAGTACAAAATCATCTTCCCACATGGGCACAATAGACACTCTCCTCCGCGGGAGATAACATTTGAAATCTGGATGATCCAAGGAGAACCCGGTCTGTTTTCCAAGGAGAGGGCATTGCGCTCTCTTTTCCTGATAATTTGATGTATGAAATTTGTTATTTTATGATTATTTTAGACCCAAAATCCTACTACCATGGTTGGAAGGATCCGAGATGGCAAGTTGCCATGGATGAAGAGATGACTTTTCTTCAGAAAAACACTACTTGGGAGTTAGTTTCTCTTCCTCTGGGAAGGAAATTGGTTCAATGCAAGTGGGTGTTTCAGACCAAGTTTTATTCTGATTGAAACAACTCCAAATATAAGGAAATTCTAGTGTCAAAAGGTTTCTCCTAGGTCCAAGGTGTGGATTACCATGAGATTTTTGCACCGGTTGCAAAAATAGACTCCATCCCCCTAGTTTTTGCAATTTCAACATCTAAGCACTGGGAAGTGCATCATATGGATGTTAAGTAATAATTTATGCATGGAGATATTCATGAGGAGATATACATGAACCAATTTAAGGGCTACATCTCTGATCCATCTTTGGTTTGCAAGCTAAAGAAGTCACTATACAGGTTAAAACAGGCCCTAAGAGAGTGGTATTCCAAAATGGATGCCTTCCTTCCCTCGCAAAACTTCCAAAGGTGTAGATCAGATCCAAATGTGTATATATAGTAGTATGATGGTAATTTTATTATTATTTTTTTATATGTTGATGAATTACTGATCACAGGTAGTACAGTTGCTTCCATTTCAGCCATCAAAACTGCTCTCCACAATGCATTTGAAATGAGCGATTTGGGGCTCTTAAAACAATTTTTGGGGCTTGAAATTGAGAAAAATTCTGATGGGATAATGGTCACTCAGTAAAAATACATATCAGACCTATTATTCAAGTTTAACATGGCTGAATGTAGGCCTCCACCATTCCCTTTCCTTTCATGGATCAACCTTGAAGAAGGAAAAATCACACCTCGCATGGACTGCACTCTTTATCGAGAACTAATTGGTAGCTTGTTGTACTTGACACATTATCAGCCTGATATATGTTATGACATGAATTTTGAATCAATATACATGCAGCAGCCCCATGATATTCATTGTAAGGAAGCCAAGAGGATCCTCCAGTATATTCAGGGAACCAGGACCTACGGCATTCACTATGCTGCAGACTCCGAGCTAGAGCTGGTTGGATACAAAGATTACGATTGGGTGGGTGATTCTATTGATAAGAAGTATACTTCTAGATATGTATTCATTTTTGGTGGTGGCCCCATTTGCTATTCTAGCAAAAATTAGGATGCCATAGCATTATCTTCAGCAGAGGTTGAGTATCGAGCAGCGGTGAATGCTTGCATCCAAGCAGTTTGGTTGCAAGGCATTCTTTTAGAGTTTGATCTTGGTAGTACTTTGTTCACTGCCCTCTTTTGTGACAATCAAAGTGCTATTAAGATATCCATAGATCCAGTTACTAGGTAGAGGACAAGGCATGTACAGATACACATGCACTATATCAGGGAGCTAGTGCATGACAGGACCATCATTATGCAATACTGCCCGACTGATGAGCAGATTGTAGACATCTTCACCAATAAATTTTTAGAAAAGAACATCACTTACCTCTATTCATTGTTGGGGGTGAGTCCATCAAGTTGATCAGACTACTTTCAGTGTTCAGCTCGAGGGGGGGGGGGGTTTCCCACTGGGTTTTCCCTCTTTTCCTCACTTAGTTAGTTTTCGAGCATTGTTTTAGTTTCATTATTGTACAGGGTGACCTATGGCCTTAGTTTCTAGGGCCCTAGCATTTTTATGCATTTATGTTTTCTACTCCTCCTAAGTATAGCTTAAGGGGGGGTGTTGGAGACATTTACCACCATACACACTCATTTTGGTCAATTTGGCCTAGTTAAACCACTATCCTAAGTATTATTGACTTAATTGACATCAGAGGAGCACTAGATGACATCATATAGATCACACCCACACCTACCTTCAGTCAAGGAGGCTAACTTAACCTTCTCCTACATTTGGGGAGGCTAACATGAGCACTCTGGGGGTGATCTGAGTGTCATTAATGCCCCATATTGCTAACTGGTGGTTACAATCAGTTAAATAGAGCAGTGAAGGTGTCTTCCTTCATTAAATTAATTAATTATTTATTATTTAATGAGCTGGATTCAATAGGGGCACCTACAACCACTTCTTATGGTAAGTTACACTTCAGTTAACCTCATTGAGGTTCATTGGAGTCATTGATGTGCTACCACTTGTTGGTTGGCTTGCAGTGACATGTGTCTGAGCTACTTTTAGTTAGAATCAGTTAGAGTAGGACCCGATCCTACTTTGGGTATGTAGATTTATTGTGTGACTTTATCAATAAAGAACCTTCCAACTATGAAGAAGTGGCAAAACAGAAAGAATGGAAGGATACTATGATCAAAGAGTATTACTCAATCATGAAGAATGATATTTGGGATGTTGTCCCAAGACCAGAAGGGAATTCGATTGTAACTTCCAAATGGATCTACAAGATCAATCATGTTGCAAATGGAAACATAAAGAAATATAAAGCAAGATTCATGGCTCGTGGCTTCTCACATAAAGAAGGAATATATTATGAAGAAACCTTTGCACCTGCAGCTAGATACACTTCCATTAGATTAGTACTTGCTTTGGCTGCAGTGATGAAATGGAAGATACATCAAATGGATGTCAAGACTCCTTTATTGAATGGTGTAGTGGAATAGGAAGTGTATGTAGAGCAGCCACTCGGTTTCAAGACACATGAAATGGAGTCTCATGTGTGTATATTGAAGAAAGCCCTGTATGGTTTGAAACGGGCACCCAGGACATGGTACAGTAGAATTGATAGCTTTCTATCTAGTTTGGGATTTACCAAAAGTAAAGTAGATTCCAAGATTTACTACAAGGTTGAATATGGCAACCCAGTGATGCTCCTATTGTATGTAGATGATCTGTTTGTAAAAGGTATGGATGGGTTGATTGCTGATACGAAGAGAAAGCTTACTGCCAAGTTCGAAATGAAGGACTTGGGTATGATGCATTATTTTCTAGGCATGGAGGTGTGGTAGAATGCGAAAGGAATATCCCTTGGACAAGGGAAGTATGAAATATAGATCCTAAAGAGGTTTGGGATGATAGAATGCAAGGTTATGACCACACCTATGGCATCTAACCTAAAGCTATTAAGTGATGCTTCATCAGAAGTGGTTGATGATACAATGTATCATCAGATGATTAGGTCCTTGATATACCCAACAAACATGAGACCAGATATCTGCTTTGCTGTGAATACCTTGAGCCAGTTCTTGACAGATCTGAGACATG
Source organism: Pseudotsuga menziesii (assembly GCA_001517045.1). Taxonomy (NCBI): domain Eukaryota; kingdom Viridiplantae; phylum Streptophyta; class Pinopsida; order Pinales; family Pinaceae; genus Pseudotsuga; species Pseudotsuga menziesii. Next base: position 93,853 of record LPNX011162435.1, on the reverse strand, counting down.
TTCACTTGATTGCTGCAAAGCATATTTTGAGGTACTTGAAGGGTACAATTGATTATGGGCTCAAGTACGAGGGGATCAGAAGATTAAACTGGAGGGTTATGTTGATTCAGATTAGGTAGGTAGTGCCATCGATAGGAAGAGAAATTCAGGGTGTTGCTTCAGTATGGGATCAGGTGTGATCTTGTGGTTTATTAGGAAACAATATTGTGTGGCACTAAGTACAGCTGAAGCAGATTATGTCGCAGCTTGTTCAGCTAGTTGTGAGGTAGTATGGTTGAGGAAGCTACTGTCTAATTTATTTTATCTCCAGATGGATGCTACTTGTATACATTGTGACAACCAGAGTTGCATGAAGTTGTCAGAGAACCTGATGTTCCATGACACGTCGAAGCATATCGAGATCAAGTATCACTATATCAGGGATATGGTTCAGAGGGGAGCAGTGAAGGTCCATTATGTTGCGATGGAAAAATAGATAGCTGATGTGTTGACAAAGCCATTGGCTAAGGTGAAGTTTGAGTGCTTTAGGGAGAAGCTTAGTGTTCTCCAGATTGAGGTTCCCTCCAAGGGGAAATGATGAGACCTAGAGCCATTCTGACATGGTGAGAGGATTGGTTCCTTCCATGGTTAGATATAAGGGCTGATCCATTCTATCATGGTGAGAGGATTGGTTCCTTCCATGTCAGATATGAGTGTTGAGACATTCTGATGTGACTGTAGGATTGGTTCCTACATGATCAGATATAAGTGCTGAATGCCATTCTTGGAATGGAGGCACCTTGTCAATTATCAGGAAATCTTAGTCTAGGATTAAGGGCCATTATGATGTGACTATAGGATTGGTTCCTACATGATCATATGTGAGTGCAAATCCCTTCTGACATTAGCTGTTAGATGTAAGTGCAGAGCCTTTTTGGCATGAAGGATTGGTTCCTTGCATGGTCGAATATAAGTGTTGAGCCTTTCTAACATTGGTTATCAGATGTAAGTGTAAATCCTTTCGACATGGAGGATTGGTTCCTCACATTACTGAGTGTAAGTGCTGAGCCTTTCTGACATTGGTTGTCAGATGTGAGTGCTAGACCTTTCTGATAGGGTTGTGGGATGTGTTCTCACATGGTCAGATGTGAGTGATGGGCGTGCGTGCCTTTCTGATATGATTATAGGATTGGTTCCTACATGATCAGAAATAAGTGATGGGTGGGCCATTTTGACTTAGGGTCAAATATAAGTACTGGAAGAAGACCTACATGGAGGCTAGGCCTACAACCAATATGAAAAATGGCTTCCTTTGTAGAAATTCTTGTGACGAGAAGAATCATGAGATAGCACTCGTGATGATCCAGTGATTATGATCCAGCAGAGATGATCCAGATCAAGTGAAGATCCAGATCAAGTGAAGATCCAGATCCAGTAATGATGCTCCAAAGATGATCCAGATCAAGTGATGATCTAGATCCAGTGATGATGATCCAGATCCAGTGACGATCCAAATCTTGATGAAGATGACTTGAAGATGAATATGAATTGAAGATGAAGATGACTTGAAGATGAATATGGCTTGAAGATGAAAAGGACTCAAGGATGATCCAGATGAAACATAGAAGAAGACTTGTGCTGATAAATTGTGTCGAGAGAATACCTTCCTAGTTAAGAGGGAGTGTTGATGTAATTGTAACTTTGGAATGTATTCAATTGTATTTCTTATGTATTGTAACCTGATGTTTATTTTGGGATGTTTTTGTAATGTAATTGAGTCATGTCATGGCCCGATGTTCCTATCGGGAGTTTCTATAATGTAAACAAGTCATGTCAAGTCAATGTGGGTAACCCTCCTATTGTTTAAGGTTTAAAGTCCTTGCAGTTTCGGGGAACTAGGGTTTTTATACTCACCTAGTGAATTCGGCCATAGTAGGGTTTAGTCAAGTCGAGAATTAGTATAAATAGAGAGCTGGCCTCTCTATTTATCACACACTCATCCACACTCAGTTGTAGCATATAAATGAGGAAGAAGAAGACATTGGGGCTAGGAAGAAAGAAGGTTACTGCTGTCGGGAGATCATCTTACTGTTTTGGGTTTTAATTTTGGTGCTAATTCTATCTCTGAGGAAGTTGTGGGGTTTTCTCCATTTATGGTTTCCCCAAGGAAAAACACTGTGTTCATTGTCTCTTGTGTTTGATTGTTGTGCTTGTTATTCTCTTAGTTAAAGATCCTAATATAATTCTAGCTTAATGTTACTTGGTTTGGCCATTAGGGTGCCAAGACACCAAAACTTGTATAAACTACATGCCCATAATGCTTGTTGGGCCATAAGATCACCTTGCACGGCCTCCTCCACATGACCATACTCTCTTTCCCTCCACTCTAACACCATCTTGCACAAGAAACTAGAGTTTTGATTAGTTATTGCCTTTCAAAACCTTGTTTGCAACCCTATACGTGACTGTTCTCAAAACAACTGCGTATATACGAGGGTTTGGGTGCTTTTTCTGCGTATGGCGAGACCTATACATGGGAAAAATTCTGATTTCGATGAGGATGAAATGCACAATTATGGATGGATTAAAAATTAATTGGACCATGAAAATTCAAAAAAATTGCATGAAATAGGAAGAGGAGGGCATGAGAATCTACCTGGATCAAATGGGTAGAGATTCCGTCAAACAATGCTCTTGGAATTCGCTTCTGAAGTTCTGAGCTCAAATACACTATGTTGGGTAAAAATTTCAAATGATTTGAAAAATTTTAAATTTTTTACTATTTATAGAAATTTTTGAAATTTTTACCCACTTTCTATAGTTTTTGACCATTTTGGACCGTTTGAACTAATTTGATGATGTAGTAGTCCATTTTGAGTATGGTTTGACCGTGGCTTTGATCCATTCATGCCTACTGCATGTATGATGTCTAAACTGGCATATAGGTCAGGTTTCACATCCGTTTGCATTTTGCATGACCTTATGACCATTTCATTTTAACCTTAGGTATGAACCCGTTCCATCTTGTCATGGAACCTTCTTGCTGCTTTTAGAAGTGACATGTTGTGAATGGTAGAGCTTTACCATACATGGGTACCCTAGTTAGATCATGTTTTGCATTTGGTGCCCATGCTGACATTCTTACTTTAGGGTGTGGGAGTCCTTTGTAGAGTACCACCATGACTTTGAGCAAGAGCTTCATACTCCTGTTGACCCTTATGTTGGCCTTTTCCCCAGGACTCCCTTGTATATGTCAAGTTGTAATTGCATTATCATAAGCTTTGATTGCCTTTTTCAGCCTTATGTTGGCTTCCCTGACTCTGATTATCAGCTATATAGCCCGAGCTTATCTCATTTATAGCCAAGCATAGCCGTTTTATATATATTTTGCAGCTTGATTCCCCATTTTTTACTGGGAGGGGACTTTCCCCTAAGTGTCATTATCCTGCACATGTTTCCTTACATTAAGCATAGGTATGTTCCACTGCTTGGAACTAGTTTGTTTTCCCTTTGACACTCATCTCCTCCTAGATTTGTAACTATAAAGCACTTTTATTCTTTTTCAAGCTTTTCAAAATATCTGAAAAGTCCAAAAAAATAAAAAAACCAAAAATATGGACAGGAAAAGATGTTATCTTTGGAAACAATTGAGTCATGTCGCCTTCGAATAGAGAACTGTATATCACATCTATTGGTTGGGTTAGTAGTTTGACTTTAGGAGTTGTACTTGTATCTCTAAGTTTACCTCCACCGACTTGTTAAGCTTCCAATCCCTATGGAGCCTTTGTCGATGCCTCATGCATCACAGAGATGTCCTAGTTTTGTATAATGAGTCTATGCTTCCTACATTCAATCACCATTTTCCTTTATGCTCTTTTTCGAAGGAAGTTGAAGCCTAAGTCAGCCATTCCCCAATTGTCTTGAATTTGAATGTTGGGCATTCCTGGTACTATTACTGGTTCATGCACATCTTGTTCGAGTCCTTCCACATTACACAACATTGTTGAGTACCTCGTGTTGGTTGATGGGGGATGCCTTAATGCCCTCCTTCCATTGGATTCCATCCCATTGACTTCAGATAATTTATTATGGGATAGGATTCTAGAGTCATTTGAGTGCCTTGAGACTTATAGTCATCAGTGGTAGATTCTCTTGCCATCGAAATTTTTGGGAATACATCAATGTCCTTTGATCGATGGATTATTCCAAGTGTTTGACCTCAACACATTTATTCACACTTGTTAGATTACACTCTAATACCTTGATTCCCATTTTCATTATCGGTGGGTGATATCGCGTCTGTAAATGGTATACGTCAATGACCAGTAATCAGACGACGGACTACTATGTTCGACCTCGACACCTCTATTCACATAGTAGGATATGTAATCAAAACGGTTTGTGTAGAAGACTTTCCAGATTGGTGGAATTTCCTATATGCTACCTCCTTGATTGTGCCAGTGTTCATGAGATTTCAGCTCTCGTGACTTGATTCTAGTGTATGTCAGATATCTTCAGCCATTATGGAGATCTTGATCCATGGTATATATTCAGATTTCATGGAGATCTTGGTCCTTTGTATATCTTCATCATGAAGATTCTGATATATTGTATATTGTATGTGGTAATGACCACATATGTCACAGTTCATATCATGCCTATTCATGGCGATTGTACTCTTATGTATCCGGGACTGCTATATGTATTTGCATTCATATGCAGAGTTTGATTATGGTATTATACTGTTGGATGAATGGTTCTTTCACCTGCTTCTTCGTCACTCCACTTCTGGGATGGATTTATAATGTATTTCAACCATCATGTTACCCCTCTGACCTCATACATTAGGGGGCATCTATTATAGTCGATTTTACCACACATGGTTGATCACACTTTTATGGCCTTCCATGTCCCTTTGTAGATTGTTTGGACCCCATGGAATAGTTTTGTACCTTTGATGTTTTCAAGATCATCTCTAAAAACACTCAGTATTTGTTGTACGTGACTTTTAATCCCTTTCTCATGTATATATGCGGATATTACCCCTAAACCCACGTACATCATGATGTGTGCAAAAGGCCAAATACTTTTGGAGATTTCCTTGATGTGGATCCAAGTCACTTGTCTCTTGGCCTTCCATATTCCTCGATATCACTCGGATTTGACCCTTGATTACCCCATTTAAGTGCTATATAAGGAACCCTTTGGATACATTGTAGAGGAGGAATTGAAGATCAAGAAAACTATATTCCATTGTTGTCGTAGCTTGCTTATACTTGAGTATGCATCCCTTTGTCCCTTGGAGCACTTTGTGTTCTTCCAAAGCTTTCCTTTGATTGTGATATTTCTATCAAGAGATAGAGGATTGAGGTGGTGGAGGCCCGGGTGTAGGAATCAGTTTCTTCGGTTCGCAGTCGTGCCGACAGAGGTTGTCACTTGTGTACTCTCTAATTTATTTAATAGAAATATCTTTTCCTGTCCAATGATGTGCATTTAAATGAATATTGAATCCATGGATGTGTTTAATTTCTTATGTATCATTGATTGTATATGCTAAAGTAGCCCTAACACTATATCATATAGCATGCTTTCCTTGTTTACTGTTGTTGAGAAGTGAATTGCTAATGCAAGAAGGATTGGAAAAAGCTCAATGGGGATCTACTACAACCATCTGGAACAAGGTATGTTTCAAGATCCTTTAGTGTTAGATGTTGTATTTCTCTTGCATATAGGGAAGGGATTGGTTTTTGTGGTTTCCCTGTCTGTTGTGGTACACCCTAAGCCATAGGAAGTTTTCTCCATAACACTCAGGATCAAATTATTGTGCTTTCATCGTAACCAACTATCCTTAGTTGAATTTTAATATCCTGGGACAATGTTCACTATTAGCTCAATGATATCTTTAATCCATACTTTAGTTCTTACTCCATTATTTTGAAGGTTTTCTAGGTATTCCAGTGAATTAGTCCTTTGCAAAAGAGCCAAGGATAAACCATAGTTGGATCAATTTTTTCTATAGTTGAAGTATGTGGTTTTGATTATATTATTTCAGTTGGATCCAATTAGCTTGTTTTCTTCACCAGAGTAGGCATTTGAATTGAAGACCCTACACAAAAATATGGCATCTTATACTCTATTTTTTATATTTTTATATGAGTGAAAATGATAACAACAAAAATGAACCTGGACATAATCCAAACTTTGCATATAACACCATTTTCTCTCTTTAATCTCCATATATTTTGGTAATTTTCTTTGAGTTTCATGCTTTCAATGATTGGAGTATCTCCTCTTTGTTGGAGAAAATGGAATCTTCTTCCATATCATCAAATTTATCTCTTCTTCAAACAACCCTAGAACACATCTTCTCTCCATCGAAAAATTGAATTCCTTCATATATATCTTTTAAAATTTACATGATTAATGTATATTTTTACATGGGTCCCCATGTGCACACACACATACATACGTGAAAGATAAGAATCTTTATTACATATCCAACACTATACATTATTATTTCTAAAGGTTACATCAACAATATTCAATATTATCCATAGCCACATTCGGCTAACCTAGGTTTACTGGTGCCTTTTTTCCTAGGTAAATTATCTTGGGGAAAGCACCCAATCATTTCATACCCCTATTTTTTAGGATGGTACCTATGGTAAAATAGATTATTTAGTGAATCACTCCAAGTTAACAATGGGGCTTGAAGCCATTAAAACTATATACTCATTATAAGCTCAACATGTCACTTAGGAGAATAGAACTTGGGTGGGGACAATTGCACTCCATCCCACAACCACTTGAGCTAGACCCAATTACACCTCGCCAACACCACACAATAGTTTTCTTGAAGACTGTGTAATGATATTTAATATATTTAAATAACAACTATACCCAAAAATCAATATATGGGAAGAGCATGCCTACTAAGATTTGAACTTGGATCATTGTCACAATAGTTGCTACAAGATACCACTACACCATTGTACCCAACAAACTTAAATGAATAATGTATTATATATCCTTTCTTAAAATACATTTTTCTCTTTCTGATGAAAATATTTATGACTTTATGACTTTATAGTAGTTTCTGAAAAAATTTATAATTTTTTAAATATTTAATGATAAAATATTTATGTATGTAATATTGTGTAAAATGGTAATTAATTTTATATTCTTTATTTTAAAATTTTGAAAGTTTGAAAATCATGTCTTTAGAATATAATGATCCTTTATGTCTGGCAACAATAATTAAGTAATGTGATTTGGCGTCCCATTAAGTAGACTTACGATCTGTAGCAAAAAGAGTGGGAAATTAGACTATGTGAAGTTGTGAGTTCAAACCTTCAGAAGTAGCTACTTTAGGTGCCATGAGTGCCATTAGGGGGAGTGTTCTTTCCTTTTAGGCTAGCTCAGACAAGTCTCAGGTTGGGTGAAGGTGCAAAGGTAATGAGATCCTAAGAAATAGTTGATTGCTTAGTTATGATTGTAAGCTAACTAGACCAAAGTGATTGTAGAGGTCAATCCGTTGATGGGAAAGAAATAGAAAGAAGAAATGAGTAGGCATGCACAAAATTAATCCTTAAAAAAGAATCACAAGAAGAAATTATTTTAGTGAGAATTCAATATTCCTTCGTGTTCTCTCTCTCTCTCTCTCTCTCTCTCTCTCTCTACTTAATTTAATTTAATTTAAGTATTAATGTTTAGTAAAGCTCAAATTGATGCATGGAACAAAATGAATACAATAGAGAAATTATGACAATGGGGAGGCAAAAAAAAATCCCGAAGGAAATCCTAAAAGAGAGAATAAGAACCTAAAAAAATGAAAGTGTTAAAAGCACTAGAAAGGAACAGTCCATTGATGCGAGGAGTAATGAAGAGGCTCAAAAAGAAGGTTCCTTGGTTTATACATGTTTCTTTGGAGAACCTAAAATAAGGAAAAGGAAACAAACTTTGTGAATCATTAACACAATAGAATGGGGAATAATGAAGAATATTAATGAGGAGGGTCTTTGGTTATGACTCATTGCTTTGTAGAAACACTTTTAACATCAATTACACAAAGAAATGTGTGATGGGTGTGAATCCATGGGAATCATTGGGTATATGAAACCTCATGAATCTATCATGTAAGCTTGGAACTTGGCCACGAGACCTATTTCTACTAGGGTCGGAATTAAGCTGCAATCAATCTAGTGCATGACGGACTAGAAAACTTACCTTTAATAAGTCATCGATGAAATTTGTACATCCTTTGGAGGAAGAGGGATAAGAATCTATGGTCATTATAATCCAAAAGAATTGTGAGAGAACCAAGTAAGTTTTTAACGAGGTAAAGTAATTGCCTTTCAATATCACAATAGGAAGAGAATTTGAGTACAAAATGATGCATGGTGTTGAGCTCTTAGAACGATATTTGGAAAATGTAGTACTGTCGAGAAATATGATGATCTATCTTAATGAAAAATCCATGAAAGGAAGAGACACCCACAACATTTGTAAAAAAATCTATAAATATTTTTCCAATGATTTCATTTTTTATAAATATTATTTTATTTATTTAACATATATATATTTAATATGCTTGCTACAACATTTTTAAAGGGCCATGTTTTTTTGGAGTGATTCCATTGATACATTTAAAATCAAAATCAATTCCACCACAATATTTTAATTGGTTTATAAAAAATGTTGATCATTCCTTCACTTGTAAACTTAGGTCATGAATCCTTTGAACCATAAAGTAGTTGATCTCATGACCTATAAGATTATACTACAAATCCTTCCAACCTTAATATAGAAATATAATATGTATTACATGGTGATTTAAGTTCAATCATTTTAGCATGCTCTATAGAAAAAAGTTGAAGGCCATGGAAAATATATCATAAGCACATGGGAAAGTATCCATCATATTGACATTGTGTAGAACAAAATGATCCATTAATGTTTTGGAAGTGTTCTTGGGCCTTTGGAGTGATTCGTGAGAAGAGAGGTTGGTTCTGTAGATAGGGTTCTTAGGCCTTACTATCATCCCATGGAATGGTGGTGGGATGATAGATAAATTTATATTTTATTGTTTCCTTGCTCAGCCTATCCTTTAGTTTTTCATTATTCGACCTATTTTCTAAGAAAAACAATAGGAAGAAGAAGGCTAGTGTTACATGGATGAATACATTGAGTCTCTTTGCAAGGAGAAACAATAGGAAGAAAGGTAGTGTTTACACAAATGGATACTTCAATTCTATTTCATAGGAAATAAAAACACAAAGGAATTTAGGGTTTACATGGACATATTCTCAGGGTCTCTTTATTAGTCAAGAGAATCATAAGAGGTTAGGTTTTCATGGATAGTGCTTTGAGTCTTGGAGTTGATACATAATTGTCTTGTTTATTGTAGCATATTGTACAACCCATCTACAATATTTTACATTGGATTGTTTATATATGTTCCATGAAAGGAGGGGTGGGTTGTCTTCGTAGTTTTGGCTAATATTAGAGAAAAAAATTGTAGCCTTAAGAAGGAAGAATGAGAAGAAAAAAGTGGAACTCACATGTGCTTGCACTACGACTTGCCATTTAAAAGGTCTAGAAAAACAAGAAGATACACGGATATGAAGTTCTACTATCTATGTCTCTCTCTCTCTTCATTTTAATGTGGTAATTGTGTTAGTTTTCCAACTAATATGTTGTCTTATATTGATCTTCTTGAGATTGTATTTACATTGAATATAATGTTTCTACACTGTTCTATTTTCTTGATCTTGTAAGGTCCTACTACTTGCTTAATGAAATCCCATTTCATTGTATCCTAAGAGTTCCTCACCAAACAACTTGGGATTGGAAATATAGTTAGCTTTGTTTTCTAGCCTCTAGGATTAAGAACTCGTGTTGCATAAGTATTGTTTATATATATTATTGTTGGATTATTGTTTTTGTTTTTAAATATCAAGATGGTATACCTTACTCTGATATGAAGCGGTTAATTATAAACAAGAGCACAAGCCCACCTTAATTACACCAACAATACAGATATTTATCAAGGTAAATATAGGCCCTTGCTCCATCACCCATTTGTAGTTCCAAGTGAGAATGTTACTACCTTGCTAAACCCATGAAATTACATGGTTTTCAAGATGGAGGATGATGGTAATCACTAGATGGAATATAAATGGGTAACCTCAAGGGACTAAATGGGATTTGATATTGAGGCCTATGTTATATTTCACATGAGCATATATCGATTAAGGAGGACCCTTGGGGTTATCAACCATAAAAATCTCACGGTATCAATTGAGGAGGACCCTTGGGGTTATCAACCATAAAAATCTCATGGTATCAATTGAGGATGACCCTTGGGGTTAGCAACCATAAAACTATAATGGTATCAAAAACTTAAAAATACCAATATCAACCTTATGATTCTACTCTCTAATGTTTTTACACCCATAACCTCACAACAACTATGTGAAAACAAAGAGATTGGAATTTGTAGGTTACTAGAAATGTGAAAAAACTAGAGGTACCGATAAAAGTAATAGAGGTACACAAAATTACATTATGAAAATAATTGAAACTATTTCTACGAGATTCATCTCTAAAATAAAGAGTTTGAAATGTCTTATTTGTCCAAAACCCTAAATTCTAATAATAATTAAAAATTTAACTTTTATAGCCTAAGTAACTAAGGTGACTTTATTACACATGTAAGCCTTGTATTTAACACCTCCTCTTAAGGCTTACATTGTTGATTTAAATTAAACACTAATTGAAAAGAAAAATATCGTAGGTAAACATAACCAAACATTCTTCAAAATCTTCTTTGAAAAATAGTTCTCCAATTGGGTAGAGCTTCATCAAATTGCTTTGTAACTCTTGTGGAGGTATGGATTTTGAGTGGCATTCTTGTGTTTTTGGACATCATATATATGAACTTGTAAATTATTGGACAACCATGCATGTTGAGCTACATCCATAATGCTCCATCTTAGTGTAGCATGATCCTATTAAACATATAATTTCTAATATCCACATACTCCTAAACTATCTAGGCAACCATCCACATTGAGATTTATCTACATTATATCACTTTCTTTGTTCAAAGAGTGAGCTTCTTAAAATGTGGAAATAGTCATTTCTTAAACACGATTGTCACCATTGTTTGCATTTGTTGGATATTCAACAATGGATATATCTCCTTTAACAAATACAAGAGAAAATATTGTGTGACTCAACATTGTAGATCTAAATGTTTTAAGACAAGTTGTTGTGTAAGTTGTTTGTCTTAACAAACCATTGGAGAACCCCTTGTAAAAAACACCAAATCCCTCATATGTGAACATGTAATTTTCCACAATACATGAACTTGGACCCCACTGAATGTGTGCTTTGATAATGTCCATGCATTGGATGATACACGTGGAAAGTAAACTAGAGCCTCCTCCATTGAGAAATCCATTCATTTTATTGCACATGTTTGTTTTGGGAATCTCCCTCACCATATCTCTGAAGGAATTGAATACTGTTGGTTTGGCATTGCCTTCCTTCTTTTATTGAATGAAAATGATAGATAGGTGTATGAAAATTGTCTCTTATCTTTAGTTACAACTACTCTTTTATGTAAAATGACTCCACTTATATTTGATAAGGTCGCAACAACTTCAAACCATGTGACAATCTCAACAAACAACAACAGACACAATCTCCTAAAGGAATTGAATTCGATGATGTTCTTATGATCATTTGCAACTTAGCTCCTTTATTTTTGAGACTTCACACTTACTCTCATTCGAATGGTGACATTAAAAAGGGACGAACTTATAATTGGTACATTAGTGGCTAACATTTTTAAATTGTTACAAATATGAATCCATTTAGAATCGTTACATAGTAATTTCCTTTTATTTGGAATTATGTTTGATAGATTGATGATTCTTCTTTTTGTGAATCAAGGTTTTGTTATAGAATGATATCACTTCACTTTGATAGTGTAGCTCCTTTTTAGACATATATGTCGGTGTGATCTCCTCTTTGTGAATGGTTTCATATTTGTGGACGTGATCTTAGGGAAGTGGCAATACCCTTTCTAGCATGCAATGACATCTCAAAATTAACCATTAGAATCTTTTCTTTGTGATCATTCACAACTTAGATATTTTGTTTCTATACTTCACACCTTACTCCCATTTGAATGGTGACATTAAAAAAGATACAACCTTCTAATTCGTACATTATTGGATAACTTTTTTAAATTGTTACAAATATGAATCCATTTATAATTGTTACATAGCAATTTCCTTTTCTTTGGAGTTATGTTTGATAGATTGGTGATTCTTCTTTTTGTGAATCAATATTTTTGTTATAGAATTAGATCACTTCACTTTGATATTGTAGATCCTTTCCAGACAGATATGTGGGTGTGATATCCTCTTTGTGATTCAATTTCATATTTGTGGACTAATCTTAGGGAAGTCGCATACCATTCCTAGCATGCACGTACATATCAAACTTAACCATTAGAATCGTCTCTTTGTGATACCATATCACAAAGGTACTATATATTAAATGATGAAACCATAGTCAAGTTTTAGTGAAGAATATAGACCTGATAAATAAAGGAACAAAATAGCACAATATTATATCACTAAAACATTTCACATTATTGCAATGACATTTACCTCTCATTTAAAGGGGTTGCAAGGTTTTATTTATATAAAATCCTAAAAGATAATAATAACCCAACACTAAAGTATGTAGTATAAATCACTAAGATTACTTTATTACAAATGTAAGTTTCATATTATAAGAAAAGAGTGCTATCTCAATGGAAGAGAATTTGTCTTATAAGTGAGAGATTGGAGGTTCGAGTCCATCATTCCTTATTATAAATTAATAGATGTTACTGTGGTCACTACATTCAATTTTCTCAAGATAAAATATTTCTAAAAAATATTTAGAATTGAGGGATTTTGGTGTATGTTTTTATTGCGAAAAGAGCCCAAGAAATTGTTGTACATGGTTGGTTTTCCTTATTATTATATTTAGCGATTGCTTAGCCTCGTCCTTTATCTCCATAGTGGTATTTCTATTTGATGGATTTAAAACTCATTCATTGGGAAAAACTGTTTCGATGGGGTTCCAAATTCCATCAAGCCATGCTAATTTCCCAATGATATGTGCTATGAATTTAATAGTAAAAAACATGACATGTGACCCCCAAAAAATGAATCCACGTGGTGCCATAAAATTGTGAAATTTAGTACCAATAATGTCCCCTAGACACATGTAACCATAGGAGTTGTGAAAATTGGCCCATATAAACCATGGCATCTGTAAAGGATCATGAGACATGATGAAACAAACGCTTACCTCATGGGGAAAGGAGGTCTGACACTTTGCACCAACCATTGGATTTGGAAATCATAGAGTCTTGACATTTAGAACCATAGAATTATCCGACTTACACTGATGAACTATGCCATTTAGGGAAAAGAGTCATGAGTTTTAACACATGGAATATGAGGTGTTGGTACCATATATATCCTGACACATGGAACCATAGAACCTTGGTCCATGAAGCATATGAGGTGTTGGTACCATAGAGATCTTGACACATAGCATATCGATGTGACAATTAGTACCATAGGAGGAATATAGGTTGGTAGCATAGAAGGCATTCCAATTTTCACCATATAAGTTGTAACACATGGCATAATCATTGTAACATGTTGGTGTTGTTATATATTATTTGGTTTAGCTATAACCACCTCAATGATAGATGAGGCATAAGAAAGAGCGAAGATAGAAACAATGACATAAGCATTGGATGTTGGGGAACCCAAGGTAGTGAGGAAGGCACAACATTGAATGGATTTTGTTGACACTGACTATGTAACTAGAGAATCTAAAACAAGCTAGTGAACTAGAAGGTTTGTTGTTCATGCTCCAGTATACACTGTAGCTTTTACTCTACCAATTGAGTCCTCGTCTATATTTGGAGTTGAACTTCCAACAATAATTGAATCCTTACTTGCAACAATAATTGAATCCTTATCTGGAAAGGCTACAAGTGACCTGTAAGGTATGCATAACCAAGTTCCTAATCATACATGTAGATTTTTTTTTCCAGGAGGAGCTATAGCCATGAGAGGGTGCAAATTCAAGGTTGGGATGATTGACACCATAGGATCTAGGTCATGTGTAACTTTAAAACCTTAACACTTGGTAGTTTAGGCACTAATCACCATGTGAGGGTGTGACAGTTGGCACCATAGGGATGATACTACATGGTACCATAGGGAAACAATAATTGGAAACATAATAATGATCCCACATTACACCATAGAGGCACGACACTTGGAAACATAGGAACAATCCCACATGGCACCATAGAATCTGGGGCACTTGTAACTTTAGAACCATGACACTTGGTAGTTTAGGCACTAGGAACCAACTGAGGGCATGACACTTGGAACCATAGGAATGATCACACATGGTGTCATAGAGGCACAACCCTTGGTAAGATAGGAATTGTCCCACATGACACCATAAAGGAATGACACTTGGCACCATCAAGGGCATGGATTTTGACATTAAAGTAAAGATTCCTTGTGCACCATTGACTTCATGACACTTGGAACAAAATTGAATGACATGTGGAAGCTTGAAATCGTAACACTTGGAACCATAAATCTTGAGACTAGGAAAAATAGGAACAATGCCATTTGGCAATATTGAGATGTACCACTTGGCACCATAGGCAATGTCCCACTTGGAACCATAGGAGGTATTCCACTTTGGATCATTGGTTGAGTAGTCAAGGAACTTGAAACCATAGGAATGATGCTAGGTGACACCATAAAAAACAATTCCAAGTGGTTTGGGATACAGGTCAATCTTCAAAAACCCTTGATTCTTGGAGATTCTTCATTGTCATTTTTATTGTCGGTGCAATATTTTTACCATGGGTTCTTCGTGCAGATTTTACAAACCACACTCCCCATATGTATTTTTGCATGATATTGTATACTCCAACATAAATTCATGGGCCTTTGCATTCATTGAAAGGAAATAGGATGATTTTGTAGGTGAAAGGCATGATGATTGTGAGCATCTTAGTAATAGGAATTCCAGTGGGATCCATGCCCACAAACAACTCATGGAGATAGGTGGTGTTAATATTGATGACATTAGCTATGGCTACACAGCATGGCTAAAATGGTTTCACCTAGCCACCTATGATGTAGGTGAGGCAGGGAAATAACATGAAAAAATTATTTAAACACACCGACTATGTTTGAGCAATGTTGAAGGTTGTCATGGAACTACATGCCAAAAGTAATAATAGCAAAGGTTTGTTGCCATCACCTATCAGTGTTCACTGGCCACAAGATAAGTCAATGGGCTAGTGTATTATAGTTCAATACAATCATTTACATAGTTTGATTTTACCATGGTCCATATAAGTCAATTTGCATGATACACACTTGAGAATTCACTAATTAGACATTGGATTTGAGATCCATTAATGCATATTTACATCCTCTACATATTTTATTCAATGCAATCCAGGGGTGAAAGATGGTGTAATACATGTGGCCTCTAAGTTTGAGTAAAATATGTTTGGGAAGTGAAAACCCCTTTTTTTTATAAGATATTAATCTATTTAGAAATAATATGAGTAGAGTTGGAGAAAAAAACAATGAATTATACAAGAAATACCAAAATCTAATAGACATACTCCAATGGGTAAAATTTAAATTTGTGAAATTTCAATCACTCTCTTACACTCACTTAGCAAAGATTTGGATATTCAAGGGGACCTAGATCCTCTCTCACAACAAAATTTGAGACCTGCATCCAAGCTTCAACTTTTCAAGAGGACCTAGACCCTCTCTCACAACAAAATTTGAAACCTAATGCCATTATAGAAAAAATAATTTCCCATACCAATTGACATCGAAAATAAACTTTTAAAATATAATTAGTCTTTTAACGAAGTATGTGATTAGCTCTTTAAATCAGGAATTTATTGACCATGTCTATTTTTTTATTGTCATTTTCACTGAGCGTAATAGACAAGTGATTGTGTTAAGTAAATATTGTTGCTTTCTTTCTGTTGATGGGAGAATGTGCCTAATCTGATAGTAACCAAATTTGCATTTGAGTTTGGGGATTGATTTTGTTTTTTATAAACCTTTTTCTTCAAGGTACGGAGCAATTTCGGTAAGGAATTTCTCTAGGTTTACAAGTTCAATAAATATATGGGTGTGGATGGCATAACATGGTTTCCCACTGCATAAAAATGGTGCACAATTCCCTCTATTGGAAGAATGTTAATCTTGCATAAATGGGTTTTATTTTCCACCTATTACCATACATAATAAAAAGTAGATAACAAATCTAGAGTCTAGATATGCTTAGAGAACCTGCATGCAAGATAAGTACTTACCGATATAAGTTCTTACCAAAATATAAGTTCTTACCCACTTACTTTGGTTTTCCACCTAACCGCTCCTACCACTCCTAGTCCTGTGATTAATGAGTTGATCCACTTTTCTAGTTATTTCTTTTAGTTAGTGTCTTGCTTCCAAGAATAGTAGGATGCCCATTGATCAATAACCTTAGTACCAAGCCAAATACATGAGCTGGTATTCTTACCAATATATTATGGATTTTGGCACTAGATAAATACCCATTTTATAATCCTTACTGTTTCCCTTGAAAGTAGCACTAAAATGGCGCCCCTTCTATGTATATAATAATTGACATTTTTGAACATTCACTTAATACTTCTCTACTCAACCTTCCTTCATATAAGTGTGAGCATTAGTGAGCAATAATAACTAGTTGTATCTTCACAATGGAGACTAATAGGTAGGGAGTACTTTACAACGCTTGCTTGATTGATTTTCTTTGAAATTTTGATGAATTGATTTAACTCGCCTCATAGAATTTGATTGATCCTGTACTTCCCCGCCAATCCTTTCAACCAATTTCAACCGCCATTGATGCATTATGGAAATTGAAACAACCTACTATATATTTAGAAGATCCACATAGAGATGAGGAGGGAAGCAGTTCACCACTATACTAAGTTATCTTCAAGTGAAACCATCTATCCCTCGCCCTCTTGCATTCAATACTACCTGAACCCTTTCTATTCCTACTTCATGAATGGAAGTTTAGTGAGTGGGTTGGCACAAAGAACAACTAGTATTGAGCTTTATATTTACTTTAACGAGATTTTATAATAACAAAGAGAAAGTTATTTCTTACTTTGTCTAATGCATTGTCCATGTCTAGATTTATTATCATTCCCTTCTCCTGAGCCAATTTGATGCTAGAATGGATGGCTTCTCAGAATTACTATTTTTTTGGTTGAGCCTTTCCTAGGATACAATTGAGAGATTATTATAACCACATCGCTAGGAATAGACCAAATGTGTTTATTTTCCCAAACAATGACCCCCTTATATTGTGATGGCATATGAACATTAAAAATGCACTGAAATGGAACATAAACAAGTACCATAGCTTTTTTTCTAGATCCAATAGAAAATACCTAAACATCAATAGTATTAATACGAAATTCTTCCAAATTATTACTCCTAGGAAAAACAAGAAATGCTTAAACCCCTTGAAGTTGTATGGTTGTAGCTTTCAAATAAAAAAATTGAATAGGGTGCCTACTTGATAGATAACTAATTACATGACAAGTATAACATTTATATTGGTGATCATATATGAATCATAGTTTAAGACCTACATATAACTCCATGCTTAGTAAAATCTCTACCAATTAAGGGGCACCTCACCCTCCACATTACCCCCTCCTCTACCCTCCAATTTGTAGATAAAAACAAAATGACCAACTGGATTTTTTCTTAACTAGATGGAACTCACTCAAATACCATCTTCTCCTAGGCGGGTAGGTTCTACGCATGAGAGAGCACCTCACAACTCTAGTAAGGAAGGTGAGGAAGGAGCTAGATTTACCAACAAGAGAGAAAAGAGGGAATTCCAGCGTGTTTCCCCATCAGAGGTTCTTTGGATGAGTCTATATTTACTGACCTTGTCTACCTACGAAACCATTCCCCTCCCTCTTGTTGGTTCTTGTAATACCTATCTTAAGTTATTTCTAGCCAGCCAATAACAATTTTGATTCAAGTTTAGCTAGCTCATTCATCCTAAGAAAAAGAAGACTCCTAATATATATGATATGTAATACTTCCCTATGAAACTTATGGAAATGGTTCATGTTTAGTAAGAAAAAATCCATTTGAATGACCCGATGATACAATTCTATATTCGACCTTATATTACGATTTTTCTTAAAAATACTTGGGAAATTAGCTAAATTTATTTTTGGTTGGTACCATCATGGATTGTCCATAATCAATCAAATGAGAAAGACAAATTGAAGGTAATTTACCTCATGGAATCAATCATAAATTAAATTCCCTTAGTTTAACCTCTATGTGGACTATTGGAAACCGGCCCACCTTTGCCTCTTGGGATCTAGATATCACCAAATGACATACAGAAGGTACTCTACCTTCTACCTTGCATGCTAAATGTTATATTTTCATAAGATTATAGAAGTATATATTAATTGTATTTATCAATAGGATCACTATAAGATAGACAAATCACATAACAATAACATGACAATAACACGGGTATTTTTATCATGGAAAACCCAAATGGGAGAAAACCCAGCAGCCTTCGTATAGTGATGTTAATTCTGACATCATATTACAATGAAGAAGAAAGAGAAAATATGGAAAATATTTCCAAATATAGAAACCCTGAAAAAACGGTCTTCTTTTGTAGCATATGTGAACTTCTCTCTCTCCTAGAAAACTATGAACTTCATTGTGTTGTTGTGTTGCTGTTGTGCAGAATAATGAGGTGAGGTGCCTCCTTTTATACATAATTTCCACTAAAATTTTAACTGGGATCGGCTTCACTTGTGGGAGAAATATAATTTAAATTTTACAATTTATATTTTTTCTTTTCTTTTGTTTGCTTTTCTCCCCAAGGTCTACATTGTTCTTCTATGGTTTGTATGATTGATTACAATAAGGTCATCTCTCATAGGAGGTACAATACAAGAACAATAAAAATAGATTCTGAAGTTGTACAAACTTCAACACTCACTCTCAACAAGGAAGGTATTCTTCGGTCTTCATCAACATCATGATCATGTGGGTTTCATCTATACATCTATACTATCTCTATCCTCTCTAAACATACTGAAGGTTGTCTTTATGAATTTTTTCTATCCGAATGTCTAAGATAAAATTTTCTTCTACCTATCTATCTCTACTACTAATGGAGATCCTAGATGAGAAAATATGTATGACCATTTACTACATGTTCGTATCATATGCCAACGAGTTATTCCCATACCTGGCTAAGAACTTGAACAAGTAAATGTGCACAACCATATATTATTATTATTCATATTTCATTATTACAATGATAGTCATATTCGACTAACGGACAACCAAACTTGGTTGCTCCATTTGGTATCAGATCTCGAATTCAGCTCCTTAGACCTAGGCTCAGATTTGGATCATCTCACATCACCCTTCGACTCACATCTCTCATACATCCCTACTCCAAAAATAAATAAATAAATAAATAAAATCAAATAAAAAACTAAAAAACAAATTATTCTGCACCTTCAGGCCACCTTCCACAACCCACACCTGCGTACTCCGGCTTCACGTCTGTCGAACATCCCCCCAGCTCCCTCTGTTTCTGGTCTCATTGCCCCACCAACCACCCTGCTCCACGTTGACCACTCCTTCCTCTTGCGCATCCTCCCACCCACCATTCTGCACATCCCCCACCCACCGCAGTCACTGCCACTTCTCCCCGTGCACTGCCCATTCTCCTCCCCACGGGATTCCACCCGCTCCTTCACCATCTATGCATTCACCCTCTGTGCAACCTCCCACCTGGATCCACTTCCATGCACCACCCCCTCCTATCCATCGTGCCCCCATCAGCCCTTCTCCCATCCCCCACTGCTCTGCCCATACTCCATGCCGCCTCCCTGCTGCCATTCTCTTCCACCTTCGTTGCACCAGCACCGCCACCGCTCCTCTTCCCACGCACCACCCTCGCGCACTGCCATAGCCTCCCACTCCACACTACTCCATCTTCCCACCTCCTCCCCTCGGCGCTCTCCCCAACCTCTGCCAACCTCCCATCACACTCTGTCGCTCCCTCCAACTCCATCCACCTGCGCCCTCCCTTGAACTTCATCCACCCATGCCTCCATCCACCGCGCCTCCTCCTAACCTGCAAAACAAAAAAACAAAAAATATATATTATAATATAGTATTGTCATATATTAATTATAATATATTTAAAAAAAATTAATCAAATATTATATAATATAAATAATATTATAATATATATATATATATATATAGTTTATATAAAAAGAAAACAAAAAAAACTATATATAAAATATTATATAGTTTATAAAAAAAATGAAATAATATTAATATTAATTAATTAATTAATTAATATACTATTACCCAAAATAGCATGGAAATATACACCTCCGTCCTAGACCATGGAGGAATTGAAAGAGAAGATCGAAAAAATGGAGAAGGACATCAAGTCCCTTGTCGCTAACCAAGCTGGCTTGAAGGAAAAGATACAAAATAACAATACATTACTCAAAGATGAGCTTGTTGTGATACTATAAAGGAGGCTCGACGACAAACTTGACATCCTGAATGAAAAACAAAAAGACTTGGATGACAAAATGAGTACCGTGACGCAAAACATAAACACCATAACACGGAACATGAGCACCATGACACGGGACCATAATACATTAATCGAGATGTTACAAAGGTTCATACCCAGTCTGAGCCACGTCAGCAGTCTCGACATGCTAGATGCCTCATTTCATGTTGCCACGCAGGAAACACTTGCAAAGAATCAAGAAGAATTACAAAAAGAAATAAAGATTAACAATGTGATGCTTAAGCAAGAGATGGAAACACAAGTACTACCAGATATGGAGGCACGATTAAATAGCAAAATAAATGCTATAATTAAAATAGTAGAGAAAAGAAAAACTAAAAATCATCGCTAAAAACAAAGCAATTCATATATGTCACTTTCATCGTCCAGCAGTTCCAAGCCACCATTAAACCATAAGGCAAAAGTAAATCAACATCGCCCTTACAAAGTGCACCCACCTAAGGAAAAAATAGAGTTGTCGAATTACAATGGGAGTGAAGACCAATGCGTTGCTTGGCTAAACAAAATAGAAGAATACTTCAACATTTACAACATTCAATCTGACAAGGAGAAGGTGAGATATGCGTCAATGCATATGGAAGGGTACGCCTATAATCGGTACTTATGTGGAAGAGATAATTTTACCTACAGCTGGAACTTATTCAAAAATGATTTTTTTAATAGGTTTCAAGGAATCAAAGAAGATGATTTTTTCAGTAAACTTACCAGACTATAGCAAGTCAAAAATGTTTAGGAATTCACTCATCAATGGGAATCCTTATCAACACGAGTATTTGCGTTGTCTGAAAAGCAAAGACTTGAAACCTATTTAGGAGGTATTAAACCACACCTCCAAAACGAGTTAAAGTTACATGACATACCTAACATACAAGTAGCAAGGTGTAAAGCAAAAGTCGTAGAACGCAAATTGGAAGAAATAAAAACAAAAGGCGATAGCCATTATCGACAAGAAAAAGAGACACAATGTAGGTATTGTGCAGATACTTGGTCTCTCAGCCATCAATGCCACAAACCTCAATCATACACCTACAAAATGGAAAATAGATCAAATTTATCTAACAGTTACACTGATAACAGAAAAAGAGAAGAAAAACATATGTCGTCGATGTGGTGATGATTGGACCCCTGGTCATAAGTGTAGGAACAATGATACAATACAGTGCAAAATCATCAATGGAAAGGAAGTGCAAGTCTCTGCACAAGAGACCTCATCTGATTCTAATACCGACATCGATCATAATGAAGAATGACACTAGGAAAATACTTAAGCTTTGAGGACAAAGCTTCCTTTAAAGGGAGTGGCAATGTAACGAATGTAAAATATAATATTATTTAGATTAGTTAATTATTATAGGAAAGGGTGTAACCATTCATTCGACACACTCAAAGCCTATAAAGGAGAGCATCCTTTGTAATTATCAATCATCAAATATATTATTATTATTCATATTTAATTATTACAATGATAGTTGGATTCGACTAACAGACAACCAGACTTGGTTGATCATGTTTACTACTTGAATTTAGAAATGAATATCTATGTAAAACATATTAAAAACCAACTAGACCTAATCTACTAGAGTATATAAAATCAAATACTTATCTTTTTTAGTTTTTTGGGTGGGATCCCATTGTTAGAGTCCACTAATCTTCATATGCTTGCTTGACAATCGTCATAGTATGGATCTTTATATAATTTCTTAGAAGAAGAACTCCAAATGATCATCATTCCTTAGCTCCTTGCGAGGAGGATCTTCTTCTACATCAACATTTGAAGCTTCATGCTTCCTTTTGTTTGAAATTTGATATCTACTAGCATAATGCTCATATTTCTTGCACCTGTAGCACTGTATATGAGATAAATCCTTCTTCTCTTATTTATTCTAATATGGGGGAGGACTTGATACCTTATCTTGGTTCTTGTGATTGAAATAATTCCTTCCCCTTCGCTTTCCTTTCGTGGCATGAGATATGAACGCTTTATTTTCCTTAAGTTGAGCGCCATGAAGTCTTTGGCATGCTACTATTCTCATCTCTTCCTGAGTGCATTATCCCCATAGCTTATCAAATTTGGGTAGATTGGTTCGACCACTTATAGTTTGAATGAACAAATCCCAAGAAGGTGGGAGACCATTTAAGGTGGTCATAACGAGATCCTTTTCTTCAATATTGTCTGCACTGGACTTTAATTTGTCTCAGAGATAGGTGATCCTAATGAAATATGATGCAATATTCTCAGACATTTTCATCTTCATACTCAACAATTTATTCCTCAATGTGAGTGTCATGTTGATGCTACGGTGTTCAAATATCTTCTTTAAGGTTTTGAACATATTCCCCATTGTTGTCTTTTCCGAGATCTGACGAACCAAGTTGTCTCTAACTAAGTCCACCAAAAGCCTTTTTTCTTTGGGATCATCCTTCCTCCAGCAAGGTTTGTCTTCTCCGACTTCTGGTTTTGGGACCTTTCTATTTACACACTATAATAGGTCATTTTATTCTATTAGGAGAAGAACCCTAGACTTCCATGGGATGAAGTTGGAAGCTCCTTCCAGACAGTCATCAACCTTCATGCTGATCTTCTTGACTGTATATTTGGATCTGAAACCCTAGTAGAGACTAGGTCAAAATTGAATGTTGGAGTTTTAGAAAATTGAATCCACAGATAAATGCACCCTAGAAAGGTGAGTTGAGAAAAGGTAGATTCGAGCCAAAACTGCGGACGAAGTATGTCAAGAATTGAAACCCTGATTTCTATTGCAACTACAGAATTAGCTCAAAATTCAAAATTCTCGGAGTTGAACTATGTCTTCACCAAAATATGCGCCCTCCTTAGAGAGAAATTCCCAAGGCTCTTTTTCTGCCAAAAGGTTGTGTGAAGACCTTGAAATATGAAACCCTAGTTCCGACAATAAATTCTTCTAGCACTACTATGATACCATGTTAGATTTTCATAAGATTATAGCAGTATATATTAATTGTATTTATCAATAGGATCACTAGAAGATAGACAAAGCACATAACAATAACACGACAATAACATGAGTATTTTTATCCTAAGAAACCCAAATGGGAGAAAAACCAGTAACCTTCGTCTAGATATGATAATTCTTAGATCATAGTACAATGAGAAGAAAGAGAAAACATGGAAAAGATTTCCAAAGATAGAAACCCTGAAAAACAGTCTTCTTCTGTAGTATATGTGAACTTCTCTCTCCCAAAAAACTGTGAACTTCACTATGTTGTTGTGTTGCTACTATCTGGAATAATGAGGAGGGGTGGCTCCTATTTATACAGCTTTTCCACTAATAATTTCACTAGGCCGAATTCACTTGGGGGAGCAATATAATTTATATTTTACAATTTATATTTTTTCTTTTCTTTTGCTTGCTTTTCTCCCCAATGTCTACATTGTTATTATAGGGTTTGTATGATTGATTGCAAGTCCATCTCCCATAGGAGGTATAATACAAGAACAATAAGAATAGCTTCTGAAGTTGTACAAAATCCAACGCTAACTAGTGCCCAGTCCGACACCTCATCTGGATGGGGATTCCTTCATTAAGTTAGATAGAGAATCTAATAACAAAAAGTGTTGGAATTACAATATACACAATAAGACTATACTTTATATCGAACCTTTTACCATCTATCAACTCACTTTTTCCCTATCGGAGTTTTTCCAACTTTCCATTTCCTAATGCAGGTTCAAAACCCAGTTTCATGAGGGTATTGTGTTTTTTTAGGTCAAGTCACTTAGCGTAGGAGGTAAGGATTCTAACCCGATCTACTAGTGGATGCAATATGGAAATTAAGGTGGCCTATGCTTATAGGGAAAGTAATTCTATGCCATTGTACTATGCCTGATACAGACCGGTAAAATAGACTATTAAGGAGATCATGTGTTAGGATATTTAGACACTTAGGAGTTAGTTAAGATCAACTTGTGTAATATATCTGTTAGGTAAAAGTGTGTTTCTTTAGTATGCATTAGTATGCATTTGTAAATATTCTAATCCGACGGTCACGATATGTTCTAGACATAGAATGATCCTACGGTTCAACTTCTCTTAGATCATACCTACCATTGATCCGTGGCTTAACACCCGATTGGTCTATGATCTCTATTTAAATAGCATAGAGGGTCCTTGGCTAGTTGATCGATTATGAGAAGCTCATGTAACTTTCTTTATTTTGCATAATAAATTGCTCCAAGTTTCTATTTGGCTGACTGTTTCCCTCTCGAGGGTTTTAACCACGTGACAAACATTGGTGTATTGATCTATGATATATTTGTGTGAAGTGGTTGTTCTTGGTGTTTGGTCCTTTGGGAGTACCCTATGTACCCTAACATCATGTATTAGTGCCCCCCTTTGGTTAGGGACCTCACGATCAGAGTAACGCATCTAAATTTCCTATGTTGTTTTAATTCATAACAAGTATCTGGAAGGAGGTGAGGTATATTATTCATGTGAGTGGAAACTTACCTTCTTAGCAGCAAGTTACATTTCTACATTTTCTTCAGAAAATAATGGCAAGATCTAAGGTTGGAGAAAATACTCTCTAAGGTTGGAGAAAATAATGCCTCCCCTAGTAGAATTAGGATTTCTTTGAACCCCAAATGTTATTCACCCAATCTCTATATATGTAATAAGACTACATTCACTCATTTAGTATAACAACTACATGAGATCACAAGCCAACTGACCAACCTACTGGAGTGAGTGACAAAATCCCATGATGTGATCCATCTCTCCATATCCTCTAGCAAAGAATATGGAGCACCAAGCTCTATTCTCTAATTTATTTCAGGCATCGTAGCATATAAGCAAAAGCACTGTAGCATCAAGATGGTCTAAAAAGTATGAACCGATGGATGTGTGAGTGAATCTATATACCAAGTTATCCTTTCCAACCCAAATATGGTTCCACAACGATATGCAACATTGAGGTAAGTTAGGTAGTTAGTGAGGGAATCACGGGCGTGATGCATGAGGTTGTTTAGGTCTGGAACTTCTTTAGGCATATAATTTAGTCTTGGTCAATTAATTGTTGAATAATCCTAGCATAGGAGTTCGAAGTGACTCGGAAATAGTAAGTAGCTTATGATCCAACCCGCCATAGAGTGATATCTGAAGGTAGGTTCTCCAGGAGATACCATCCAATTACCTCCCACAATGAATGGCTAAACGAGAAAACAAAATTAGCAGTTGGTATTATCGAGACTTTCCATACCCTTCCTGAATTTTCCATGCTTTCCCAACAACCCATGTCACCATCCTATGAAATTCATGCTAGTGACAGCCCCCCAACCAATGAAAATAAGGTTGGGGAAAGAGAGGCAAAGTAAAATTCCCTTGTAAGTTATGTGTGGGAAATCTGCTATCACCACGGGTCGTAAACACCGGGAATGAGTTTAGATGTTTAGAAAGTTTATCCAAAAAAAATACTATGCTTAGGAAGAAAGTCACTCTTGTCATATGATTTTTCCCCACTCCAAAGGGGGTCATGTCTCAGTAAGAGTGTTGTCTCATCTCCCCAAAAGGCTCGGTAGCATCTAATCCTTCATCTTAGCCAGCTGATAACCCAGTTTTATAACCCATTTCATAAACTCTGGAGGTCTTGCTCAACTTATTTATTAAATGAAAGGGGAAAGGAATTTATTATATTGATTAAGTTGTTTCACTTGTTAAAGTTATAGCTTTTAAGCGTGTTACTAGGTAGTTAAAGATTGGGGTCTTTACATTCTACAACACTTCTATTTATAAAATGACATTGAGTGAGATATTGACATGCTTTTATCCACCACTGGTGAGAGCTTGGGTAGGTGTGCATAGGTGGGATCAATTAGTGCTTGCGTAGAATTAAAGTAGAATAGTTCCTTTGGTTATGGAAGATATTGGAGAGATAAACACCCGAGGAGGGTTTATTGTTGAAACTGTGAAGTCTTTGATTCGTGACATATATTTTCCCATATGTCATTGTGCAGAGGCTTTTAATAAAACCATGTATATTTTAAAAAAGTGTCCTCATAGAATATTGGAGGAAAAGACACTAGAGGGGTACCTCTACCCGCCCCTTTTTACATGAGGTCATGTTGCATTAAACCCAAGTGAGGGGGACATTCCATCCCTGCATGATTTCGACTCCCTCTTTCCTTTTCTTCCCCCTTTGTTTAGATATTTGGGAAATGACAATGCAAGTGAACGATGTAAAGTTACTGATCTCTAGGAAATCAGGAGTCCACCTACGTTCGGCAAGCAATAAGTTTGATTGATCAACAAATAGGTTCACTATGTACTTTCGGTGTTGTCATTGTTTCATGATGGGGTATTTCTTTTTCATATGGTGTTGTAGTATTGATTGCAGAGACTCTTTAGTAGTTTGTCTCTTAGCCTCTGCACATGAATAAAAGAAGAGCAAACCTGTAGCGTGCCTGGGATGACATCACACAGACTAAAACTCATTTTTGCACACAAGCTTATTTAAAAGATGTTGTTGATCAAGTTAAATATGTTTCAGTGCCTACCTCTACTGATGTGTGCTATTGTAGTCTGTCAATGTGTCGTGGTGGCTGTATTAGATACCATACATCTTTGTGGCCACCTCCAAAGCAACATGTACCACATAATGAAATAATTTTATTTCACCTTCAGCCCCTATACATGGTTAGATAAGGAATTATACTTACTTATACTAATACAACAACGGGTCAACCTACTAAGCAAAATTGATAAGGTAAGTTCTTGTAGCAATGCCTCCTCAAGCTTGGAAGACCTGATGATCTAGGGATTAAACATAGAAGGTATATTTGGAAGGTGAAAAAGAAATTTAAGTTTCTGATCATGGTACTAAACTGAGATTCCATCTTGGGTTCCTAAGAGGTTAGGCATAACTCATCCGATGGTCCTAGGATTAGGTCTAAATATAAGAGATATGGTAAGAATGATGATTCTCCAAGGTCTAAAAGGTGTTTAAGGTAAGGGATAATGACTTAACCCATCCTCGTAATTCCAATCCCAAAGCTCATTCTATTCAATGATTATAAGGGCTACCCGACTCATAGACTACCTCTTAATGGTCTGGGGTTCAAGATGTACTAGTTCGTGCAGGTAGGAGGTAATGAGTTGAGGAACAATCCATCCAAATTTCTAATGTTGTAGATTCAGTAAATAAGTATATCTTACAAGTGGGTTTCTTTCCAAGGTAATTTCTATAAATTCTACAACACTATGTGAATCCAACAGTTCTAAGGTTTGAGGTCTAATTAGTGGGCAAAAGTGTAAAAGAAGGGGTAGATCATACCCGACTTCTACTCAAGTGTTCTGGACTTATTGAAAACAAATAAATCCATCAATATTTTTGTGTCATCAGTTTTAGCAATTCCACTATCTCAGTTAAAGAAATACTACACAAGCCTTGGGTGACTTACACATCCCACTGATCCCTCAAAGAAATAAGGTATGGTGTGTTGGCTAAAGTGTTTTTATTTAGGAAGCACTAAACAATCTTAATCGTAGTCTAAAGAGGCTGAGTGCAGTTTCTAAATGATACAAAAAATAAGGCTTGTAGAGAAGATATGGCATATTCAAAAGTTGATTCCTAATAAATATCCATATAACATCTATAAAGAATAACCCAAAAGTGAGGTGAGGAGAGAAGCCGATCGGTTTAGTTGGAACTTTATAGATTAAATCAAATTATAGTTCTTATATAGACAACAAGATTGGTTGAGGGGAGCCATCCCCATAATGTTTTAGACCATACCTGCTGACATCGAGTGAAATAAAATACATACTCACATCAAACTTAGAGAAATCCAAAAACACAGAAGGGAAAATGTACGGGGAATCCTGCTTGAGATCATAACCTATAAATTGAATTATAGTTATTACACAAACAACACAAGGATTTGATCCATTGCACATCCTTAGGTTTATTATTGTGGGGTGATGGCTCCCGCTTACTTTTAGTTTAATATCTGATGGATGGGAACTATTCATGATCACCTTATTGTTCCTAGGATTCTCACCCCCAAATCTACCCAGTAGGTTCTCCACTGGGTACCACTATTATTGTTGTATCGACCAAATACTAGTAATTCTAAAAATAGTCTTAGGAAGAGAAGAGTCCTCATAGCCTTTAATTTTAGGACCTGATAAATTCCCAACTTACCCACCCACCAAGAAATAGAAACACCTTATTCACTTAGAGCTTCATTTAAGGCAATAATTGTGGATACAGAGAGCAAGCCAAGCACTATCCAAACCTCAGTAGCCCAGAACTAGGCCCTAATCGATTCAACTTATTTACATATGGGCCATCAATAATGGTCTACGGTGAGAGCTCTCAATAGTCATAAGACCCTAACGATGTCGTGGTGGGGTAGGTCACCTAACTACTATTGGTAAAGTAAAATAAAATCTCTGGTTTCTTTTCAAATATATATGTTGTGTATGTTTTGTTTTCAATAGTTTGTTTTTTTGTTTAAGTTGAGGTAAAACGCTCACTTAAGAATCTTTGGGAACACATCCATGAAAGCATGTTCCCTATCAGTTAGTACCTTGGTGCACACTATACTCTACCGTAATCAGTCGCCACCTCTACTTACTATCAAGATGAACACTCTACAATATTTTTTTTCTATCCAAGTCTATGCCTATTTAATTTGATCGAGACGAATAAGAAAGATGATTCAAATTCCCCATAGCGAATACCCGAGAGCCCATACCCACCGGACTAGGAGGTCGTCAATAACCGGTCTATTGCCAGTTGTCATTTCCAGCTGGTCATCCAAGAGCCAATCATTGAAATAAATTCATAGCTAATAGTCAGTTGATTGTCAGGGAACAATTAGAAAAAAAAATAGCAGCGGAGAAGGAAGGTGAAACTGAAACATATGTAAATGCTTCAATTTCTGGATCAACAAGAACAAGTTAATCTACCCCTACTTATGGGTAAATAGTGGAACTACCTTCCTCTTTGGATCTACTTCATTTTCTGAAACTAATACCTCCATTGATAGGATTGGATACGAAAATGAAATGGTTCCCCAATGCTACTAATGTTATCTTTATCTCATTGGTTTCATAGTGGGGGCCTCCTTTGCCTTTACCTATTACTATGACTGTGCTTGTGCTTATATATGCCATCATAATTACCCTGTGTATCCGTTAGGTTTGTAAAGATATTTCACTATGTAACATTCTCTAATTATTGCATTTCACGCAGACACAAAAATAAATAAAAAATTGGCCTCACTCGAGGTCCGCATCCTTTTCTTGTAATCGTTGGCACTGAATTCCAAAATTTGATCAATCTTCATAAGGGACCTTTGTATTTTGTCCCTTCAAAATTTGTTACCTTTATTTCCGCAATATTCTCCTCAAGGAATTAAGCTTGTCTTAAGGGCAATCAATATTTAGCATGCTTTAGAGAATTTAATGTAGATGTAGCACGTTTGACGACCATTGGATCTTGAGCGGCTTAAGATCCAACAGTCATCAAACCTGTTGCAGCCACATTAAATTCTCTACAACATGCTAAATATTGCTTATCGTAAGATATTGTGCTTGTACCTATCTGTCGTAATCTACCTTGTAATCTATTTTCCTCAAACTAACTGAAGCAACCTGTAAGCCGCCTAGTCCACTATCCTATACCTACCCCACTCTATCGGTTCCTTAATAATAATGCTTTATGCTAAAAATCCTGACTTGATGTCTTATATTGCGGCTTCGTGCATCTCTCGCATGAAAACTCCAATGCATACTTACTTATAACAGTGTTATCGTTGACCGTAGGAAGGTCATTAGTGGGAGTTTGGTTAGCTAGAGCATGGGGAGAGGGTGTAGGCCCTATGAATCACACATATATATTTTTGTATGAGTTCTTAGGATGACGTATCATTGAAAATTTGATATTGGTCCTTGGGAAGGTGCTCAATGTGAGTTTGGTCAGCTAGAGCATGAGGAGAGGGTGTAGGCCCTGTGAATCACAAATATATATTTTTGTATCAAGTCTTAGAATGATGTATCATTGAAAATTTGATATCGGTCCTTATGATAGTAGTCTTCTATTTTTTGGTTGAGTTGGTACATAAATGATGCTATAAAATTTGTACCTGGGATCTCCATGTGTTAGAGTGTGTAAATGCTATGTACATGTATCTATGTATGCAACATGTCAAGGCATATGGCTATAAGAAATCTATCTTCATTCTAATCTCAAGTGCTAATAATGGTTTTAGTTCTATTCCACTTGTGCCTGCCTAGCTTATCTCCTTTAGTAATAAGAGTAGCAAGCCCAGTTCAAGCTATCTCCATAGGTAGTAGTGCACTTAGCGCATCATCTCAATGCCTCTCTCTTTAGTCAAAAGCCCCCTTTTTTGGCTATCTCAGCTAGCAACCCACATTATAGAGAACAAGTGAAGTAGGAAATCCAAAAAATGTTAATTTTAGGTTGATCTTTCTAGTCGAGGAATTATATTAAATTAGTTAGATCATTATACAAGGAAATAAAATGGCTGGAATTTGTGTATGTGTTTAATTTTGTAGACTCAATGAGGCCTACGCACATCCCAACTTTAGTGTAGAGAAAATATCCACTTATACCTTCGCTTGGTTCCAAATCCATTGATCATTATTGATAGAGATGAAGACTCAGAAGTACAAGTAGCAACCCCACCTCATGGCCGAATTTTTATGAGAGTGTGACTATGAATAGTACAGAGTAATTATTAAAGGTGTATAATATTGCAGCTTCATGGAATTAATAAATTATGAATATCCATCTACCCTTTATGCAACTGGATATGATTCTTTGAACAGAACACCAAACCATGAGAAGAAACAATATAAAGAGTAATTATTTAATATTATTTCCACATTTAATAAGTCCTTTAATTTATTCCCGGTATGCTTCATCAATTCCTAAGGTAGTTAATTCCAGTTCACAAGGCATTAAAATTCCCAGTCGGTATGCATCATCAATAAATGAGTTTTTGTTGCAGTAAGGTAAGAAAGATTACCAAGTGGATCAAGAAAGATTTCCTTGGCATTCCCATCCATCCATTCCATGCCACCATACCTCCATGCCGTGCTATATTTCCCTACCCAACCAGTCTAGTGATGAAACCAACGAAATAAATAAATCAAAGTGTATGTTAAGCCTACACGTCCCATAAGCTATTGAATAAAGTTACTGAGATTGCATTTTCTCTCACTTTTTACTGAAAACTAAACATCATTGGGAGTCAGTCATCACTTGAATCAAATTATTGAATTAAGTTAGTTGCAGGTAGGTTTTTTATTAGTTTTTACAGGGCTTCTTCATCTCTGTTTTTAAATTGAGAAGGGTTGCTTACAAGTTGGTGGTGTAAAACGATTGATGCAGGGAGGATTATAAGTAAAATTTGGAGCCAGAATTATGAATTTATCTATAGTCCATTATAGAAGAGAACAAATTAAAGCAGATCACTATACATTATTTAAATGAAAGGGCATATATCTAATAGGGAGAGATGACCTTCACGGAGGGGTCGTGAGTGTAGCGAAGGTAACCACCGCATAGTGAGTTCGAGAATATAAAAAAATTAAGTGCAGTAAAGTTGTATTTATTTACAAATTTTCCCTAAATATCTTGGATCAATTCAACCCAAAGGTATTGAACCTAAACCTTATAAATAAAAATGCTAAATATCGCATGTTACAGGGTCCCTCTGTAGTATTTTAGGGTATTATGTAATTACGCTTTCTTATATAAGTAATTATGTTAGGTACCTTTGTATGCTAGGTGCATTTGTATTACTTGTTGAACCTCCCGCCACGTCGAAAGAATTTCAAAATTTCTTTCGATCAGCAAAACACCACCTTGTTCCCGACGTGTTGGCAAAATATCGATTTTTCTTCCGATTGAAAAATTCTCGCTAAACCTTCTGACGTATTGGCAAAATCTCGCCAAACTTTATGACATGTCGGCAGAGTTTTAAGTTTTCTTTCGATCGACAAAACTTGCCAATCTTTCTGACGTGTCAGAAAAGTTCCAAGTTTTCTTCCAATTGGAAAAACTTGCCAAACTTTCCGACGTGTCATCAAAGTTCCAAGTTTTCTTTCGATTGGAAAAACTTGCCAAACTTTCCGACGTGTCATCGAAATTCCAAGTTTTCTTCCAACACATTGGAAAAATTCATCGATTTTTGCCAATTTTCCAAACACTTAAATTTTTTTTTGAGAAATTTTCTTTTCTTCCTCTTTGTCGGCTCAACTTCGAATTTCCTACTGACATGCATCGGCTTGACTTTGGTTAACTCAGCCGACATAGAAACTTAAAAACATTTAGAAAATTTCCATAATTTTTTCTTCCTCGTTAGCTCAATTTAGACTTTCACGGTGACATGTATTGACTGCAAGCCTTGTCGGCTCGACTCAGCTAACTCAACCGACATGTGTCATCTCAACTCAGCTAAGCTGAGTCAATAGGAAAATTTCCACACTTAGAGAAATTTTGGAAAATTTCTCATGTCTGCTGCTTTTTTCCGCTGAACATAGAGGGCGATCTAACCTCTATCAACTATTCTTTATGGCCCAATGTTGCAACCGGTGCTCTGATACCACACTATCATGTCCCCTCCCACTTGAGAGGATGCGACCTAACGGCACTGCTATCATTTAATTGGGCAATATAAGCCCCGTGAACATAAAAAATAAAAATGCATTGAACATAAAACAATTACAGATGCACAATACAATCTGTACAATGAAAGCAACATCATTCAACAAATTCATGATGTTCATATTCATAAAACAAGCAACATTCATCCTATTCAAACATTCAACATGTTCATGATAATTTATGAAGAAAATACAATTTCATAGTTAAATACAAGAATATTTATCTTGAGAAGAAGCCTCCCCACAACTATCTATGCCACTACAATGTTCCACCCAACCATGGGCCAATGTGCTCCTTAATCTCTTAGCATCACAACCACCCCCGAGCTGGGCATGATTCCCACCAGAAACTAGGGGACACAAACTGACACACAACAAGACTATACACCTACAACCAAGCCAATAATCACATCCAAATATAGTCAGCCCAATAAAAGATGGGTTCTTGGACTTACCCATCCAAACCAACACATGGATGCACTTTACAACAAAATACAAGTTCTGGGTTCAGACAAAAACGTCCTGGAACCCAAAATAAAAAATGACAAATGGGGAAAAATGACCCAAGTGATAAAATCATTTCAGAAAACGTTCAATGGCTTCACAGAGGTAAAAATGACCTCCATTCATACCCAAAATGTGGATCTATCTTCCAAGCTACTGGGATTTACAAAAAAATGAGTGTATAGATTGGATAATAATGAAGAAAGCACAAAAATTTGGGAGGGAAATGCTCAGCAATCCCAGCTGCATAAGGAAAAGGAAAACACCCTCTCAAACCCCCAAAACTTAAATCTCTATTATATCTTTTCCCAGCAACACAAAAAATGGGTTTTCCCAACTGCACATACACTTAGCAACCCCAAAAATGAATTCCCAGCTGCACATACATTTAGCAAGATCCAAAATGAATTTCTAGCCATCGGAAAATTCGAGAAATCAACCAAAATCATGAAGGGAAACACACAGGAGCTCCAGCTTCATGAGAGAGAAAAAATGAAGGATGATCAATAGGATGGACATTCCTTTCCAACCATTTACTTGCCCAAGAAGTCAAAAACACATATTCTCAAAAATGGGTGGCTTCCGAATTCAAATTTCACTCCAATACTCTACCCATCCCCATGCATTAACTAACTCAACCACTTTTAGAAGACTGGGCACAAAGGACAAAATGGGTAGTTGACAGTTTTATGGGATTTCCCTTTGACATTTGTATTTTCCCCATTGGCTCAAGGGTTTCAATATCCCCCCCCATTCCTTGTGAAATCATACCCCCATCTCTTTAATGTTGCATTGACATAGCTAGTTTTGGGTATTTTATTAATTGCATATTTACATGATGTAGAAAATTATATTGTTCCATCAGCTATCATGATAACCATCGACATCAATTTTAATTTCTGAAATGTAGAACATTAAATCCATGGTGGGGCCTTTGCCTTGAACTCCACACCATGATTTATTAATGCTATGTACATTATTTATAATTTAATGCAATTGGGGTTGAAATTGGGGTATTACAATGACTAGCTTTGGCCAAGCACATAGGTATAGAAGAACGTCTTCTGGATAAATTGGCTCAAATGCTATTCGGCCAACTCCACTATTGGTGAATATCCCTCCATTGTGTCCCTATTATAGTAATTCCAATTCAACTTTGCTTCCTTTGTTGCCAATGGACCAACAAGATAAATTGCTTTCCTCATAAAGGAACATGTATCCATCTAACAAATTTGCTAATGCTCCCAATTTGATGAGATGTATTCCATCAGTAGATGGGGGACTTAATTATTGGTATATTTCTCGGTCCAACACGTATTTAAATAGGAACCGATTTGACAAGAATCTTTTGGGAACATGGTGCATCTAGGTAAATAAGAGACGAGATGAAAGCAACATGCTTCCCTGATCTTTCTTTGTCTCGAACCCCTTGGTTGGGAACATAAAAAGCGATACTAATGCATGGTGACTCGCACTACGGCCTAGGCGACAGGTTCACATTGTGATATATTCCCAACTAGAAAGATTGAACATTTGTCGATAAGATCTATTGGGAAGCATCCGCCCTAGAAAAACTATCCCCCATCTTTCAGTGTCCCATCTCGAGAATAACTCTAGAGAAAGACACAGTTAGGCATCCTTATATGAAAGAGTTGTATTCCATGATTGATAGTGACCCACCTCCCACCTATCCCACACATTCATAAGAGGTTGTCACTGCAAATCTATAGTGAAAATGCATGGGGTCTTACCGTCTAGATGTTGGTACTCTGCATCTTCACAAAGAATTCAAATTCACTGAATCCATGTTGGAGACCGCGGGGTGGCACAATTAGTTAGAGGTTGTTACGTATAATATGTCTCCCTTATTCCTACCATACTATGGTGCCCAGGATAGTTCCCATAGAGTGAGTCAATTTAGTATTGTTTTGGAGCAACTGCAGCATCTGGATTGAATCCATCCACACTCCGATTCATTTGGTAACTTCACAGTCGCCAAAGGATCCTTGAGAAGCATCAAAAATTTTAGAGAAGATCCATGGAGAAATTTTTAGATAGAAAGCACTAGATCCCAACAATGTCTGTGATTTATCTTCTCCTTAATATAGCCAGTGGTCATGATTTCATGAGTGTTATGCAGTGTAATTTCTTCTTGTGATTGATGGCATTGGCTGTAACCCACTCAGGTAAGGTTGTGTGTATTACCAAGTCATATCTAGAGAGAAAAAATGCTTGAACTTTGAGACCGAAAGCTTGAAAATGAAAAAGGTGTGGGTTGTGTGAAACCTAGTATTTTCGACCATCAAATCCCATAGATCGTGACTAGCTCTATGATTGTGTAAGAACCATATATCATTGATGGTTCTACAACCACTAAACCTATTGTACATGCAATATTACATAAAATTACTACTAGAAAAATATATAAAATATCATTGGGCCAAGCGGGCTCTCCATAATAATTATGTCCCATAACTTTAGCTAATTTATCCCTTAATACAAAATCATTCAAGTTAGTTTTCTTTGTTAATTGGAGAGGTAGATCCCTATGGATCTAATCCCTAAAAGAAACAGACAATTTCAATTTTTATCATCCGTCTCGAACAATAACTGGAGGGAGTATATATCACTTTTTTTTTGTGATGGGAGACAGATTGAAAGAAAAGGAACTAATAATGTCTATTATGATCCATCATTGGTAATTTTCTTCTTCGATTTAAATCCTCATTAACCAAGTAAGCTCACAAATTCGATCATGATCGATATGCTTTTTGGACCATATTATTCCTCATAATTTGTGTTTATCACTACGAATAGACCTCAATTTTTTTTTAGCATATAGGGTATTGACTTGTTATTGATCCAACCTCTCTCCTTCCTTATATACCTTCTTTCACTCTAACAGTTTTCCCATCGAAATGGATGCATTTTCATACTATGAAAAGGATAAGTAAAGTCGTATGGTCCAATTAAGATATTATCACTCATAGTATATTGACGTCCAATTAAAAGATCACGTTCAAAATAGATCTCATTCACATTATGGTAAATGTCCACGTAGATAGAAGAGGAAGGAGGAGTGCTATTCACATTTTGATGATCAAATTCAATGCATAATTACATAAATAAAGAATGAATCTTGGTTAATATATTTAACCTATATAAATGGAAAACCAATTCACCCTGAGTTAGAACATCTTGGAGTCAGTGATGGGGAGCATTACTATCATTAAATATATTAATTTGTGGTTGAAGGCGGAGAAATACCTTGCAGTAGCCATTGTGGCTGAAAGTAGAGAACAATGCCTTTACACTAATCAGGTACGACAAGTTAAAAATAAGAACAATATTTGTCCTATCTACCAAAACTCGCTCGTCTTCTTTTAATTAATTTAGTTAAGAGGGTTGTTACTTATAGTCTAAGTATAATAAGATACTGTGTTAGATCAAACCAATCAATGGGACTTAGAGGAGGGTATCGGGCTCTAGATAACATGGGTTAGCTTGAATGTCTGTATGGAGGCTTGGAGTTGGCTTGGGGACTATTTAGTTGCAATAGTGAACATGTTGGGGGAGCGTACCTAGAGGTTGCACATGGATTAGGAGGTTCTTTATATATTTGATGTGTGCAAGTGTCCATGCGATGTGTATATGTAGGTTCCCAACAAAGGGGTTGTAGTAAATTGTCAGAAGTATTTTTATGTTTTCTCTTTGATTATGATCCAGATCCCTAGTTATTGACGTTTATAGCGTAAAATAACCCCTAATAGAACACAATATAAATTTATCAATTTATGGGTTCTCATCCCTAATAGTGCTAAGATCCTAGGCCAAATATTGGGGATTGACTGAGTGACAAAAGTGGACCAATTAAACTCACAAGTGTAAAATTAGTTTGTTGGTTTACTCTTTACCCAAATAAATTCCCCCTCTTGGTTGACTACACATGTCCAGGCTAATAAATAATAGGCAATGTTTCCATTGGATCATTTCCAACTTCATCAATGGGTTCTTAAACAATGGGTGGTGGTAAAATAGAAGGTGGGTGGCATTAGCTAGCAGGAAGATCTATTCCTATAATGAATGCAGTGGGTGCTGGTAAATTCGTAGATCATATGGGCAAGGATTTTTAGCCTTTGCTTCTTGGGAGTCTAAAATATTTTTTAATGTTGCATCTGTCTAACAGCTCTCCTAACTCATTTGAGCAAAAATGAGGTCCATTATCTTACTGAAGTTGGCCAATTAGCTTGGATTATATATAGTTTCATGGCAGTCGGAGATCCAGATAACATATGGTCTATCTCTTCTCCATGTTTCCCTTTCTCCCTTGAAAACATGTCAGTATCCATTAGGATATATGCTTATGGGGTTATTGTTAGTCCATGCTAATTTTACATCATTCTATTATATTATGTCATATGTTTCATGATAGTTGTATGATGCATAGTTGATGGTAAGTGTGGAACTTATATTGGTCACTTGAATGCTTTTTGGATAGCCATTGTCCTACCTTTTTAAAGTGCTTCTCTAAAAGAATGTTTTATAACTTGTCACATGCCAATTTGTTCTTTTACCAAGAATGGCCCCAGCTCCTGGGGAAGTTTGAAAGTGATGGATGTATTTCTCTATGTTAAATGGAATAGTCACTCAAAATCCATTGTATTATATATTCCAATGCAAAAATACTTGGGGTGAGGAATGTTGGAACCTTTAAGGGTTCATTCTCCATACCATAGACTCAGATGATAGTAAATTCTTAAAATAGATACCAATCGTCGTCTCCATGCAAGTTTGTATCTCAATGTTTGGATTTAGATATATCTAGAGAAAGGAAATTTTCTCCATTTCCTCCTCCTCATTGCACTACTTCTTTCTGGGATGAAAGTATGATTATGGATCAACTCTCGTTGACCCCCTTCATAAAAATTGAACATGAAACTCATTCATATGGGTGAGGGGGATCAAGGGACTTTAGACACTTTACTAATGACTTAGTTTAATAGGGGTATTTTCCCAACCTTTCTTCCTATTTCCTCTTTTAGTTCTTCTACTGGTGATGGGTGATCAACTGCATTCACTTGGTCAACTTAATTTGGTACTATAGACTTCGTTACTGGAGGAACAAAAATAAGTTATGCCCCTAGTCCCACTAATGATGATGGTTAATTATCTTCTACCTTTCCCATTACTCCAACCTTTTCCCTTGCACTTAACTACCCCATTGTTCCAATCCTCTAATTGAATTCGCTAATCCATTGTAATCAACTCTAATCCCCTGGCCTCCACTAATCAACTTGGATGGGCTACCCAAATCCCTTTGGCCAATACAATTCGCTGGGCCTAATCCACTGGGACATGATTACTACTGGGATGCTTCGATTGGAAGTAGTTTCATAAAGAGGACAGTTCCAATGATCCAATCCAACACATAATGTAGGTATAATAAGGGGAATTGATGTTGTTATATGATAAGGTGTGTGGTGGGAAATAAGAAAGTTAAGGGTAATCTTTCTTGATTGATCCCATCCTGAAAGAGAAATAGCAGTACCCATTCATTAAGAAATGAATTAAGAAATTGGTAGGGTAGGAAGCACTAAACAAATTTTGTTAAGTTAGGGAAGGGGTGAGTGTAAGTGAATAGTAAGTGATACTACTAATCCCTACCATAAGCAGTTGTAACAGCTTGAACAAGGAAGCTACATATCCTATGTTTACCTAATTATGACTACAAGCTTATATTGGACACGTGCTTCTACTAACAAGATTAAATAAGACAATATCACTAGTCAACAAAGGAATCAATGGGAATCACTTAGGCTTCATCTTACTTATGGTGTCAAGACTAGTGTAAACAAATTTTATTATCCTTATATCTCTATAACAAACAGAAGCTTCTCGACACCCAAACCTTGAAGTTGATTGGTTACATAAAGAACCGCAAAGTGACTATATTGATTAACAATGACAACATCCACAATTTTATTTATAATAAAACAACCAAATAAACCCATTGTTGTGTCTATCATATAGATAATTTTCAAAATATGACAACTAATGAAAATACGATGAAATGTGGTGGCTGATGTGAAAATGTGAAAATTCAAATGGGTAGTTGTGATGTAGTTCTAGGGGCATAATGGCTACGAAAATTTGGGACCTATCACCATGTATTTCAAGGATTTATACATTATCTTCACTAAGGGTGAGCAAAAACATACCCACAATGATCCTACATCTAGTTCCCCTCATATTATCACCTCTCATTCGATGGAAAAGTTATTAAAGAACGGCCATTCAAACATTATTGCACAATTCAATGCCATAGTAGCCATATAAGTAGTTGATATCCCCCTCGCAAACAATATATTCACCCTAACTCATAGCGATTCCTCTCTAAACATCAACAGGTATTTGAAAAACTCCCAAATTTACCACCTTCACATGACAAGCATGACCATGGTATTCCACTGATTCCAAGGATTCAACCACCCAATGTGCATCCTTATAGAAAAAGAGCATTCGAGAATTGTTGAAGGTTGGAGTCATACATCCTAGTACAAGTCCTAGGCTCATCCAATGATCACTATATTAAAGAATGAAGGTAATTAATGCACATGTCTTGAAGTTCTAAATAAATTCATCACCAAGGACAAATTTCTGATCCCTGTTATTGATGATCTCTTGGAATAACTTCATAGAGCCAATATTTTCACTAAACTTGACCTTCATTATAGATAAGCACCAACTAAGGATGAAAGAGAATCACATACCCAAGACAACTTTCTACACACATAAATGTAATTATGAGTTTTTAGTGATGCCCTTAGGCATTTGCAATTCTCCTTCCACCGTTTAAAGCCTCATGAACAAGATCTTTCAACCTTTCTTTTGGAATATTGCATTGGTGTTCTTTGATGATATCTTGATCTATAGAAAAACATGTCAATATAGCCTTGCAACTATTTTGTGACCACCAATTATTTGTGAAATTTTCCAAATGTTCTTTTGGGGATTGAGAGGTTGAATACTTGGGTCACATTGCAAGTCAAGATGGAGTACAAATAAAATCCACGAAAGTTGTGGTTATGCAATATTGGCACTACCTCAAGACCCTAAATATCTTGTGTGGATATTTAGGACTTATATAGGCTACTACAGCCTACAAGAACTTTGTGAAAAATAATAATAAAAATTTATCCCTTATATTCACTCTTAAAGCAGGCAAACAAACCTTCTTACTTAAAAGAATGCCATGTGCACTACTACAGTATTAGCAGTCCCAAATTTTACTAATACTTTTTCTTGGAATGGTATGCCTCGAGAAGAGGTCTTGGAAAGATATTGATGAACAAAAGGTGCCCCTTCGCATTCATGAGTAAGTAGTTGTGTGACCGCAATTTGGGAACACCCACACATGAGAAAGAGATATTGGTAATTATTCATGAAGTTGAGATGACAAGGTGCCCATATCTCATATGGAGGTATTTCCAAATCAAGACCAACCAACATAGTATAAAGTATTTCCTAAAACAAAGATTATCATCACCAAAGAAGCATAAGTGGATCACTAAGATGTTGGGGTATTATTATATGATTATAAATAAGAAGGGTAAATAAAATGTGGTTCTTGATTCTTTACCCAATCCATTTGAGGTAGATGGATCCTTATTTGCCTTATCCCTACTCACGCATGTTTATTTTTGGGCAGCATCGAGAGCCATTCTATACAAGAATTGGCATCATCCTAGGGCTGAGAACTTGGTCAAGGACCATGATGTTAATGACATGATATATCCTCATGAAAAGGAGATAATCAACAAAACAAATTTCTTATGGTGAAGATTCAAGAAGACAAGTTGAGCATTGAAAAGTGGACATGTTCTTATTGGTTAAGTCATAAGGACTCAAGCCAAAAGGTCTTGAAAGATCCCAATGGTTCTAGGGAACTTTTGGTCATGAAGATCAGGAGAAGAGTTCAATTTCCACCTGGATAAAGAGAGTTAGTCATAAACCCAAGTAAGAGGTTTATAACCCCACTAAAGGTGTCAAAAGACTACAAAATATTAAAATATCACAAAGTTAAAAGACCACACAAGGTCAAAAAACCACAAAATATTAAAAGACCAAAACGTCAAAAGATCAAAAGATTGAAAGTCCACCAAAAATATTAAATGACCCTAAGGGTGGGTTCCTTAGCTTATGGACTTATCTCTCAATGGAAAATTATAAACAGAGAAGAACTCTCATTTGAACATAGACATATGACCTTTGATCTCTGATTCAAGAAAAAAATTCACGGGGAAATTGTTGGTATCGTTCTCTCTCTCTCTCTCTTCATCGTGGAGGTCTAACTCAATATACAAGGAAACAACAAGAGTTTGGGGTTTATTTTAGTCTTCAACAACCATTCGGATCCCTTCTAGGGTTTGTTAAGACCTCATGGAACCCTACTAGGATTGTTTCAGCCTCATGGAAGCCTTGTTAAGGGACACCTATAGCAACCTAACTCTATCATAACCCTTTCAAGGGCATACACTAGTTGATAATGGTATCTAAAAACCCTAAGGACCTGATTCAAATCACAAAAAGGTATTGAATTCCCTATTAGGGACTCATCTCAAGTGTTGAGACCCTAGTTTAGGAATTCAACGTTGATTCCACGTCACCTAAGGCCACTACTTTGGATTCGAGCTTATGATTCAAGGAACCTATGGTTTAAATTTAGGAATCCATGGTTTTTACAGGGTGTTATAGATATGATCTGATCAAGAAAAGTTGGCAACATTCCTTTCGAGTCAATGACGACCTCTTGTTTGGTTAACAACAGTCAAGGTTCAATGGATTGTAGAAGTTAGGGTTTGGACAAAATGATTGGTTACAACAGTCATCATTTATAGGCATGATCTTTTCTTGGTATCTTAGATCAATGATGGCAGTGGTTAGAGTTTAATGGTTGGGTTTTATCTACAGAAATCCCTTCATCTTATATATATTGGTTTTCTTTTGATGCAATATTTGGTAAGTCTAATTGATGAAAAAAATTACCTTGTTTAGGTTACCTTCTCATCTACAAGCAACACTTTATCTATCTTCTTGACTCAGGCTATATTCATCTTGTAAAGGGATACCACAGAGCATCATATTTGTTTCTCATGGGCTGATGTCATCATTGAAAGTGCTCTCTTCATGCTATAGTTCATATCTAATATTAGATATTCCTTGTCTTGTTTCCCATAGTTGTATGTTTGTGGATAAAGGTTGACACCATGTGATGGAGATATAGAGGCACTAGCTCATACATATAGACTATGGATTTGTGATATCCCTTGATGTGATCCAACATGGAAATGCAACTACATGTCCTAAATGAAAACATAAGTACTCAATCTCTTCGTTTCTATATACCCTTATGTGTGAAAGGGTTTTGTTGTTCATGATCATTTGATATATACTTATTCTTTTATCCTGAATTTATCATAATAAAGGTTGATGGGTTTTTCCCCTTTGAAAGAAAGAGTGTTTTCCCAAGATAAATCATGGTGTCTATCATGCATGTCTATTGTGATGCGATGTTTTTACTTTCTGCTCTATTTATTTTAGTATTGAAATTGATTCATGTCATTATTCATGTGTGATTTAATATGGTACTTTCATGTGTAATTATGCCAAAGAAATTTTTTAATATCGCTTTCATAATTACCAGTTTATGAAAGTAGCCTAAAATTCCATAGTCTCATGCTGACTCAAAAAAGCTCATGAGAATGGCTAGCAAATGACATTATAGTTCAACTCATCCAAAGTATTTAAGAATATCTGAACCCTTCTAAACGGTATACATGACACCAAGATACATTGAGAGTGCATTTTATGCTAAATAGTTCTACAATAAAACAAAATAAAGGGTCTTATAGGAGTTTCATTCATCACCTACAATAAGTCACTCTAGATTTCATTCAAACATATGAAAAAGATAAGCATGCATTCTTTAGGGAGGACATGAAAAGAAACATACAAAAATTTTTCATACCCTATGACACTTTCCAAAGACACAAGGGTGATACAATAAAAATGACAAGCATGCTACAACTGCTATCGATCCCAACACAACTATGCACTAACATCTCTATGGATTTTAATGTGGGGTTCTCAAGATATTGAAGAAAAATAATTATCATGTTGGTAGTCAATCACCTCCCAAATATGCTCATTTTTGTGCCTTAAAACATCCTCCTCGATTTTCCAAATTCCATGGATCACATTTTTAATTAACATAATTTCCAACTTCCTTTATTATAGTTCAAAATCCCACATTCACTAGATAAATTGAGAAGACTTGTTTAAACTTCAGGGTACCAGTTGAACCTGACCATTTCATGTCATCCCCAAACAAAGTTTCAAATAGAATAAAAGGGAGTAGAGAATAAAGATGGTGAGGATGTCTCTAGTTGTGAGGACTTGGCCAAAATTGAAATAGAATATTTTAAAGGAGTGTATAAGGATGGTAATACGGTGAACATTGAAAAAATAGTTCATATGACATCCCAACTCCCAAGTTTTGTTTCAGAATAAGATAATAAAAGACCGATGGATGAGGTTTTGAAGGATGAACTAGAGAAAGCTCTTCATATATTAAAAAAGGATAAAATTTTTGGCTCGGGGGATGGCCAATTGAATTATTCCTTCAATTTTATTAAATTATTTGTGAATACTTATTGAGGGTCATTAATAAATCAAGATCCAATGGAAAAATGTGGGCACCTTCAACTCAACCTTTATTGCTTTCATGCCAAAATCTAATAACCCTGTTGCTTTTGATGGACAGAAACCTATCTCCTTATGAAATTGTATATACAAAATAATTGTTAAGGTAATATCAATGAGGGTGTCACAAAGGTGCCCAAATTTACTCAAAACTTCACCCACATACCCAAAATATGTGCAATAAAATAGGGGATCGAGCTCAACAAGGACAAAGTACCTTGAT
The DNA here is from genome assembly GCA_001517045.1 of Pseudotsuga menziesii. Lineage (NCBI taxonomy): Eukaryota > Viridiplantae > Streptophyta > Pinopsida > Pinales > Pinaceae > Pseudotsuga > Pseudotsuga menziesii. Next base: position 48,916 of record LPNX011162435.1, on the reverse strand, counting down.
TTTTGGAGACACCTACGGCCACCCAGACCGTCTTTGATAGAACTACGAATAAAACCAAAAAATTGAATGATAGTAATAGGGGGGAAATAGGTGGCCTCTTCTCCCAAACCCTAATTCAACCCTTAAACTCACATTTTGCCAATTTTTCTTACATTTTCCTCGGTTGTGAAGAAAATTAAAGAAGAAAGAGAGCTAGAAAAATCCAATAGTGTTGAAGGAGGAGAACAACCCAGAAATAAGGTAGAAATATACCCTCTAAAAATCCAAAAGCGATGTTCTTCTAACACTTTCACAATGATGAGAAAGGTTAAACATAATCCAACAATGAGGTGAAAGGTGAAAATGGTTCAACATTGAGGGGAAACACACAGTCCAATAGCAAAGGTATTTTATTTCGATATTTCACTTCTCTTCCTATTTTTGAGTTTCTTGTGATTTCCCTAAGATGAATTCATCAAATTATTAATATCCACTTTGGAAATATGAGGGGAGGACAAAGACAACAAATGGTGGAGGGTGGACATCCTTAAAAAATTCAATTTTTGTCATGCTAAACGGAAAGGAAGCTATACGAGTTAAAGACTATTTTATTAGTACTACAATGAAGGGTGTTGAGGGTTTTTATGGAGACTTAGAGGATCCCACTAGACTTCCTAGTGCAAAAAGGGAGAAATAAAGAGCCAATGGTAAGACATGCAACTCAATCTCAATTCCATGCCATAATGTCAATGACAATGATGAATCCAATGATGAAGAAATTCCATATGATCATGAAACTCAATTTGGTGATAAGAGTGTGCCATAAAAATCATCAAAAAGCAATACAACTCAACCAACAAGAAAGCTAGACTTCGTGACAATTATGACACATTTGAAGTAAAACGAAAGGAGGGTATTGAACTTGCAATAGCAATATTTTTCTTACATGTGCCATTCCTTTCAATACATCTTACTCATCATATTTTTATCAAATGGTATGTGCCATTAATGATGGAATTGCATGGTAAAGGCACCTAGTTAATAGAATCTCACAACTATGTTGGTGGACAAGGAGAAAGAACATATTGAGAATGTGATCGTGCCATTTAAGGCACCTTCGAGTCTAAAAGGATGCTCCAATGTTATGGATGGTTGGACTAATTATCAGAATCATCCATTCATAAACATCATCATCTCTTCCAATTATATAATGTCATTTTAGAGGTGGGGTCATCTAATGTTGTTCAAGTTTTTAATAATGCAGCTCCAAATTTTAAGTCAACGAAGATGATGGCCCAAAACGCATAGAGGTTAGTGGCAAGTCTTATTTCTGATTTTTCATTACAAGCCTGATTTTTTTCTTCTAATTTTTAATTTTTATTCATAAATCTAAATTTTTTTATTTGGGAATTCTTGATGTACCCCATGCATATTTTATGGATTCCATGTGCAGTGAATTCTTTGAATAATGCATCACAAGAAATCGAGAAAATTAAATAGACTCAGATGTTAATTGAGAATGGTTGCAAAATTCAAATATGTAACAATCACCATTCATAGGCCATTAATCATAGGCATGCATAAATGGAGCTTCTTAAACCAATTGATACCAAATTTTCCACTTACTACATTATGCATATGAGTCTTGTGGAGATGACAAGGACCTTAGCTACCACAACTATTGGATATATGGGACCAGTGGAGGCTATATACCTTAGATGCAACTATGGAGTTAAAGAGGTTGATTGTGGATAATAATTTTTGGGTTGATGCCAAATTTGTTGTGGAATTTGTAGATACAATACGTGATATGATTCACTATGCATACATAGTTGTTCCATGCCTAGTTCATATTTATGAGAACATGGATTCTATGTGTGAGAGGATGAAATCCATCACAAATCCAAAATATCCTACTTTATGGTCACAATTGAAATCATTTATAAATGGGAACTCAAATAAATAGAACCCACTACTTCATATGGAAGCCTATGCAGATAATACAAAATGGTATGATCCCCAAACAGGAAGGAGGCCTCCTTCCCAAGATAGAGAGGTGGTGAAAGGATTCATGACTATTGTTAAAAAAAAATGGTCTTTTAGAAGAGGCCTATTAGATATGATTTGAATTTTCCCAATTTTTCCATGGGAGAGGTGTCTTAGTTCACATGCTTATTTGATTGATAGGAACATGAAAGGTCTATTCCATTGGTGTTGGCTTCATGGAGTTGATTCTACTGAGTTACAACAATTTTCCATATGATTACTTGGGAAAGTAGCTAATTTAGAGTTCCTCATCTTGTTTTTGTATCAATTTAAATTTTACATACTTAGCATTGTCTTTCCATGAGAATTTCATTATACATTACCATTAACATACAATTACTTGGGAACATAAATTGTTCCTCATCTTGAGAGAGGAATTGGAGCACTTATGTTTTCATCCATTCAATGAACAAAAACATATTGGGATCAAGAAAGCCAAAGAACCTACTCTACATTCAAAGCACACTTCAACTCATATCTCAAAAACACCCAAGGTACAACAAGGAGGGTCCTTTCAACAGATGAGATCAATGCATAGATAATTCCATATATGTAGACAAGGAGATACAATCAAATGGCCTTATCGAGATGCCTCCAGTTGCTATGGATGAGGAGGAGCTTCCACTTGAGAGTGATGCCTACATAGAGAGATTGTTGACCAAGAACCTCAATGATGCTGATGACAATGATGTTGCAGAAGTTGATAGCCTATCAGAGATGGATTCAAGAATACAAATTAGCTATGTTGTTCATTATTCAATGTTTTTTGAATTTTCTATTTCATATTTGAAAATGCCTTTAGGAAAATTTTGGATATAATATGGAAATGGACATATATTATATGTATAGTCAATATCAAATATGTAATTTGAATTTACACTTGGTTTTTCATATTCATACTTGTGATTCATAATTTAATATGTAATTTCCACTTTATCTCAATGAACTTTGATGCAATGTGCAGGTTTGACTATTTATTAAGTAACTTTAAGTTAGTATATTATAGTGCGTTACTTTTTAAATTTTGAAAATGATTTGATTTTCATATTTATTATAATTTATAAATTATAATTATAAAAATTTAAAATAATATATATGTGTATGTGTATGTGTATAGTACCCCCGACATACCCAAGTCCTATGTTTCAAAAAGTAGTGTCACCATCCTTGTCCCTAAACCTAAGTTTCCTGGCAACTTAGGCAATTTGATTTGCTATTGAGTTGAAAGAACAATGAGGTGATTTCTATTGCACAAGAGGGTTTCCATTCAATCAAAACCACGATGATGTCTTTTATGGGGCTTAGAATAGACCTCACAAAATCTTATGACAAGGTGAATTGAAACTATTCAAGGCCTATGTTGATTCACATGTGGTTTTGTGTAGAGTTGTAATTTGGGTAATGAAATCTTATGACAAGTGAATTGAAACTATTCAAGGATTATATTGATTCACATAGGGTTATATATATAGTTGTAACTTGGTTAATTAATTGTTCTTACGCAGTTTCTTTTTCTATATTTATTTATGCTTTATCTACAATATTTTTCAAGCCAGGAAAAGGACTAGAACGAGGGTGTCTCCTTCCACCTCTATTTTTTATTACTGTGGCAAAAGGTTTAAGTAGGGATATGGAGAATACAAAAAGGGTTGAAATTTTAAAGGGTATTAAAATTGGATCAACTAACCTATCATATTTGTTATTTGTAGATAACATTTTCTTATTTTGTGATGGCTCCAAACAAGATTCTTCTAATTTAAAAGAAGTGCTTGATCTCTATTTTTTTCCACTGAGTTGATAGTGATTATTAGATAACCATATATATTTGGATAAGATGGAGAAATAGAAAGAGATATACTTTACAAAATTATTGGGGTTTTACCTTAAATCCCAAATACTATGGGAAAAGGGAATAGGTATGGCTTATTTCTAAATTTGAGAAGAGACTTGATATGGTGTAATCATCGGTTATCTTGGAAAGAAAGGGTGATATTAGTAAAATCAGTGATTGAAGACGATGACCCTTTCCTTTTTTTCAAAAGGAATTAATTTGGATAAACTAAGAATGTTATGTTATAGATTTCTCTGATCTAGTAGTATGAAAGAGGCATTCCACTTGTATAATGACAAAGGTTAGCAATCCAAAAAGAGTTTATCGGTTGGGGGATAAAACATATTTTTTATTTTGCTACTACTCTATTTGCTAAGAAAGTTTAGTAGCTTACGTTAAGAAAAGGACTCTAGTGTTAAGTGATAGTTCATAAGTATTGAAGGTTTCTCATTGCATCAAAACCCGCATATGTTAATAAACTTCCAAACCAAGCACATAACCTTGAGTGGTCGATTAATTCCATGTTCCTAGGATGGATTTTGGTCCATAAGAGCGATTCCTTTAGGTGCGGTGGTTAGTCCAACACCCCACCCCCATTTCAACGTCTAGTAAATCATCAAAATACATCAAATGTCACCCTACTCTTTCAATACATGCCACCTACAAAACCAAGATTATGTCTGTTAGGGTACTCAAAATAGACCTCATAAAAGCTTATGACAAGCTGAATTGAAACTATTCAAGGATTGTGCTAATTCACATGGGATTTTTTCTAATGTTGTAATTTGTGTAAAGAAGTTTGTTTACACAATTTCATCTGTTGCATTGGTTAATGGTTGAACTACAATATTTTTCAAGCCAAGCAAAGGACTACAACAAGGGTGTCCCCTTCCACCTCTATTACTTCTTATTGTGGAAAAAGGTTTAAGTAGGGATATCGTAAATACAAAAGGATTTTAGTTTTAAAGGGTATCAAAATTGGATCAACTAACCTATCACATTTGTTATTTGTAGAAAATACTTCATTATTTTGCGATGGCTCCAAACAATATGCTTCTAAGTTAAAAGAAGTTCTTGATCTCTATTTTTTTTCTACTGGGATTCTCGTTATCATTAGAAAACCATACATCTCTTTGGTTGGTATGGGAAAAGAGAAAGATATATAATTTACAAATTTATTCATGTATCAACATTTAAATTTGCAACATGGATTAAAATATAATGTTTTACCTTTAAATCCCAAAAATGATGAGAAAAGGGACTAGGTATGGATTATTTCAAAAGCTGAGTAGAGACTTGATTTGGTGTAATCATTGGTTGCCGTAGGGAGGAAGGGTGATATTTGTAAAATCGATGATTGAATCCATCCATATGTAGTGGATGACCCTTTCCTTTTTTCCAAAAGGAATTATTTTGGATAATTTGAGAAGGTTATGTTAAACATTTATGTGATATGGCAGAATGTATAAAAGAGGCATTCCACTTGTCAAATGACAAAAGGTTAGTATTCCAAAAATATTTTGGAGGCTTGGGGCTAGTTTTTTTTCTTTTCTACTAGTCTATCTACCAAGAATGTTTGGAAGCTTATACTAAGGAAGGGAATCTAGTGTCAAGTGATAGTTCATAAGTAATGAAGGTTTTTCATTGCACCAAAACTCGTAGATGTTAGTAAAATTTTAAACAAATAACATAATATTGAGTGGTAAGTTATTCCATGTTTCTAGGGTGGAAATTATTCCACAAGGTCAATTCCCAGAGGTGTGAAAATTAGTCCAAAATCCCCTTTCAATGTCCACCAAACCATCATAAGACACCAAATATCACCCTACTCTTTAACTACATCCCACCTACTAAATATAGACATGTTAAAAATAGGCATGCCAAAGGATGGTACTATAGCTCATGCCAAGGATTCCATTTCCAAATGTATTGTAGGTCTCATGATTGATCATGTTGATCAATGATATATAGTAGGGTAATACCTTATAGGCTTGTAGCACGTTGTGTTGTTGATTCCATAGGTCATTTACATCTTTCTTAGTAATATATTTTGTTTCACATCAGTATTGCACCAAATGCCTTTTTGATATATCTACCCTCACATGGTAAATACATTATCAAAATACGCGTAGTTTGTCTCTAATTATTTGGAATCTTTTAAAAAAATTACATAATTTTTTTTTAATTTATGTATTTTTTAGTAAACCAAGTCATTAAGTTCAAAGTCACCCGAGTCTGAGTTGATCCTCAATTGAGTCCGAGTTTGAGTCCAAGTTTTAAAACATTGCCTGTGACTCAATAATAAGGTTTCTTTCATGGGATAACTTGCAAACGATGATGAAAAATGGGGTCGGGTGGTATTCACTCTACAAAGAAAATGAAGAAAATATTATTCACCTACTCATTTTGTTTGTTACACGCTAAACAAGTTTTGAAGAAATTAGATGTTTAATAGGTTCAAATCATTTTTTGAGTGTTGGTGTACAATATTAGAATGTCTTAAAATTATGAATGGGAACACAAAATATATAGTTCACATCCTCTCATTATATCTTGGGGAGTATGGTGTATTCCAAAATATGATTTTAATCAAGGCTTGATAAATATATCCATTGCAATGTGCTTTACAAAAAATGAGCATTGTTAGTAGCTTTATTCAATACAATCTGGTAAAGATTCTATAAAGTACCATAGAAGAGGTGATAACAAAGTTTGGGGCTTGGTTATAGTTCAATGGAGCTGCATAAGGGACCCCATTATGATGTGGAGCTAGAGGAACAATTCCCTTATTTAACCATCATTGGCTAAAATTTAAGGCAGGGATATGTCAAGGATGCAATAATTTAGCTTTGTTGAGGGCTCGAAAGCTTACTCTCAAACATGGTGGTGCATGGAGTAGTTATTGGTGACTCACAAGTTTCTTTCATATGGATGTAGGGTGAATACACATGTGCCAATATTATATTTTGACCTTTCTTTGATGATATTACGACGTCAATGTGTGATTGCACAATTTGGTCAAATGACACTAAAATTCAATTTTTTCTTCTTAAAATTGATGTATAAATATAACCCTAATAGTATAAACCTACTTCATTGTCAAGTCAACAAGATTTTTAGGATTCCTATAGATTATGACACTATTTGAGGTATGATACAACTTGCTTGATAGTGACGCAAGCTCACCTGGAATGACAATATAAAATTCTTGAGTAAAAGTTTTCATTTCATTATATTTCCCTTTCTACCCATTTATTTTAAAAAAATATATATTATCATTTATTTTTTTAAGATGTTTGAGAGGGGTTTGAACATCATCAAACCTCATATGATGAAATTAGAATTTCAAATCCCATCCCAAAATTCAACAAAATTAGCAATTTTTAGAATTCTAACTAATTGAACTGCACCAAACATAAAAGAAGTCCACTAAACAATCAAAATGATGCCAAATGTCATCCTACTATTCGATTACATGCCACCTAAAAAATATGGACCTATTAAAAAATAGACTTGTCAAAGGATGGTCCTATAACTCATGCTAATGATCTCCTTTCCAACTGTGGTGATAGGTTTCACGATTGATCATGTTGATCACTGATATCTAGTTTTGTTTTGGACACTATAGGTCATTTAAAGATTTGTTGATTATGTATTTTGGTTCACATATGTATTAGACTCGATGCCATTTTGATATATTCACCCTTACATGGTAAATACATGAGCGAATTTTGCATAGTTTGTCTCTAATTGTTTGGAATATTTAAAAAAAAATCCATTAAAGTTTAATGTTTTATGTATTTTTGGTAAACCAATTCATTAATTTCAAACCAATATGATTCATGGAAGAGTTCGAGTTCAAGTTGACACTCGACCTATTTTGAGTTAGATTCTAAGTTTTACAACAATTATGTAAACACGATGTGTATATACCCTTTTTAATTTAAACCATGCATGAAAACAAATGTGGGTTCGTCTAAATGTATATAGTATGTGTATATAACCTCATAAATGTAAACCATGTTAATGTAATTGTAACTCTGGAATGTATTCACTTGTATTTCTTATGTATTGTAACCCGATGTTTATTCCGGGATGTATTTGTAATGTACTTGAGTCATGTCATACCCCAATGTTCCTATCAGGAAGTTTCTATAATGTAAACAAGTCATGTCAAGTCAAGGTGCTTAACTCTCATGTTGTCTAAGGGTTAAAGTCCCCACAGTTTCGGGGCACTAGGGTTATTAGACTCACCTAGTGAAGTTGGCCCTAGTTTGGTTTAGTCAAGTCAGGAATTAGTCTAAATAGAGAGCTAGCCTCTCTATTTAAGACACACTCACTCACACTCAGTTGTAGCACGTAGCTGAGGAAGAGAAAGACACTGGGGCAAGGAAGAAAGAGGTTACTGCTATCGGGAGATCATCTTACTATTTTTGGGTTTCACTTTGGTGCTGATTCTATCTCTAAGGAAGTTGTGGGGTTTTCTCCATTTATGGTTTCCCTGAGGAAAAAAACTGTGTTCATTGTCTCTTGTGTTTGATTGTTGTGCTTGGTGTTCTCTTAGTTAAAGATCCTAATGAAATGATAGCTTAATGTTTAAAATCTAACAAACCATGCATGGAATAGAAGTGTTTTAATAAATCATAAACTTGAGTCAATTATCTAAATGACAAGACAAAAATGAGCTACTATAGAAAATATACAGTTTGTAAATTATTTAAAATAATATCATGCAAAATTTTACATGGGCTCTAATTCCAAGAAGGGTTTAGAGATTATAGAATCAAAATAAATTTCCCAACATACAAGACCAAGATTGGTACCTATGAGATAATACACACCAGATATATACAACATATATCAGATCAGCTTCTACATGGAATACAACTATGAAGATTAATCATAAATCTTTACAGAAATCATCCAAGTACATGAACAAGATTGGTTCCCATGAAATCAGACACATACTATGTGTATATATAAGATATCAAAATATTTTAAGTGTGTAACAACATTTAGACATTGTTAATTACCTATGTTGCACAAGTTTCCAGAATGTCGGAACTTTGGGAATGTGGGAACGCATGTCGGATATAGCTAAAGGTTTCTGCCAAATTTACAAGAAATGATGATGTTGGGAACAACAATAAATATATATAAAAAAAATTAAAAAATAAATAATTTAAAAAACTAGAAATAAGTCTTACATATAATGATATTTATGATATTCATACAAGTATAAACAAAATTAATGGAAAAACTAAAATTAAAGAAGCTTCATATTTACTATTCAGGTTATAAACTAAAGTATAAAGATAAATTTTGTTGGAAGCTATGACTTATCACTCCAACTACATATTGATATTTCATATTTCATATTACATGTTTACCTCAATGTTAAAAATTAATATTAAATTTAGTTTTTTAAACCCAACACTAATGACAATGCAATGAAAACCTTTGTTTCTATTAAACTAATGTTGATAGTCATAGTGTAGGTTTAATCCAATTTAAAAAATAGATCTCTAAACTTAGCAGCTACAAAAACACACGCGTCGGCTCTGGACTGCAAGTAGTGAATTGTGATCCAACCCACATTTTAAATTGGTCATCCTTTGAAATCATCTAACCATCCAATTACTTTGAAATCTAAACAGAGTCTCAAATTGCTTGATCAACCTTTAAAATCAAAGTGGAGTCAATCTTTGAAATCACGAATGTTTGACATTGAAATTAAAAATGTAATCGCAAAAATTTGGTATTGAAATTAAAAATTATATATATATGCAATTGTTTTCAATGTATAATTATCTAAAATCAACAAGTAACTTGAATATTGAGAAAAATATTCATTAAAATTTAATATATTATATGGTATACCATCTCGCTAGCTTGGGCTCGGCTACCCAAACTTAAAGTTTGTCGTAAGGCACCCAATTGATCCTTTTGTCACTTGTATCAGCTCTCAAAGCTCACCCAAAGAACACTCATCTCTCCCAATCCTATTGGCCCTCAAAACTCAGTCACTTATGTTAGCCAGCAGTTTTCAACAACAGTTTTCAATGACCTTTATCACTCTCGGAGGCCTGTTGACCCTCCAGTTTGAATCCACTCTATAACAATCAACGCCCACTGAAAATCAATTCTGATTGGGTGTTGATTAAACACACAGGGCATGAATTTATAACATAAAATTCGTAGGAATTGTGTGTTGATTTCCTAATATTTTCTTGACTCTTCTACAAGCTAGAATTCAAGGGAATTTTTTCCACCACAAAGGGATCATGAGCCGGGAATGTGTGGCCTGGGAATGTGTGGTCGTTTCCTTAAACAAGGAGTAGGAGGTCATTCCAGTAAATTTTTGGAAACTTGAGAAGTACCCACCTATGGAAATGCCTACTTCAAACTTCATGCATTCCCATGTCCCCCCCCCCCCCCCCCCCCCAAAGTTACCTAAAAGTTCCTAAGTTCCTGAAACCATTCCCAACAAATTCGAGACGTTTTGTTCTAGTTCCCAAGTTTCCTGGAATGTGGGAACCTCCAAAAAAAATTTCTAAAAAGGTGGGAACCATTTTTCGTGCAACAGAGTTAATTTATCATAAATATTGTTCACGAGCAAGTTTTCAAACTTTCCCTCAATTTCATATTGAACTATCCCACATCCATCTTAAACCCAAATTTATAATTCTCCATGAGGTAAAGAAAACCAATATCAATCCTCATGTGTTAATCTCACTATTTTTGCATAGCTCTTGTAGGGGTGGTGCAAACACATTGAGAATGGGAACTCAAGGTTGATATTGGCACCTCTAGTTTTTGCATATATCTACTAACCTATAGGTTCTAATATCTATATTTTCACATGGTTGTTGTAAGGTTATGGGTGCAAACACATTAGAGATTGCCATCAAATGTTGACTGTTGATACAGTAAAGATGGGTTGTGCTTCTAGTTACTATTAAGTGCTTCACATGAGAGCTAGATATACCTTATTAATATTTTTTTTAACAATAACCACAAAAATTATATATATACACAATACTTAGGAAATACCAATTTTTGACAGTGGAATAGGAATAAAAACCTGAATATATTTCCAACCCCAGGTTGGTTGGTGTAAAACTCTCGAGCCAAGGTGAAATTGGGGTCTCCTTAAGTAAGGAATTAAAACCTGACAATCCTAATAAAATAACAAAATGAAAAATATGATTTATTCAATGAAAGTGCAGTCACAAGAAGCCGAATAGAATCCAATAAAGCAGTTCAAAAATTAAGCACAATGACCACACTGAGAGAGAGGGAGAGAGTAGAAGCTCATGATGTAGCACTCCGATTTTGAACTTGTTTGCATTAAATGAATATTATGTTTATATTGTAATTAATCATGGTATGGAGCTAAAGGTAGAATCCCCACCATTGATTTATCGTTTATGTTTCGATGATTAAAATCGATGTCTATGGTATTTCGTGCTAGTCAGGCACATATAATTTTTTACATCATGTAAATATGCAATTTAATTAAAAACCCACAACCAACTATGTCAATGCAAAAAATAATGAGATGGAGGCATGATTTCCTAAGGATAAGCGGGGGGATGTTTAACCTTGAGCCATTGGGGAAAATCCATGTGTCTAAAGGAAAACCCATCAAAACTGTTAACTACCCATTTCTTGTCTTTTTCCCCAATCTTTTATCTCTGCCAGAATTTGCTTGAGGTAGTTATTGCATGGGAATGGGAAGAGTATGGGAAAGAAAACACCCAAAAATGTATGTTCATTCCCTCATGCATTCACGTTTTCATCTTCCCTCACTTTTTTGGGGAGTTGCGGGACATTTTTTGGTCATCCATCCTTCATTCACATGGAGCTCTCACACAGCTGAAACTTCTGAGGTTTTTATCTTTCATGTTTTCAGTTCTTTCCTCATGGTGCATGCCCAAGAAATCCGTTTTGGTGCTATGGAGTGAATGGCTAGCAAAGAATGACAATTTTGTGAATTTCATATATTGTTATGTGTGCATAATTTTCCTTGGTCTAAACTGGTTTGGGGGGGGATTGGGTCTAACTATTTTGATAAAAATAATGTGAGAAGGAACCTCACAGACAGATCTAGGGGGGCAGTTTTCTTCTTTGCACACCTTGAACAACACTAAGATGGGAAGGAATAGCATGAGGGACTGTGTAGCAAAGAAGGGGATCCTTCCTTGTGTTGTGTGTGTAGATGTTTTAAAAGTCAGGCTAGATCTAGTATAGGTGTCCGTAGCTCTGGGGTTGAGCTCACTAGCTTAGTAGTCAGTGTTTGTAGCTCATTTGTAGCCTGATAAACCAAAATATGTTGGCTTGTCTGATTTTTCGTTGTATCCTTGGCTAGGTGTGAGTCTGATAATGTTTCTTATTCCTTGTGGGAATCATGCCCAGCTAGAGGGTGCCAGTGTTGCTGAGAGATGGATAAGTGCACTGGCCTATGGCTGGGTGGAGCGTTGCAACGACATAGCTGGTTGCAGTACAAGATTCTTTCAAGATAAATATTATTGTCTATGTTAATGTCTGCATTTGTATTTGTTTAATGAAATATGATGAACATGCCTAATGTGTTGAATTGATGAATTGTTTCCACTGTATAATTGCAATTGTATGCATCTGTGTATTTGTTCTTTCAATGCATTTTTAAATTACGTTATGGGGATTAGATTTTATGGATTGGTGATGACTTGAATGCCCAAATTTTCCCAAGACTTATGTTAGCAGGTTGAATTTCTTAACAGAAAACTTCCTTCAACAACTCTCCTTTCCGCAACTTGTGAGATGCGGGATGTGGGATGCGGAAACGTCCTTCTGTAAATTCTATTCCCCACATATATCCTTTCGCAACTCTCCTTTATACAACTTGCGGGATGTGGGATGCGGGATGCGGGTTCACAATCTCTATTTCCACAACTAATTATATCCAAAACGGTTTATTCCACATGCGGGATGCGAGATATGGGATTGCAATTTGCATATTTCCCTGATTCTGTAAACTCAAGATTTCCACACCATTGATTCTTGCAGGTTGATTCTCAGCTATTGATCTATTTCCAGATGTGAAACAAATTGTGACCGTCGATTTTCATCACGATCTTTCTTTTTCATTTGATCTCCTCTAATATCTTTCTTCATAGATCGTCGAATTGATCAATGACAAGATAAATTTATCTACTATTGGGAAATTAGAGAATTTATACACGGAATTGGATAAAGTGAACTTTGAGCTAGAGGCTTCTGCATCAATTAGATAGCGGTAATGATTGTGTTCCCTCTCTGGTGGATGGGAGGGGACATGACACGTGCCTATCTAAAATCTGCAAATATGAGTAGGGGCAGGCACACATGGGTTCCACTGGTTACCTCTCCTTCTCCATTTGTAACCAGAACAATGAGCCTATGATATGAAGTGTAACTAGAACCACGAAGATAACTCCACCCTCTTATAGAACATATTTGGAGGCCCCTACAATAAAATGTCGAATCAATGCATCAATTCTAGAACTCAAATCCGTCCATGTATGCCCTAACATTCTTCTTTGTGTTTCTCTACTTAGGAAGACACTCAAAGAATCCATCCATATAAACCCTAACCTCTTTTATGTTTTTCTTCCTCATAATGAGACTCGATAAATTCATCCATGTAACCCTAACCCGGAAGCCATTCCATGGGAGTATCATAGAGCTTGACCAACCCTACTAGCACAACCAACCTCCCTTCTCATGTATGTACCAAGAGGCCTGCTAAATTGATGTGCTTTGTGGCAATGTAAAGGATGCACTGAAATCACTGTATGGTGCATTATTAGGGTTAGTAGGATTCAAATCTAATTCACAGACGAGACCTGTCGACTCATCAAAGGAGGATCAAATTAATGGAATTAATACCGGAGCCATTAACCATGAGTCTGTGAAAGAATTCAAACATGAGACAAGTGTGTGTGAACATGGAGGCATCAAGAAAAAGGTAGATATGAGGTTCAATGTAATTTAATTGGTATTAATTTCTTTAGTCTTTCTAGTGCTCAAGTTGTTTCAAAATATTCTCCTGCGATGATCCAACAAAGCTTTGATGATGGGATTGTGGTGAAGGATTTCTTTATAAAGTTGAGATTATGGTTTTAGAGTGTTTATAGAGTTGGAAGGGCCAATTAGATCGAAAAAAGATTTGGAAGGAAAAAAATATGGGCATAAGAGAAAAGACCATTTGTGTAATATTAAATTATTTTTTTAATGGTGATCAATGTGGTAATGTTTTATGCATTTGGGAGGTGGGAAAGAAATTTATTATTTTCAAAATATATGTAGGGAGGTAGAGTTATGGGATTGGAGGACTACACAAACTATTTTTTGGATTTTATTGATCCTGTTTGTTCTATATGGTTGTTAAGTTTGGGCCAACATTACCTTTGACTTACAATGAAAGCAAATTGAGAAGATTCAAAAGTGTTTAATCACAAACAAGTTCAAAATTAAAAGTTCAGTCCATATAAGATCATGTTGAGTGAAATTGGTGCTACCTCTATTGAAGTGATTGTGGAAATTGAACCCAAGAGATAGAACAATTACACTCACAAAATTGCTAATCAAACATGCAAAATTAACACCAAAGGAGACTGAAATTGGAGAATAACAGTAATCTGTATTGAGTAAGTGTACAGTAACCAACCTCGTGAAGTAATAGGCTACTTTAATATATAATTACATGAGAGGTTCTAATGCATAAGGATTCCATTCGAAATAGTCAAAACGCAGGCTTAAGTTAAATCTAGTCAAATCCCCCACAGGTGCATAAAGAAGTTTCCAAATCTATGTAGATGCTCACGAATTTGCTAAGTCAAGTGGGAAAGATAAATAGGTTTGGAAAGAAAACTCATACATGCTTTTATTTGGAGAAAAGGAGGGAGGGTGATGTGGGTAAAAAACAAGTCAACTACACCTAGACTATCTTTTCCTTTTGCCTTAAAACAACTATAAAGCAAGGCGGCTTTTCAAAAAAAAACAGATATGCGCTTTAGAGAATCTGGAATAAAGAAGACATGCTAAAATTGGTTTCCAGGATGTTTTCCAAGTGCTCCATGACTCATTTTAAGAAAGTGTTGACTTCTAGGACATGTAGAAGGCAAGTAGCATAGAATAGAATATAGGAATATAGGAATCTAGGTAATAAGACAAAAATGATTAAATTAATGTCTAATGTAGGTAACTATGGGTTTATTATTCTAACACCCCCCCTTAATCCTAAATTTATGAGTAAATATCAGAAAACTATAGGGCCTAGCAATAAGTCTTAGTCACCCTTTACATATTGCTTATCCATACAACCAAGGAAAGAGGCAAAAACCTAGTGGGAAAATCCTCCCTTAAACATGGACAGGAAAAACAAAATTTAGAAATCTTGTCATCACTCATGCTTCACATCATGATGAGCAATCCCTAACAGTGATTTGAGATTGTTGAAGGTCTTCTCACAAAAAACTTTGGTGAAGATGTCTCCTACTTGTTCTAAATATGCACAGAAGAGTAGAACAATGGTAGCATCATGCACAAGCTGTCTGATGTAGTGCATATGAATCTCAATGTGCATGGTTCACTGTTTCTGAATTGGACCATTGCAAATTCATATGGTGCTCTAATTATCACAGTAGATAATAGTTGGAAACTATGATTCGAAGCCACATTCTGCAAGTATCCCCTGCAACCACAAACATTGAGTTGTTGTATTTACAACTCCTCTATACTCTGCTTCTGTAGATGTGAGTGCTATGGCACTCTGATTCTTGCTTGACCAGTTGATTGGTCCTTTTGCAAGAATGAACACATATCTTGGTGTATACTTTTGATTTGTGTTGTCACCTACCCAATCCATATCAGTAAATCCAATCAAATCAAGATGAAATTTTTCTTTGTAGAAGATCCCATGAGTTTTTGTTCCTTGAACAAAGTTTAGGATCCTTTTGGATACTTTCCAGTGGATCTCATGAGGCTGATCCATGTATCTCAAAGCCACACTAACTGCATAAGATAGATCAGGTCAAGTGCGTGTAAGATAAATCAAACACCCAATCAACTCCCTATATAGTGTATTATTTACCATAGGAGAAGAACCTACTTCTTCAAGCTTAACTCCTGAAAGGAAGGGAGTCTTGTTTGGCTTGCAATATTTCATGTTGAACTTGATGAGAAAATATGAAGCATACATGGACTGATGTGATTTTATTCCATGTTGGGATTGAGAAATTTCGAGACCCAAGAATTGGCTCAACAATCCCAAATCTGTCATAGAAAATGCATGGTTCATTGCATCCTTCAAGGAGGAAATCTCTTTCTTTGAACTTCTTGTAATCAGTAGGTCATCCACATACAAGAAAATAATCATCAAAGAACCATGAATCACCTTCAAATAGACACTAGGATCAGACTTGCATCGAACAAAACTTAGTGATAGCAAATAGCTATCAATCTTGGCATACCAAGCCCTCGGGGCTTGCTTGAGCCCATACAATGATTTATTTAACCTGCACACTAAATATGGATTAGAAATAAACCCTTCAAGTTGCTGCATGTAAATCTTCTCAGTGATATCTCCATTTAGG
This sequence comes from Pseudotsuga menziesii, assembly GCA_001517045.1. Classification (NCBI taxonomy): domain Eukaryota; kingdom Viridiplantae; phylum Streptophyta; class Pinopsida; order Pinales; family Pinaceae; genus Pseudotsuga; species Pseudotsuga menziesii. Next base: position 32,440 of record LPNX011162435.1, on the reverse strand, counting down.
AAAGCACACTTCACATCCATGTGATGCACTTCCCACTTCTTCGAAGCTACAATGGCTAGAGCTAGCCTTATGGAGTCCATCTTTGCCACTAGTGCAAAGGTTTGATTGTAGTCAATACCATGTGCTTGTGAGTAGCCCTTGGCTACCAATCTTGCCTTATATTTCAAATGTGAACCATTAGTAGCAAACTTAGTCTTGAAAACCCACTTACATTGAACTAGCTTCCTCCCTGGGGGAAGATCAACTAGTTCACAAGTGTTGTTCTTTTGGAGCGAGCTGAATTCTTCTTTCATGGTTGTCTACCATATTGGATCATGTCCTGCATCGCCACATGTCTTTGGATCTAATTCAACCATCAGATAGCACTTCTCAGCAAATAGAGGATCTTTCACACAAAGGGCGCTCTCAAATTGAGATCTGGTCCTCCTAGTGTCATTAGGATTTCCAGCTAGTTCCCCAGCTACATGAATGGTATTTGCTGCCCATTTTGGTCTTTTAGGACTATTAGGATTTGAAATAAAATCATCATTATAAGACATATCAGAATCAGCAAACTCATTAGTCTCTCCACTTACAATTAATGGTTCTGGTAGTGAAGAAGACTCTCCATTAGAGGAAATTTGGGGTCTAAGATGGGCCTTATAAAAAAATGTGCGATGGATGACCTAGATTGAGTTGAATTTTTAAACCAATAGAATTTCAATATCTTTTGTCAACCATTATGGTTGAGTTGGACACATAAAGCTTATGTGTCATATTTTTATTTGACAATAGCTAACTCCATATCAACCTCACCTTGGTTAAGTTCTTGAAAAGATCACCTCGAAATAAGATAAATAAACTTTAACTAATAAATATAGAATATTTTATTTGATCACTACTTCCAACTCCTATAAAACATAACCTTTGCATTAATTAAAATTGTAGTGGAAGCATTTTGAAATACTAAAAACATTTATTAATCAATTTTTTAAAAAGAAAACTAAATAATATTTAATTTTAAATAGACTTATCTTGAAATACTAAATAAAAGATATTTAGTATTTTTAATATTATTAAATAATATTTAAAAAATAAATATATTTAATTATTACATCCAAAAATAAACAAAACATTTAAATACTAACAAAATAAAAAATAAAAACTATTTTTAATGTTACTAAAATTATAATAAAATTTGATTTTACTTTTTTTTCTCTCTTACCTACCTACCCATTAAACCACAATTTTTTTTATATTAATATTAAAAATAATATGAATATAGATAGTTTATTGTTTTTTATTTTGTGTGATGTAATATTTTTTATATGAATTAATATAAAATCATTTAAAAAAATAATAGTGATTTTTTAATTTTTTTAATACTATTATAATTATATTTTTCATTATAAATGAATATATTTGAGTTTTACATTTATTAAATCTATAAAAAGTAGTGGTCTATTCATTTAAAAATAATAATAATATAAAATTCAAAAGTTTCCTATCATTTATTGTGTGCGCACAAGAATCTAAATATTTCATTAATATTTTTAACCAATATCTCTTAACTCTACATTAACTCAATATAGTTATTAACTACCATTATTGAGACAATTTAGGTTGACTTTCATTAGATTTTAATTATATTTAATCTGACATGCCATATTTGTAGTGTGATGTGGCTTTTTTTATTAATTTCCTTAGGGGGCCCATTTTAGACCCCAAATTTCCTCTAATGCAACTTCAACTGTTGCTAAAGGCTCTTCTTGGAACTGAACACTTCTTTCAATGAAATATTTGTTAGTGCTCAAGTTGATCAGCTTGTATCATTTTGAATCTTTAGAATACCCAACAAATTGGCACTCTTGGCTTTGGGGTCGTAAATCCTTTCTCTTTTTAGTTGGAATTCTAGCCCAAGCCTTTGAGCCAAAAATCCTGAAATGGGTCATATCTAGCTTGTTCCCACTCCAAGATTCAAAAGGAGTGATACCATCAAGATTATTATGAGGCACCCTATTTTGGATGTAGGATGCACATTTTATATCTTCATCCCAAAAATTTGGTGGCAAAGTCTTAGCCTCCATCATGTAGGTTTCCATCTCCTTCAATGATCTGTTCTTTCTCTGAGGAACACCATTTTGTTGTGATGTGTAATGGATTGAATGCTACATATGAATACTTGCATTTTTACATTACTGAATGAAATTAGACTTGACATACTCACCACCATTGTCAGATCTAAGGATCTTGAGTTTCCTCCCAAACTGGTTTTCAACCAAGGCTCTAAAGACTTTGAAGAGGTCAAAAACTTCAAACTTATGCTTTAGGAAGTGAACCCAACAATACCTGGAAAATTCATCTATGAAGGTCAATGCATATTTGGCATTGATTCATGGACATATGAGGGAATGGACCAGCAATGTCACTATGGATCAACTCAAGAGGTGTAGAGGTTCTCTCATGACTAGCTTTCTCATACTTGTGCTTTGGGTGTTTTCCTAGGTTACAACCTTGACATACTCCCTTATAAAACTTGATCTTTGGTAACCCTATGACTCGATATTTTTCACTCAAATAAGAAAGATACTTGTAGTTAATATGGCCAAATATTTCATGCCAAAGCGTGCTTTCTTCATTAGCATAAATCAGAAGAGCAGAGGGGTTTGAGTAGGGTAGAAAGTGGGAAAACTTGTATACCTTCGAAGTGTGATCAACAACACCTTTTGCTATGTCTTTACCATTCGAAATATTAGTGATTTCAACATTAGCAGGGGAGAATATGACCTTCTTTAGAGACCCAATATGAGTCATCTGATACATTGACAACAGATTAGAGGCAAGACCTGGAACATACAACACATTATTGAATCTACCAACTTCAAGATCAATCCTACCCTTCCCAAAACTGTCAGTGAGAGAGTCATATCCCAAAACTATTGGTGGTCCTTTTGACATGTCAAGAGAGGATAATGTCTCTTTTTTCAAAACCATGTGTCTAGAAGCTCGAGAATCTATGATGAATCTAGGTGAGCTTGATGTGCCAGCAACCAAGGCATGTACTCTCTCTGTGTCATCTGAATTTGATCCTCCTTCGTTCTTCTTTGAGAAATCAGGAAGGGAGATGTTATTATTCTCCAGTAGTTGGGTCAACATGACAATTTGCTTCTTCATACAAGAGCTCTCAGGATTATAGCCCTTACTACAGTATGCACACTTGCTCATTTCTCGTTTGTTCTTCTTCTTCTAGGAATTCCTCTTGGAACCTTGGGGATCCTCTTGAGACTTAGACTTGTCTCTCTTTTTCTCAAGTTGATTTTTATCTTTTTTCTTACTTTTTGAATCCACCCTTGAATCTCCAGCAACCAAAGCTTGTTCTTTGGAAGTTTTGATGGTGCCCATCATCACCAACTTATCTTGCTCCTGTGTGAGGGATTCCATGAACTATGTAAGCTTGGGCATCTTCCAGGCTCGAGTTGTCAACTTAGTGGCATGCAAGGTCGAAAAAAACACTGAATATTTAGGACCAAGCTTAGAGAGTATGGCCAATAATAGTTTCTCTTCCTTCTTTTCGATTCCACACTATTTTATCTGCAAAACAAGGGCCTTAAACTTGGAAAAGTAGAGTTGCAATGATTCAAAGCTATTGGGAATCAAGAAGATCAGCTCATTCTCAATTTGATGTCCTCTAATCTCATCTGTCTTTCCAAAAATATCTTCTAGATTCCTTGACACTTCGTTAGGTGATGTCAATCCTTTAAGATGGAAGAGGAGGTATCTTGATATGCTTAGACACAAAATACCATAGGCCTCATCCCTCCTATTGTGCCATTTAATTTTCTCTGCAGCTACATTGGGATCTACCTTAGTTTCAATAGTCACCCTATAGAGACCTTTCTCTCTCAACAATATCTCCATCTCAGCTTTCCACTCAAAGAAATCGAATGGAATCAAGATGATCTTCTAAGATTGGTCCATAGATCAGTAGTTGTGCCCTCCAGTCAGCAGATTGTGCTCCCAGTCAATGATGTCAAACCTGCAATAACAATTCAGAAGGAGAGAAATCAGTCTACAAAGGATCTGATACCATGTGGAAATTGAACCCAAGAGATAGAACAATTAAACTCTCAAAATTGCTAATCAAACATGCAAAATTAACACCAAAGGATATTGAAATTGGAGCATAACACTAATCTGTATTGAGTAAGTGTACAATAGAAAACCTTGTGAAGTAAAACTCTATTGTAATATATAATTACATGAGAGTTTTGAATGCATAAGGATGCCATTCGAAATAGTGGAAAAGCAAGCTTACTAAATCTAGTCAAATCCCTCATAGGTGCATAAAGCAGTTTCCAAATCTATGTAGATTCTCACAAATTTGCTAAGTCAAGTGGGAAAGCTAAAGAGGGATGGAATGAAAACTCATACATGATTTTATTTGGATAAAATGAGGGAGGATGATGTGGGAAAAAAACAAGTCAACTGCACCTAGACTAGCTTTTCTTTTTTCCTTAAAACAGTATAAACCAAGGTAGCTTTGCAGAAAAAGCAGATATGTGCTTTAGAGAATCTGGAATAAAGCAAACATGCTAAAATTGGTTTCCAGGATGTTTCCCAAGCACTACATGACTCAATTTTAGCAAGTGTTGACTTCTAGGACATGTAGAAGGAAAGTAACATAGAATGGAATCTAGGAATCTAGGTAATAAGACAAAAATAATTAAATTAATGTCTAATGTAGGTAACTATGGGTTGATTATTCTAACAGTAATTGATATGGTGTGACTCATAAGATATCTAAAAATAATTGAGCAAATGGAAGATGGCGGATCACCTAAGGTAATCTTCAATTACATATTGTGCAAGCAAAAGAAGACTTGGATGTGACAAAATATAAAATGGCTTAGTAAATGGGATATTTGCTTGAATGCATGCCCCACGAATAACAAAGACATAGAGACTTTTGTTATCGATAACTTCCACAAGTGAACTTGGGATAAAGGTCTAGGGAGAAAGAAGAAGTATTATAGTGAAAAGTTTAATCCCCCTTACAATCATCATAAAAAATTGCACATATGGGCCAATATATCTTGGACAAACAAAATTATTATTTCTCAATTAAGAACTAATTCCCATCAACTTTGTTGTGATACCAAACGTTGGAAAAGGCCAAAAGAAGCTTGGGATGAAAGAGTGTGCATTTTTTGCACCTCTAGAAAAGTGGAGATAGAAAATAATTTCATTTTAGAGTGTGAAACCTTCAGAGACTACAGGGGCAGCTATGCAAACATCTTGATAGCTCTTGGTATAATCTATTTAGAGAGAAGTTCGTGGAGAAATTGGGGGCTCTCATCATCAAGTTGAATAGGAAATGGGTTGAAACGCATAAATTAGTTTGTGAGGTGGTCTGTCCCAAAGGATATTTAGCCTCATGGACATTAAAATTTATTATTCTTATTCTAAGAGGTGTGTTTGGTTTGCATGTTTTTTCATTGGTATTTCTCAAATAATTTTTTAATAAACTGTAGGAAAGTGTTACTGGGTGTGTGCCAGATTCTTTCTTTTTGGCTTGTGGCTAATTGGCATTCATCTTTTGAAATACATAGGATATAGTCAAATTAAAATTGAAAAATGAAACATGATTATAAAATAGTATATGGGATTTGACCCCATAACTAAAATGGAAGTCTCAAACCATTTTGGGTCAAGCTACCAAGGTTTCTATTAGAGCTTTGGTCAAAAGACATTTTCAAAATAATTAGGTACACCTTAAGGATTTTAAATTCATAGTTAGAAAGAATCTTGATGGTTTGAGGAGAATAGTTAAACAATTTATGTAATTATGAACCTTGGAAAGGATTTACCAAAAGATATGGATATTAAGGTGTGGAAACGATGTTAAGCATGCTTTGGATTATGTCTAGGTTCCTTTTGTTTCTCTCATTGTCACTCTTATGAGCATCTAAAATTGGAGTGTAAGATGTTGGATTTTGGTGTGGCTTCTTTAGGTTAAATCCCCACTTGAGTTATGTTAGAGAATTAATCCACATTATTACCATGGTCATACACCTAAGATACATTTTCATTATCTTTCATGCTATGTTATATTGTCCAAAACTAGGCTATGTTGATCAACCTTTGTTTATTGGGTGTTTTGGACTCTCATTTACTCTAGTTGAGGCACTCCACTTTGATCATTATAACTTCCCAGGATCCCTCATTAATGACATATCAATATTGGTGCGCTCCCCATCCCTTATATCAAGGAAACTATTTTCCCATAGGTACTAATGCATGTATTTGGTAGTTTTTGGCTCTTCTTTGGCATTTATTGCTGCCTAGAGCCACTCCCACTCGCCCATGTGATCACCCATTCCTAAAATACCCTCATTTATGTCTCATCATGCTTCATCCATGTTCACACTTGAATTCGTGACTGTTTGGGATGTTTTGGGAGCTCATTGGTCCACCTAGGGTGGTTTTCAATTCAAATCCTAGACTGACAGTTGTATGCATCCATTTGGAATCAAAATACTAATGATTTCTCTATAATGTAATATAAACCTGATATAGACATATTTATATGTTTCAAAGTCATAATATTATCAATTGTTGACTAAATTTGTGTGTTAATTTCACTCTTTCTATTGTTTTTTATGCACAATTGTGTGTAATATCGAATTGCGATAATCCCCTTGGCTCCTATATCCTACTATGAATCATTTCTCACATGTTATCATATCTATTTGGAGCTGCAAATCAAAACCAGAGTGTTTGATTTGATGTTTAGGGAATTTTCCAAAAAAAATGAGTGTTTGCATTGTAGGTACAACCAATAGTTCTATCACTCAGTGCATAAGAAGAAATGGAGTAGACTCATATATTACTGACCCCATTCAAATATTTTGAATGGAAGGTTTTAATGGTGATCTGGCTGAGGTCGAAAGGCCAGTTCAAAGTCACCATGGGGACTAAGATCGATCCCAACTCTGTTGTGGAGAAATCAAAGTAATTCAATAGACTTGATGAGGCATTTAGAATTCTTTGTCTCAACATTTAGAGAGACCTACTCTTCCATATAGAAAATATGACAACTCCCATTGAAATATGGATCAATCTTGAGTCATTGTTTGGGAATAATGATGAGATGAGATGCCACTAGCTCAAAAATGAGGTGATATCACTGATCCCAACTCACTTTGAGACAATTCAAGACTTCTTCACCAATTTCAAATCATTGGTGCTTCAAATTAAATAGTGTGTCATAGAAAATAAAGAGGAGCAGCTGATCTTATCCATACTTTTGAAGCAAGGGCCACAGTATTCAGTTTTGTGTCAACATTCCACTCTAGCAAGCTCATAGATCAAAATTGGAGGATGCCATCACTAATAGAGTTCGTGGAGTCATTGACTCAAGAGAAAGATAAGATGGTAAAAATGGGTACCATCAAATCTAGTAAGGATTAAGCCCTTGTTGCAAGAGTTTCAAATCCAACCAAAGTCAAGAAGAAATCCATATATTCGAAGTAGAAAGACAAGAAGAAGCAGGAGAAGCCCAAATATTCAGATGGGGTTTTGAATCCTAGCAACGACAAGGAAAAGAAAAAGCAAGAGAAGAACAAATGCACTTATTGTGACAAGGGGTGGAATATAGAGAGTTCTTGCATTAATAATACCATTCACATGATGGTGCAACTCCTTGAGAATAACAACATCCCCCTGCCAGAAGGCACAAGGAAAAAAGATGGTGGCTCAAGATCAGACAATAAAGAAAGGTGCCATGATTTGGTTCCAGGTTCTTCAAGGTGTTATTCCTTCATCATAGTTTAAGGTGCCTCTAGGAACATGGCCTCCATGCATGATTCCTTCTTTTCCATTCATCCTTACATTGTTCCATCGATTCTAATGGGTGATGATTCAAAAATCCAAGCCAAAGGGATTGGCAGGATTGATCTTAAAGATATGTACTTCGACAATGTCTTGTTTGTGCCTAATCTAGTAGTGAAACTACTATTTTTCTATCAAATGACACACATGGGTACATAAAAGAGAGTAACATTTAATCAAAATGATGTGGAGATATTAGAGGTTTCTATAGGCCCGTTTGCCTGATTTTCTGACCTAGGCCAACAAGGAGATTATGCCCACACAATCAACTTAAAGCATCCTCTGGTGTGTTTGGAATAGAAAAATCTCACAGGTTATGGTCCTGCTACCAACTGAATTTTCCTCTTAGGGACAAAATAAAATTCAGTAAAAATATATCCTGAAGTTATATCTATCTAACTAAACCCTAAAATTAGTTTACAACTACCTAAATTATCCTATACTTGCTTTCTTAAGGAAAGTATTTGATTTTGGAGGGTTTTATATTTAATATACTAAATTTTAAATGACTATTGAAATGATTCTGAAATTACAAAAGTCTTATTTAACAACTGTTAAATCTAAACTATGCTATAATAATACTAACTAAACCATCCTAACTATCTTATCTCAGCTGAGAGCGGTTTGAGTATTTATATTAATTATTATTTAATATAAGAATAAACAGAAAGATAAGGAGTAAGATCTAAACTAAAATATTTAAACCATTCCCATTAAATCATTTTGATACAAAATAACTTAACAGAGAAACTGAAATAAACAAATACTTCAAATTGTCTGAAATGTCAAATTAATTAATAACTAATAACCAACATTAGATATTTAAATAAGAGATAATGTTTAGTATGAAATCATTGCAAATATACAAATGATATCAAACAGATAGATATATATATATATATATCATTATATCTTGAATTCTTAGTAGAAACACTAATTGATTCAACTATAATAACATATTAATTCAAATACAATATCAGGTTGACAAAGTGCAATATCACATAATCAATACGAGCATAACCCAATATACTGCATTAATATTATAAGTAGAAGATTGTATATTGAAATAGAAAAAGAGTATTCAAAATAATACCAATCAACGATATCAGTCTGAAGGTTTCGAGTCAAGTCCCACTTATAAAGATAAAACATCAGTCAGGAACAGAACTAGTATCAAAATAATATTGCAAATATGTTTCTCTTCAATCACTCCATCACCTCTCTCATAAAAATTACCAACTTATATAATACTACCAGTATTTCGATTCAGTTTTCCCATAAATGCTATATGCAATACTATAGGATTCCTATCACTATCAAAGAGTATCAAATCTATTTTATCAGACACATGTCACTAGAAGATAACAAAAAAAACAACTAGCCTGAAACAGTTGTTGGTTTAAAGGAACTGGAAAATTCGTGGCTATTTCGAAACTCCAGTCTTCAATACACATCCACGTCTTCCAAATGACATCCAGAATATTAGAAATGTCCTAAAACTGTAGAGGATAGTGATGATATGGACACATGTTTTAGACAAACAAAAAGCATATTATTAAAAACTAATTATAACAGAAATAACAAAAGAAACCATAATTTAAATGTGTGCCTATAAAATCTGCGATTTTACAGGCATGCACAAAAAAAGAACTTTGATTACTTGTTTACAGAGAAACAAATCACGTAGCTAAAAATGGAAATAATCATCAGGTTCTATTTTTGAAGATCAACCACTCTTCTGGCTTCGGCTAGTTTGGCTTTAAGCTTTATGATCACTAACTTTTGTTTTTCTATTTGTTCAAGCAGATGTTGATTGGTACCTATTGTTGATTTTTTCACCTTTTTATATTGGTTATCTTTTATGTTCATTTCTTTCCACCTATTAATCTAGTTCAACAACTCATCCCTGAACGTCTTATTTTCCATCTCTATCAAAGCTACATTAGATTGAAACTCTTTAAGTTCATCTTTCAATTCTACAATCTTAGTCTCGTATACCCTATCTAGGATTTGATGGAGAGTTTCCTCCTTTTTATCATGACACGAGTCATCCGTTTGAGAAGAATCATGATGGTCTATGTCTTGACCATATTGAAAACTCATAAAATATGGCTCGAGACCAAAACCATGGGCGTCCATACACGATGGAGAAACTTTTGCTTTATTCGACTCTGTAACATCTTTAGCCATTTTTGCATTATCATTCTTTATAAGAGTAGGCTCATCAATATGAGTAGTTTCAGGAATAAATGGTGGAACGTCATCCTCAATATGGACAACCACTGGCTGAGTACTCTGTCGAGTAGTCATAGAAACAGAGGTTGTAGGTGCATTATTCATGCTTCTAGTAATTCTCCTCATACGAGTAAACAAAATATTTTTTGATTCAAAACCCCCTCTGTTGCAGCGTGCCTGTGCTAGTTGTTCTAATTTATGCATGGATTCACTGCCATGTTTACGAGGAGTATTCAGCTCAGAGGGTTTTTTATAATCACCAACATTAACATCTTCATTTTTTGTTAACTTTTCCCCTATCTTTGCAAGTGTACTACAGCGTTTTTCAGATGGGGATTGTTTCAAGGGAGTTTCAGAGTAACAGGGGGCTATGTTTCTGACTCCATCATCACTGATACCAGTATTAATGGGTGGATTGGCTTCCTGAAGCTCGTTATCCTTTTAGTTAGTCTCATGAACATTAATAACTTCATATTTTAGAGTAGCCTTTCGTTTCTTATGAGTCTTTGGGGAAGGGTTCGACCAACATTGAGTCAGCCCTAATTGACATTCAATCAAAAACTCATCCCACGATTTGCCAATAAGAGATAGTTAATGCTGTATTATAATTTTAACCAAACCATGATGAAATAGACTTCTATCAGGATTACTGAAACTTTGGACCGAATGCGACATTTTTTTAAGACTATGCAACAGGTAGAAGGGCAGATTGATTTTACAGCCTTTTAACAATAATAGTAGCTGTAGGTGATAATAATGAAGGTGGGAGAAGTGTCCATCGCATGATACATACCTGACCAAGATCTCATAGAATGCTCGCCACTATGGCTTTAGAAACCTAACTGAAACCCCAATTTTTAGTTTTGCACTAGCAGGCAATGGCAATAGCAAGGACTGACATTTTTTTTTGTTAACTTTCCCACCTTTGAACTATCACTCCCCAGTTTGTGGGAGCTTTGTAGCCTCTGCGATCTTGTCTTCGTTAATGATAAACTTAAAAATCCTAATATGCACTATGTTTTCTATAAAACTCAAAGCAAAATGTTTGGTCACCTCTGTGTTATGGCCACTAAAGCTCCTAAAGAAATGCACCCATCCAATCTTTTCAAATAATAGGGCAACTGTTTCATCGGCTTCAACAAGCTCTGACCCTGAGATTTCAAAATGACTGAGTGGAGCCATGGCTTCCTCACCACTATCTTTATTACAAAATGGAATGAATGGAGTTGTGAAGAGGGAAGGGATAGGCACCCAGGTGTAAGACATGATGCAAAACGTCAAATCTTCACATGCTTCATACCTAACAGAGAGGAAGGCTCCATGTTTGGCCATTTTAATTAGATTTAGAGGTGATGAACACTACAGCCAATGCTCTGTTATGATAAATGCATGACTAACCATGACTAACTGTAAACCTTAAACAATTCTACATATCAGGGATCATTTGAGTGATGGATCGTGAATCAAGACATTGATAACACACAGTTTGGCATGATGAGATCGTACCTCATTATGAAATAGAATGGTTATTAGTCATATACAACGTTAAATCATGTTGATACGATTCATTAACTCATTCACAGCTATCAATTAAGATGAAAGGTGTTAGCCAAATCTTCATGCCAACGCAGCGACCAAGTAACAGGCGTTAATTATTTGACATATGGGTCATGTATCCTGATAAAACGGTTAATTGATGATCTCCTCCAGATTATACGTGAAAGGTGGTCATGTTTTATTAACATAGCGATATAGTGCCAAAACAATAAACCCTAATGTTTTTGTAATACAACTAATTAATGATCCAAATTAATACTTAAGCCATGTATATACACCAAGTCTCATTTTGAAATAAAGTTTTAAAACTTTACACAATCCCATCCATTAATATCCCAAAATCGAATTTGATAGGATATGAATAAAAATATGACATATAAAGATTTCAAAATGATACTCATTTATTTTCCCTTCCGCTAGCTATATACAAATTTTACAAAATAATGATATGATATTAAGTTACACATGTAGTGTGAACTTTTTAGGTCTAATAAGAATTTTAATTTAATAATTCACCTTAAGCTCTAGGGTTTTTAAGAACTTATAATATCTTATCAATAACCAGCTTCAAACAAATTCAAAATGTGTTTTCGTTGAACCCCAACTAGCATACTATCCCTTTAAATTTCTTAAATCAACATATATAATCAGATAGATTAATTAATGACATAATTGATTATATAAGAATTTATGAAACTGACAGCTGCTAATTATCAAGTTTATGAAAATGTTTTCATAAGTTTCTAATATGTCACTTTACTCCTCTACAATTAAGAGTACCTTCAAAATTGAATATTCTGAAGGCACTCTTTTATAATTTTTTATAGATAAATCATAAAAGAGAGCTAATCACCCTTCATCTCTAATGAAAAATGAAGGGGTTGTTGCTGGCTGCCAACAAATGGCAACGACCTGGGTGAACTAGTTATCTCTGCTCATACAACTTATAAATGATATAAACAAAATCTTAAAATCTATTAAAAATAATCAAAAATCCTTTATCTAAATAAAAACCATTACTGTTTATTCATATTCATAAGTATAACTCAGAAATATTCCATCTTTTGAAACAGAGATCTAGTTAGGGATAAACTTAAAAATATCTTGATCGAAACAAAGTACTTCATAGTAAAGATAACCTACACCATCAGTATAGGATATAGAAATCTACTTTTCCAAAAACTTTCCAGAACTGTTCCATAAAACATAATAATTTTCATTTTGTTTGCTTTTCTTTTCTTTTCTTTAAACAAAAATTCTGACTGAAGACTACTATCTAGGTATGGCATCCCAATGTGATAGTATCATTCATGAGAGTTGTCTGGAATAAGCAAGCTGGCTCTTGATGAGACCTCTTGTCTTTTGATTTTTTTATTTTTATTTTTTAAACAAAAGCCATCACCTTGGTGATCAGAAATGAAGTTATTCCAGACAACACTGATGATCATGATTAGGCCAAATCATGATGAGACCTCCTATTCTTCAATAAAAATTATGTTTTCTTTACTAATTTTGAAGCTTTTAATTTAATAAAATGAGAGATCATTACCCAGCATGGTGACCAAATGGTAATGTCAATCATTAATATCACCAGAAAATCAATCAGCTGGCTTGTGATGAGACCCCTTATCTCTTGTTTTTTTTTAAAACCAAAAGCCATCACTAGTTTCCTAATAATGTCATACTAATGATATTTGTGATTCTGATCAGACCAGCTTATTACTAAGACCTTCTGTCTCTCATTTTAGCATTTTATTGACTGGAACAAATTCTAAAAAGTCTTCAGATTGTAAATACTTTTGAAGACTGATGGTAAAGATCTGTAAGAGTTTTTCAAAAGTACAAGCTTCGAAAAATACATTTAATAAGCTATCCCAACTTTTATAAAGAAATAAAAAGGTAGGGAATAATCTGAGTAACACTTAAAAATACAATAATGATAGGTCTTTTATAGGTTTAAGAAATCTTGATCATCCTGAACAAATTTTTAAAAGATTTCAGTCTAGTATCATAATTTTTCAATCTTATGAGCAAACTGATTCTTTTTCAACTAGAAGGTTTATTTATTTACATTTATTTCTTCAGTTGCTATCTAAAGACCTTTGATTGATTATATACAACAAATTTGACAGTCTGAAATATTTGACTAACAGAATTAAAACTTGCTGTAATAACATAATGATGTTTGAAAGTTACATAGGTTTTATGAATTCATCATCATCCTTAAATTCTATGAACTATAATTCAGTTTATATACAAAAATATAAATTTATTTACAAACAGCAAACAAATTATATACATTTTAAAACCAGAAATATTAACAAAAATATTTTTTCAGGACCATTCCATTGACTGGGAAAGTTTCGAACTGACCTTCAAGTATTTGTAATCGAAAGGTACTTAGACCTATCTTCTCAGCAATAACAAAGGGACCTAACCAAAGCTTCTGAAACTTAGTATGATCTCCTTTATCCTCATGAACTTTATCCCATTTTAAAACTAAGTCTCCCACCTAAAATTCTTGATTGGAACTAAATGATTGGTCAAACCAAGACTTCACAATTTGTTGATGTTTTGTAAAGTGTTGTTTTGATTTTTCTATTTCTTCTTCAAGTTTTAACAAAGTATTAATTAATTTTTCCATTGCTGGAAACTCTTCATCTTGAACAGACTGAGCTAACTGCAATGAAGGTAAGAATAAATTCGGTGGTAAAATAGCTGCAGTTCCATATACTAAGAAGAATGATGAGTTACCTATCGCAGCCTTAGGGGTTACTCGGTCTGCCCAGAGGGCATTGACCAATTCTATATGCTAATAACGATGGTGAACTGAAATAGTTCTTTTGAGAATTTTCAATAAATTTTTGTTTGTTGATTCGGCTAAACCATTTCCATGTGGATGGTAGTTAGTTGAATACCTAATTCTAATTCCCTTCTCGAAGGCAAACTGAGTTATCTCAACCGATGAAAAATATGAAGCATTATCAAAGACGAGGGAATCTGGAATACCAAATCTTGTTATGATGAAGAATTCTAAAAATAATATAACCTGATTGGTATTTACAACCCTTAATGGTGCAGCTTCTGCCCAACGAGTAAAATAATCAGTTGTGTTTATTATATATTTGTGTTGCTCAGATGAGGGAGGATTTATTGGCCCTACTATAGCAATAACCCATTGTTGAAAGGATCGTTCAACTGAAACAGGTTGTAGAGGAAAAACATGTGTCTTAACTCTTCCTACAGCAAGTTGACATTCCTAGCACTTTCTAACAAAAGCATAGGAATCTTGAAACAAGGTAGGCCAATAATAGCCAGCTCTAAGAATTTTATACGCAGTAGTTTCTCCACCAAAATGACCTCCTACTGTTCCAGAATTTAACTCCTTCAGAATTACGTCTGTTTCATCTTTGTCTAGACATCGAAGCAATACTCCGTCTGAATTTCTCCGAAAGAGGACATTATCAATTAATAAATAAGGAGCAGATTTCAATATAAGTGCTCTTTTCTTCTTTGGTTCTAGGTAATCAGGAGCAGTTCCTGTTTGCAAAAGTATTCTTATGTCTATATATCAGGAATCTTGTGGTGGAGGATAAAAATAAATTTCTCTCGTAAGTAAAACCTCATCAATGACAGTTTCAGTTTTATCATTAGGTATATGAGCAACTTCCATAGCTAATTTACATAATCCTTGACCTTTGACTATTGTTGAGGGTTTAATTTCTATGTCATACTCTTGAAGGGTTGTCATCCAAGGTGCTCTTTTCTCACCTAAGTCCTTTTGCACTAACAAGTTTTTGACTGAGGAATAAGGGACTATTATTTTCGTTTTAGATTTCAATAAATATGGACGAAAATGTTTAACAGCTTTAAAAACAGCAAAATCTTGCTTATCAACTTTATGATAATTAAGTTCAGCACCTTTGAAATTTGAACTCATGAAGGATATTGGTACTTCGTTATTTTGCTGATTTAATTGGGTTAAAATTACTGCATATGAAATGTCAGAAGCAAAAGTATACAATATGAAATCTTTGTTGAAATCTAGGCTTAGAAGGCTAGGAGTTTCTGAAATGGCTTCCAAAATTTTCTGAAATGACTCTTTTTCAATTTGTCCCCAGTTAAAAATAGTGTCTTTCTTAATCATTTTCTGCAATGGACGAATGATTTCGGAGAAACTGAGAATGAATCTCCTAACACAATTTATTTTACCGAGAAATGATCGCATTGCTTTCTTCCTAGAAGGATAAGTTATTTTTGAAATGGCTTGGGTTCTTTCAGGATCAATCATGATTCCATGTTTTGAAACCACGCAACCTAGTAAAATACCTTCTGAGACAGCAAATATTGTTTTTTTAGGATTTAAGGATATTCCAAATTTTCTACATCATTCAAATACCTTTCCAAGATGATTAAGATGATCAGGTCAATTTTTAGAATATACAGTAACGTCATCCAAATAGACAACGAATGAATGGTTAATTAAGCCTCTAAAAGCAATATCCATTGCTCTTTGAAAGGTTACCCCAGCATTGATTAACCCAAAGGGCATCTTGCGGTAAGCATACGTTCCCAATGGAGTTCTAAAAGCTGTTTTCAATTGGTCATCTGGGGAAACTAATATTTGGTTGTACCTTGAGAAACCATCAAGGAGTAATAGTATCTCAGCCCTAGACACCTTTTGAAGAATTTGTCCCATGGGAGGAACTGGGTAATTATCCTTTTCAGAAGACTTATTCAGATTTCTAAAATCTACACATAACCTAATATCCCCATTTTTCTTCCTGACTGGAACTAAGTTTGCTACCCACTGAGTATGTCTTATGGGAAAAATAATCTTGGCAACTAACAATTTATTTAGTTCCTTCTTAATTGTCGGTTCTAGTGACGGGTGATATTTCCTTAGCTTTTTTTGAAAAGGTTTTGACTCCTGTTTAATTGGAATTATGTGTTGCATGACTTGTGTGTTGAAGGTTTTCAGATCGTCATATGTCCATGCAAATACATCCTTAAATTCTTTAAACAATTTTAAAAATGCTATTTTTTCTGCGAGGTTACAATCTGTACCTAGATTAATAGTTTGGGGATTCAGTTTTGTTCCTAAATTTATGGTTTGATACCTCATTTGAGAGCTATTAGTTTTACAATTAGGGATAGATCTAAATTTATCCTGCAGATCAAATAACTTTTCTAATCTTAGTATTGAATTAGGAACTGGTTTTATCTTTTCAAAATCTTTTTCAACTGAACAAAAATCATTTATTACTGAAAAATCCCGCAGATTTTCATCATGAGTAACTTCATCTATGGCTGAATCTTTAAAGGTATCCTCATTCATCAAAAAATTTAGCACCTGCACATCATTATCGAATACACGCCATTTAAAAATGTTATCCGGTATAGAAGGTCTAAAAATCAATTCAATTGAAAAGAAATCTGGTGTAAGATTTTCTGACGGAATTAACTTTGATGCTACATTTGCCAACAAATCTGCTTCTTGATTTTGACTTCTAGGAACATAAATTATGTTAAATGCATCAAAATGTGAAATAAGGTTCCATACCTCTCATTGATAACTTTGTAAATGTTCAGATAGGCAGTGAATGGAATTACGAACCTGTCTGACAATGATTTTGGAATCCCCGTATGCAATTAACTCTTTGATACTCAAATCAATCGTTTTTTTCAAACCCTATATTAAAGCTTCATGTTTCACAGTATTTTTTGTACAATTAAATTCCATCCTACAATCTATACATGTTTTATTTCCCTGAGGGTCCACCAATAGGCAACCAGCTCTTGCTCCTTCTTTGGATTTCGTACCCTCAAAATATAAAGTCCAAATAGAACTATTCACAACCACTTGGCTTTCTATAAGATTTACAATATTTAGATTATCCACATCATTAATGGTTTCCTTGAATGAAGAGTTAGGAGAAATAGATGTCACATTTCTAATTTCATATTGCTGTTTATTTTCAGAAAAGGCAGAATTTTCAGCTTTAAAATTACCAAATCCCAATTCATACATGTAATTCCCCATAATGCAATCGGAAAATAAAACAGGTTTTGCTAGGATCATGCAGTTCTGTGACAGTATGTTTCATATATCTTTCTCTATTAATCTTTATCTGATTTGACTTTCCATTCTTAGGTAACCATAATGTTGACCAGTCCGTGGCAAAGAATCCATTCAATTGTTGAGACCAATCCCTACTTAAAAATAGTCCATATGCATCTGGAATATCTGCAACAACAATATCTATAATTTGATAAACCGAAGGGTTACAAGCAATCCTGACTAAGACATTTTTCATTTCCCCTACAACCTTCACATTTGTCCTGTCCAATTGAGTTATTTGTGAATTTGATGGAACATATTTCCCATTCAATTTCTTGCATACTGATAAAGACATCACATTGGAGGATGCTTCGGAGTCTACCATGCAATTATGAACATTCCTATTGAAAATCTCAAAGGTAAGTAAGAATGGAGGTGTGGTTGATTTAGAATTCTTACCTATAAGCGAGGCTTTGTCAGCCGTTGCTTTTCCTTTATCAGTTGTTGTTGAATCATTATTAGAACTGTTTGTAGCAACATTTTGTTTTGCATTAGGAACAATTGAACTCATGGCAGGATTTATAACATGACTATTAGGCATTAGTTAGATTTGAAGAAGGTCGTACATACTGATGTTTGCACGTGTCTTCTTTAAATATTCAATTATATCATATTAATTTTGGAGCATTTTGAATGGGTTGGGTAATTTTTTTTGTTTGAGTCTGCTTGCCAGATTGAGTTTGTTTATTAGGCTATGAATTATTTTTGTCATTATTTGTAGTAGAACTTGACAAGGCTCCAGGAGTATTTGCAAATGCTCTACTACAAGTAATATAGGCATGTTGTCTTGAAGGTGGACTTTTACTCTCATATTCATTTACAAAACTGTCCCGGAAATGACCGTTAACTTGTTGAGGTTCCTCTAATTCTTCCTCATTTTCTGGTTCCTCATCATCTTCATTTTCTGTTATTTCTTTATTAGAAGGAGTCTCAGATAAAGATAAAACAGCTCGAATTGTATTAAAATTTTCTTCATTTTTTGCTATGTCAGGTGGTATATTTGTTTTATTAGTTGTATTAGGATTTTGTTTGAACTAATTTCTAAAATATCCCCTAGAAGAGAAAGCTTCGGAATTGGTTTTCTTCAATCCTACAACTTCATTGGTTAATGCCCAAATAGCATTTTGTAGCTGTTCGACATCAAATGCTTTATCTTTTTCTGAATTGAGTTTTTCCATCTTCCTACGAGGAAAAGTATCAGATTTCCCACTTCTATCTGATTCATAGGACATAGAATCCTTCTCGACTTTAATGGCTTCCTCAAAAGTTTCTACTAACGTTGTTTTCCCAGCTCTCTTAACGAACATCCCAGAATACTTTGGTAATGCTGTAGTATAATTTTCAATAATTATATCCTTAGGTGGTTGAGAAGCAACTGGAATTCTATTTTTTAATGTCAGAAACCTTTGATTGAAATCTTTGATTCTTTCTTTAGGCTCCATTTTAATCTTAGATAACTCTAAGGCCAAAAGAGCGGGTGTTTTATCTTCCCCAAATTTATCTAAAAAAGCTTTATTAAACTCACCCCAGTTTGTGATTGATCCCTGTACTAACAAAAAATACCAAGTAGAAGCTCTTCCTTCAAAAGTTAAAGGAAACAAACGAAAAACTACATCTTCATGCTGAACGTTCAAGGTTTGAACAGCTAACATGAATTTGTCTACATGCACTTCTGCAGGTTCTTTGTCATCTGGGTTAAACTTACGGAGAAGTTTATCTGAGTGTTTAGGAAAAGAATGTTGTACACCAGGGACAGGTACAACAGCTGTTCTTAGCCAAGGGAGTTGTGGATTAGGTGGATTAGGTGGAGGATTGCCTCCTACCCATACAGGTACGTTTCCTGCCATTGGACTTCTTTCAGAACTTGAGTAACTTCCTGAATTGGATGATCTTGGACTATCAGGTGGTGATTCAGGAGGAGAAGGGGGCTGATCAAAACCGCCTTCTACAATTAGTCTTCTAGCCATGTTTGTTTGAGTATTTTGTCTCTGATGACTTCTAGTTTGATAACGTGGAGTGCTATCAACTTCTTGCAAACCTTGAGTAACTATGCTCAATTGCGGATTACGTCGTTGTTTCCTAGGAAGACCATAATCTATCGGAGATACACCAAGTTGATTGGCATATGCTCTTGTAAGAATATGTCATGATTCTTCCAAAGTTTGAGTACTTTGATCAGGAGTAAATGGAGATGTGATATGATCATGTTCAAGGATACTCCTAATAGTTTCTATAAACGGTGATCAGCTGACTTCTGGAGGATGCTGGTTGGTTGAAAATTTCTCATTAGTTTTTCCTACCATTAATCATTAACAGGCCCTCCTTCTAGCTCCATTTGTTGGCCTAATTTTCTGACCTAGGCTAACAAGGATATTATGCCCACATAATCAGCTTAAAGCAGCCTCCAGTGTGTTTGGAATAGCAAAATATCGCAGGTTATGGTCCTGCTACCAACTAAATTTTTCTCTTAGGGAGAAAATAAAATTCAGTAAAAATCTATCCTAAAGTTATATCTATCTAACTAAACCCTAAAATTAGTTTACAACTATCTAAATTATCCTACACTTGCTTTCTTAAGGAAAGTCTTCGATTTTGGAGGGTTTTATATTTAATATCCTAAATTTTAAATGACTACTAAAATGATTCTAAAATTACAAAATTTTTATTTAACAACTGTTAAATCTAAACTATACTATAATAATACTAACTAAACTATCCTAACTATATTATCTCAGCTGAGAGCGGTTTGAGTATTTATATTGATTATTAATTAATATAAGGATAAATAGAAAGATAAGGAGTAAGATATAAACTAAAATATTTAAACCATTCCCATTAAATCATTCTGATATAAAATAACTTAACAGAGAAACTGAAATAAACAATTACTTCAAATTGTCTAAAATGTCAAATTAATTA
>LPNX011162435.1:0-11130 GCA_001517045.1 Pseudotsuga menziesii | reverse complement strand
TATATATATAGATATATCTATATATCATTATATCTTGAATTCTTACTAGAAACACTAATTGATTCAACTATAATAACATATTAATTCAAATACAATATTAGGTTGACAAAGTGCAATATCACATAATCAATACGAGCATAACCCAGTATACTGCATTAATATTATAAGTAGAAGATTGTATATTGAAATAGAAAAAGAGTAGTCAAAACAATACCGATCAACGATATCAGTCTGAAGGTTTCCAGTCAAGTCCCACTTCTAAAGATAAAACTTTAGTTAGGAACAGGACTAGTATCAAAATAATAATCCAAATATGTTTCTCTTCAGTCACTTCATCACCTCTCTCATAAAAATTACCAACTTATATAATACTACCAGTCTTTTGATTCAGTTTTCCCATAAATTCTATATGCAATACTATAGGAGTCCTATAACTATCAAAGAGTATCGAATCTCTTTTATCAAACACATGTCACTAGAAGATAACAACAAAAACAACTATCATGAAAGAGTTGTTGGTTTAAAGGAACTGGCAAATTCGTGGCTGTTTCAAAACTCCAGTCTTCAATACACATCCACGTCTTCCAACTGACATCCATAATATTAGAAACATCCTGAAACTGTAGAGGATAGCGATGATATGGCCACCTATTTTAAACAAACAAAAAGCATCTTATTAAAAACTAATTATAACAAAAAAAAAAAAGAAACCATAATTTAAATGTGTGCCTGTAAAATCTGTGATTTTACAGGCATGCACAAAAAAAAAAAAAGAAACCATAATTTAAATGTGTGCCTGTAAAATCTGTGATTTTACAGGCATGCACAAAAAAAAAAACATTGATTATATGTTGACAGAGAAAAAAATCATGTAACTGAAAATGGAAATAATCATCAGGTTCTATTTTTGAAGGTCAACCACTCTTCTGGCTTCGACTAGTTTGGCTTTAAGCCTGATGATCACTAACTTTTGTTTTTCTATTTGTTCAAGCAGATGTTGATTGGTACCTATCATTTATTTTTTCGCCTTTTTATATTGGTTCTTTTTTATGTTCATTTATTTCCACCTATTAATCCAGTTCAACAACTCCTCCCTGAACGTCTTATTTTCCATCTCTATCAAATCTACATTAGATTGACACTGTTTAAGTTCATCTTTCAATTCTACAATCTTAGTCTCGTATACCATGTCCAGGATTTGCTAGAGAGTTTCCTCCTTTTTATCATGACACGAGTCATCCGTTTGAGAAGAATCATGATGGTCTATGTCTAGCAGATTCAAAACTCATAAAAGATGGCTTGGGACTAGAACCATGGGCGTCCATACATGATGGAGAAACTTCTGCTTTATCTGACTCTGTAACATCTTTAGCCATTTTTGCATTATCATTCTTTATAAGAGTAGGCTCATCAATATGAGTAGTTTTGGGAATAAATGGTGGAACGTTGTCCTCAAGATGGACAACCACTGGCTGCGTACTCTGTTGAGTAGTCATAGAAACAGAGGCTATAGGTGCATTATTCATGCTTCTAGCAATTCTCCTCATACTAGTAAACACAAGATTTTTTGATTCAAAACCCCTTCTGTTGCAGCACACTTGTGCTAGTTGTTCTAATTTATGCATGGATTCGCTGCCATGTTTATGAGGAGTATTCAACTCAGAGGGTTTTTTATAATCAACAACATTAACATCTTCAGTTTTGGTTAACTTGTCCCCTATCTTTGTAGGTGTACTACAGCGTTTGTCAGATGGGGATTGTTTCAAGGGAGTTTCAAAGTAATAGGGGGCTATGTTTTCGACCCCCTCATCACTGATACCAGTATTAATGGGTGGATTGGCTTCCTGAAGCTCATTATCCTTTGATTTAGTCTCATGAACGTTAATAACTTCATATTTTACAGTAGCCTTTCGTTTCTTACGAGTCTTTGGGGAAGGGTTCGGCCAACATTGAGTCGGCCCTAATTGACATTCAATCAAAAAATCATCCCACGATTTTTCAATAAGAGACAGTTGATGCTATATTATAATTTTGACTAAACCATGATGAAATAGACTTCTATTAGGATTACTGAAACTTTGGACCAAATGCGACATTTTTCTAAGACTATGCAACAGGTAGAAGGGAAGATTAAGTATACAGCCTTTTAACGCTACTAGTAGCCGTAGGTGATAATAATGTAGGTGTGAGAAGCATCCATCACATGATATGTACCTGACCAATATCTCATAGAACGCTCATGACTCTGGCTTCATAAACCTAACTGAAACCCCAATTTTCAGTTTTGCACTAGTGGGCAATGGCAATAGCAAGGACTAACACTTATTTTTGTTCACTTTCCCACCTTTGAACCATCGCTCCCCAGTTTGTGGGAGCTTTGCAGCCTCCGCGATCTTTTATTCATCAATGATAAACTTAAAACTACTAATCTTTGCTATGTTTTCTTTCAAACTCAAAGCAAACTGTCTAGTCACCTCTGTGTTATGGCCACTAAAGCTCCTGAATAAATGCCCCCATCCGATCTTTTCAAATAGCAAGGCAACTGTTTCATCGGCTTCAACAAGCTCTAACCTTGAGATTTCAAAACGACTGAGTGGAGCCATCGCTTCCTCACCACTATCCTGATGACGAAATGGAATGAATGGAGTTGTGAAGAGGGAAGGGATAGGCACCCAGGTGTAAGACATGATGCAAAACGTCAAATCTTCACGTGCTTCATACCTGACAGAGAGGAAGGCTCCAAGTTTTTCCATTTTAACTAGATTTAGAGGTGATGAACACTATAGCCAGTGCTCTGTTATGATAAGTGCATGACTAACCACGACTAACTATAAACCTTAACCAATTCTACATATCAGGGATCATTTGATTGATGGATCATGAATCAAGACATTGATTACACACAGTTTGGCATGATGATCTCATACCGTGTTATAAAATAGAATGGTTATTAGTCATATACAACATTAAATCCCGCTGATACAATTCATTAACTCATTCACAGCTGTCAATTAAGACGAAAGGTGTTAGCCAAATATTCATGCCAACGTAGCGATCCAAGTAACAGGTGTTAATTATTTGACATATGGGTCATGTATCCTCATAAAATGGTTAATTGATGATCTCCTCCAGATTATACATGAAAGGTGGTCGTGTTTTATTAACATAACGATATAGTGCCAAAACAATAAACCCTAATGTTTTTGTAATACAACTAATTAATGATCCAAATTAATACTTAAGCCATGTATATACACCAAGTCTCATTTTGAAATAAAGTTTTAAAACTTTACACAATCCCATCCATTAATATCCCAAAATCGAATTTGATAGGATATGAATAAAAATAAAGATTTCAAAATGATACTCATTTATTTGCCCTTCCACTAGCTATATACAAATTTTACAAAATAATGATATGATATTAAGTTACATATGTAGTGTGAACTTTTTAGGTCTAATAAGAATTTTAATTTAATAATTCACCTTAATCTCTAGGGTTTTTAAGAACTTATAATATCTTATCAATAACCAACTTCAAACAAATTCAAAATGTGTTTTCGTTGAACCCCAATTAGCATACTATCCCTTTAAATTTCTTAAATCAACATATATAATCAGATAGATTAATTAATGATAGAATTGATTATATAAGAATTTATGAAACTGACAGCTGCTAATTATCAAGTTTATGAAAATGTTTTCATAAGTTTCTAATATGTCACTTTACTCCTCTACAATTAAGAGTACCTTCAGAATCAAAGATTCTGAAGGCACTCTTTTATAATTTTTTATAGATAAATCATAAAAGAGAGCTAATTACCCTTCCTCTCTAATGAAAAATGAAGGGGTTGTTGCTGGCTTCCAACAAGGACAAATGGTGGTAGTGGGTTTTCTTGACCATGATTCAAGAATGTACAAATTCTCTCATTTCCTTCCATACTCACAAGGAAATGTGCTTCTATCACATGCCAATGATACAATAAAGTTGTGGAATGAGATATATGGACATTTAAACTACAGGTACCTTCAATCATTGATCAAAGAAAACATGGTGGATGGGCTTCCTACCATCAAGTTCTCAAATGGCACATACAAAGGATGTGTAGTGGGAAAGCATGCAGAGCGCATATATGATAAAGGAAAGGAAAGGAGAGATGTACAAGTGCTAGATATGATACATTCAGACCTCATAGGTCCTCTTCCCACACCCTCATATGGAAATTCAAGGTATGTGTTGACCTTCATAGATGATTTATCAAGGTACTGCTGGGTATTTTCTCAATCTAAAATCTAAGGTTTTTGAGACTTTCAAATTGTACAAAGCCTTAGTTGAGAATGCATGTCAGAATAAGATAAAGGTTCCTAGGAATTAAAATGTTAATAAATAAGAATTTTCAGCATATTTTTGAAGAATGTGGCATCCAAATGCAGTATTCTATGCCCTACACACCATGGCATAATTTTGTTGCAGAGCGCAAGAACGAGGCTCTCAAGGAGATGGAAACCTATATGATGGAAGAAAAGGATTTGAATCGTAAGCTATGGGATGAAGCTAGAAAATGTGTTGAATATGTCCAAAACAAATCTCCACAAAAATATTTGGATGGAAAAACTCCATATGAGGCTTGGAGTGGTGACAAGCCAAGTGTTTTTCATGTCAGGGTCTTCGTCTCAAAGGCTTGGGCTAGGATTACTCCAGAGAAGAGAAGGGCCTTGCAACCTCAAAGAAAGGATTCCATTATGGTTGGATATTCTAAATATGAAAATGAATGCAGTATATTTGATCCCTCATCTCAGAAAACATTCATTTAAAGGATTGTAAAGTTCGAAGAAGATCCCATGGAGGAGATCAAACTAGCTGAAGGGGGATGCTCAAATCCTCCACGACATGATTATGTAAGTGATGATACTTCCTCCAATTTTTCTGATTCTGATATTGATGATGATGATGATGATGACATGCATTAATATCATGACTCTCCCATTCATCCCAATTGGGCTGAGAAAACCATTCAAGCATCTGAAGATCTTGTTGGAGATCCACTAGACTCTATAAAGACTGGATCTCAATTTCACAATGCTTTCTCAACTTGTGAATTAAATCTGTTTGAGAGGTGTTTCATGATGGTTGGATCTGATCCTTATACATATCAGGAAGAATTACTTGACCCAATATGGAAAACATCCATGCAATAAGAGTTCAAGTCATTGCAAGACAATGAGACTTGGGAATTGGTTCCCTTGCCCTCCAAGAGGAAACTAGTGCAATGTAAGTGGATATATATGACCAAAATTGTTTTTTATGGTTATAATATCAAGTATAATTATAGGTTGGTTTCCAAAGGCTTCTCTCAAGTCCAAGTATTGGACTATACAAAGACATTTTCATCGGTTTCAAAGATGAACTCTATCAGGTTAGTTTTAGCCATTGTTGCATCTAAGCACTGGGAGGTTCACCACATGGATGTGAAGAGTGCACTTCTTCATGGTGACATTCATGAGGATATATATATGTAGAAAATTGAATTTTTAATTCATGATCCTTCACTTGTATGCAGGTTAAATAATTTTCTCTATGACCTCAAGCAATCCCCCGGGGCTTGGTATTCCAAGATGGACAATTTTATGCTTTCGCTTGGCTTTGAAATATGTAAATATGATAATAATGTATATTTGCATCATTTTGGTGAATTATTGAAGGTCATAGAGATGTATGTTGATGACCTTTTTATTACAGGAATATGCACTAAATAAACTGGATCAATTAAGTCTTCTTTGCACAGTGAATTCTCCATGACTGACCTTGGATTATTGAGGAAATTTATTGGATTAGAGATTGAGAAATATGAAGTGGGGATCAACGAAAACCAACCAAATTATTCTTCAAAAATTTTAATGAATTTTAAAATGGATCAATTTAAGGAATAAAAGTGGCCATTCCTCTTAGGAATAAGCCTAGGTGAATTTGGTGCATCTCCATTGGTAGACATCTCATTGTACAGACAACTAGTTGGGAGTTTAGTGTATGTTACACGGTATCGACCTGATTTGGAATATGTTGTAGGTGTTGTTTATGTATATATGCAAGAGCCTCATGATATCCATTGGAATGCTACAAAAATAATCATGCATTATGTGCAAGGAACCTAACACTTCAGGGTACACTATGTTGTTGGTTCTCCACTAGAACTAGTTGGATTTAATGATTTTGATTTGGCTGGAGATTCCATTGACGAAAATTCCAGCTCAGGTTATCTATTCATTCTTGAAAATGTTCCCATATGTTGGTCAAGAAATAAACAACACACCATATCCCTCTCTTCAGCTAAGGCCAAGTACAGAGGAGCAATGAACACAACTACACAATGTGTGTGGTTGCAAGGTATTCTTGGGGAACTTGGATTTGGATTTGATTCACCCACAATAATTTGGTGTGACAATCAAAGTGAAATAAATATTTCCACTGATATAGTGTAGAGATAGAGGACCAAACACATTGAGATACACATTCACTACATCCAGATCTTGGTGCATGAGGAGGTGATATCCTTGCAGTATTGCTCATATGCAAAGCAAATTGCTGACATATTCACCAAGAGATTCACAGAGAAGACATTCACCTATCTAAGATCCCTTATTGGAGTGGGTGACACATGGTGATGACTGATACTCACTTTTATATTTTTCTCCATGTCCATTTTAGAGGGGAGTTTTTGTTCTCATGAGGTTTTCCTCCTTACCTTGTTTTTATGGACAAATAAATTTTTGTATGAGGTGACTTGAGCCTTAGTTTCCAAGGAATAAATAATATGTTTAAGATGTACTGAGTTAGGCTTAAGGGAGGGGGTGGGGGCATGTTAGAGAATTAATACACCTTAGTACCATGTTCATACACCTAGGATACATTTTCATTATCTTTCATGCTATGTCATATGATCCAAAACAAGGCTACATTGATCAACCTTGGTCTATTGCATGTTTTGGACTCATTTACTACAGTTGAGGTGCTCCACTTTGATCATTATGGCTGCCTAGATGCACTCATTAATGAAAAATCAGTCTTGGTGCTCTCCCCATCCCTTAAATTGGGGAAACTATTTGACCATAGGTGCTAGTGAATGTATTTGGTGGTTGTTGGCTCTCCTTGGGCATTTATTGTTTCCTAGAGAAAATCCCACTCACCCATGTGCTCACCCATGCATATCCTACCCTCATTTATGTATCATCATACTCCATCCACATTCCCCCTAAAATTCGTGACTATTTTGGATGGATTGGGAGCTCATTGGTCCACCTATGGGGGTTTTGAGGTCAGATCCTATCATGACACTTGTATGCATATAGATGGATTCCAAAGGATAATGATTTATACCTAATGTAATATAAACCTGATCCACACATATTTACATGTTGTACAGTCAAAATAATATCAGTATTAACTACATTTGTGTGTGTTAATTTCACTTTTTCTACTATTTTTGTGCATACTTTTGTGTAATATTGAATTTTGAGAATTCCCTTGGCTCTTAGATCCTATTGTGAATCAATTCTCCAAAACTACTAGTAGGACCACCAAATCCAGTTAAAATATGGGACTCGAAATTTCATGCTTCAATTTCATAGAAAGTGATCCTAACTATGGTCAATCATAGGATCTATTGTGAAGGATGCATTCCTTGGAAAACCCAAATAAAATTCAAAATGGTGGAGTTACAATGGAACTAGGGAATAAAGAGCTCATTGAGCCAATAATGGATGTTTCCTGAGGAAGTTAAAATTCAATTGAGGAGATTCACTTATCAATGAAATGCAATGATTTTGATCATAATTACTTTGCTTTTTAATATCATGGATTCACCTAAAATCCGAAACCAAATATAGTAAAAAATGGGTTGTAGTCATTTATGGGATGATATCAATGGGGCGCATTGACCTGTTATTCAATGTTTTGAAAAGTCCAAGTCCAAGGATTTTTGTTATGTCAAGTAACAACCATTGTCAAATCCAAATTCTAAGCCTTCAATACATCCTTCTCCTTCTAATAGTCAATACTGTGTTTTGTCCAACAAATGTTACCATTTGAGGTTTTCAAAGCCCTCTTGAAGTCACTCTGAGGGTTCCGAATTAATGGTGGAATTGATTTAGACACTAGGAAAGGGGTGGGATCTTCACCTGTATGTAGATAGTCCTTCCTCTCAATTTCTGAATGAAAAGCAAAATGAGATATTCATAAAAGGAAGAAAAAAATCATTGTTGGGGACTTTAGAGCGCGTCTAGCCCTTATCTGGGCTTAAAAATCTTTTTTTATCATTTTACCCCTCATACATAGAACATACTATTTGGTAATTCCACAAGTAGTGTTCTCTAGCCTTATTTAAATATCTACATATGTCTTGTATTGAGTCACTTACCAACTCCTACTTGTCGTCTTCATAAAGAGATGCCCCCTTTATGGTTTTTTTTAATTATCTATAAGAAGTTAATAAGTTTGCAAAAATGTAGCAATCCATACGCTGAAGGTGAGTTAATTCTTTAGTGATGGTATTACATGAAATGACCTTTTAACGTTGGGGGGTAGATTGGGAAATATGATCTTTAGTGATTTATGAGTTACAAACTTGCAACAATGCATACTCCACATCTAAGACTATCAAATATTTATCTGTCGTTACATTCCTCTCCTCTTGAGAAATTAGTACTTTTTCCCCCTTACAATAGACACATCATTTGATAATATTCCCCACAGATTTCAAAGGATGTTTAGGAGAAATAAATTGTCCAAGAACACATAAGGAGTATCAATTTCCCAATTTTCTTGTTTAATTTCGAAAGGAAATCTGTTGGTTTTCGATTAAATGACCTTCCATTCATCGATGATTTGCTATATAGTAAACCTATGGATCAATTCAAGAGTGCCATCCATAAGATTTTTGTTGTTGCTAAGTTTAGAGAAGGATGTGATCTACTTTCCAAGTACCTTATCTTGCATGGAGAATTACCAATCATAAACAACATTTTCAAATATATTCATCACCTCATATGGAATCCTTTTGATAACAACTATATTAAAATCTTGATTCCAATAATGATGGACAAGAATTATTCAAAACTTTGTTTAGTTTGTGATTACAATGGCCTCTACCATTCTAGTTCACTGACATGCAATCAAAATGAGTAATTAATGTCTCATCTACCTAAATTAGATGAGTCATTAGAGAGGCATAAAGGGTTAATAATGGACAATAACTTAATGATGATCCTTCCTAATAACCTTATCATGCTAGCTATGTGAATGTATTTAATATTCAATGGTGAAATTTTACTTATTTTGCCTGACTTCTTTTGATTTATTTGATGAGATAATGGGATGATATTTCCCAAAATTACAAATGAGAAAATATATAAACATGCATATTAAAATAAGAAAGCAAAATATGCATAATTTCAATTACTTTTCTGTCTATGTATTCATCCATTTCACATGGATTCCATGATTTAATTTTAGCTTATTGTCTTCTCCAGAGACATACATTTCACTTCCTCAGTTGGATTCCTAAGTGAGGTTTAGCACACTTCCCTCTTTAGACATGCCATTCCCATTTGATCCTCTTTGCCATTATTTAAATCTATGTGGTTCCTCTTTTCCTTGTTGCACTCACCCCTGTAGGATCATGCTTTCCTTCACTGCTATGCAGTTACTTGGGTGATCTATCCTAAAAAAGGGATTTCACATACACTAGCGTGGAATCATGATGACGAAGAAAACATAAGTCAAGTTTCAAGGAAATTACTTCCTCCCTTTTCCTATCCAACTTTTAACATCAACTTTTATAGCCGTACTCACAACTTCATTCTTTAGCTTTGCTCTCTCTAGATAGAGATTTCATGTAGTCACATACACATGACTACTCATGCATACTTATTTTCATTGCATACACAATATATTGCAAATAATTATCAACAACATGATCACTTCAACAAATTATTTTCACTGAAAATAAAACACATCAACATGCATAATTATGATGCAATAAAACACATGTGCCAATATGCATACATTTACACACACTTTACATCACATTTATTATTATAATTATTATTGTAGTTGTTATTATTATAATAGGTTGATTAGTTCATCAGTTTTGTAGGGTCCCTACCTCCTCCTCCTACTTAATTTATTAATGTGAGGAAGGTTTAATTAGGTTATAGATTCATTTATTTCAAAATTACTTTATTTTTTAATTCATTAGATCAATTTAATTATTTCAATTTTTATTTTAGTTACAACCCCATCACAAAACACACCTTAAAGTCATGATATTTATCTCCACCATACTGATTTGGTTGGGCCAATGCCTCAACATTGTATCCAACCATCCCCTTCACTTGTTGACCATTTGAACACCTTACTCTTTTTTTCAACACAACACCAAAGTTATACCATTTCTCTCTTCTCGGTTCTCTTTCACGTTTCCAAGAAGGTTACAATACAGATATCAACAAAGGTAAGAAGGCCATTGGATGCATGTATGGCACTTCATTATTTTCATATCAGCTACACTTCAATATTACATGAGACTAGCTTAGATGAGACTTACAATCTTAACAATATTACAGTTTTTAACATTATTTGGTTATTGCTTCATATCCAACAAAACATAACATAATTTTTGATAACCACATAACATAGGATGACTCATTATAAACATGAATGCATGATCACATTCATTATGACCATAATTTTCACTATTTCCATATAACCCTCTTGGGAAACATTCAATAACATAGCATATCATAAACATGGTATCATATCATAGCTAAAAAGGAATATGTACATAATTCCTTCAATACAATGCAATAAGGTATATTTCAACTCATACCTAAATTTTTATCATCCATATCTCTGATGATACCTAGGAAATTGGTGCATTGTGCCAATTGAGTTGATTGTTTCACCCATTCATGATCATCCTTCCTTTATTCTGATATTTTTCTTCACCGGTTTCTTTATCATGCACATATGTTTAGGGGTGTGTGCAAGAAGTTGAGGGACCTTTTAGATGCAATGGTAGAATGAAGTCAATCACGCTTGAACCATAAAATAGAAATCATCCCAAGCAATCCCGA
>LPNX011162347.1:40014-64291 GCA_001517045.1 Pseudotsuga menziesii | reverse complement strand
CGACCGAAATTTGAGTAAAAACACGAGGAGATATGTCGAAAATACAAACAAAAGAGTAGTTTTTTTCTTTTCTTCCTCCAAAATTAATAAATATTATTTGATTATTTTAACTATTATTTTATTAATTTTTTTAGGAGGCCCATTTTAATTTGAAATTTCCTCTAATGATACCAAACATATGCTATGGTATATGATAAACCATAGCTAATTGGGCATTTCTTCCAGTCTATGAAGAAGTCATTGTTTATGCACTTGTTACAATATGCTACACACAATCATTTTTTATGAAATCTTAAACATAAATAACATTTTTTCTGCACATTCTAACTATGTAATTTTTATTAAAAAATATTATATTTTCCTATTTTTTTTTCAATTTCTATTGTGTCCCAACTCCTTAAGTCAAAAAACATGTTAGTATTTTTTCCATAACTTTTCCAATTCTTAATTGTTTTAAAAATAAATTATATGATGCACTGGAAGACACTGACCTCTACATTCTATAAAAAACCCATTTCATAATTTTTTCATTAAGACCTTCAAAGGATGCGCCCACAAAAGATGTACCATTTTCGAGGAACGATCACTAAGATAATTATAAAAAAAATTAAAAAATTACTGATTTTATTTTTGAAAAATAGCGCTGCACTAGAGCTATATGTTCTCTACATGCCTGCAAATTTTTGTATCCCGAAAGGATCATTTAGGCCCTCAAAGGCTGCATCCACAAAAACATATACCTTATCATTTGCCTAAAAAATAAAAAGTGACTGTTAGAAAAAATGAAACTTGAGATAGTTATAAAAATTTTCAATACATAACCTTATATATTCGGAAATGTGATTCAATTTCCTACATTTAATATTTTTTACTCAAAGCAAGATATTTTGTGTAAGTATCTCAAAAAATATAATTAAGTTGAGGGATGCATAATTTTTCAGTTTTCTATTACATCCAACGTTCCAAAAGTGACCCTCATTAGCTTGCACTCACCCTTATATTTCTTATAATTATCACAATTATCAGACTTCTCTGCAACCTTCTCTAGGGTTTGTGAATATCAACTCTGAGTCTACCTATGGCACCATATTAGGTAGGGAGATCGAATCTCTCCTATCACGAAGCATCCTCTCCGCATAACTAACATGGTGAGCAATGAACGAATAATTGCTCTATTTATACCATCTCAAAAGGAATCAATTTATTGTGGTCTATCAAAAAATTAGTCCCTGGAACTCAACATCGGGCTTCATTATCTCTAGAGTATGAATGGACCCCAGTGAACCATCCTACATTTGCATGGGCGCTTCCCCAAATCCTCTTCCATCCCATGTTTAGAAGTAACTATCATCAAGTTGAGCACCTATAAACAACACATGAAAGACCATGCTTTGATTTGTATATGAATGGGGTTTTGTCCAAATGAACTTAGGCTTTGTTGAATGGATTTCCAACAAATGAAGTTTGAAAGGTGAGATCAAGTTAAATATACGATCAAAAATATTTTTTACGCACATCTTCTCCAATCGAGAAGACCATGAGAGGGTTGTGGACAAAGGTCTCTATTTTTGACATGGATCCACTATACATATTTTTGTTTCCATCATATTTCATTGTCCTTCATGGATCTATAATGTGCTTGTTTCGGTGACCTTGATAGTTTTTCCACTTAAACATAGGTATACAGGTATACATACTTAGGGAAAATAGTAATGTGATACCTTTCTTTTTTATATGTACTTTTTTAGCCATATTTTCTTGCACTCCACTTAGTTCCACTTATAAGATTATTGATATTTTACAATGTATTCCAAGCATCAACTCACCTTTTGACCTCATACAGTAAGAGACATCTATTATATAATTGTTGAGATCATACATGATTTCTCGAGTGCACTTTCGTGCCTTTCTTAAAGATAATTAATGTATATACATGATTGTTTTATGTATCAAAAGTCTATGCATTGAAAAATGGAATAAGCTAGCTATGGAGCAAACCTCCCTCCATCGGACGGAGGAGGAGCAAAGTCAACGTTGACTTTGCTCCTCCTCCGTTCAATGGAGGGAGATTTGCTCCATACCTAGCCCACGCCTTGAAAAATGAGTAATAAATAATAAATATACATACTTTTTACATCCCCTTAGAAGAGGTATAGGTTTCCGTCATTCCTAACTCATACTCCCAACTACCCTAAATGTTGGAAAAAGAGTAAGAGATAATTGGAGCACCTTAATGTTAGAAGTTTGCAAAGAGATTTTCAATTTTATTATTCTTCTATTTGACTGGAACACTTGTTCCTATATTCATGTATGTTAGTGGTTTTATGAGTGAAACAATTTAAATATTCATAGTTTTTATCTTTTAAATATAAAAAAAATTCTTAAAATAGAAGCTAGTGTGAAATGTGGTCTAAGTTGGAAGAATTTAGATTTTGGTGACAAAGGTTTCAGTCATATATTTAATAAGTCTAACTATATTTGGTGTTTCCCATCAATATAATTCTCTTTAATATTTTTCTCCTCTCGTCCTCGAAAAATTGTTTTTTTTGTAAATAAAAGACATTGTATTACATCAGAAAGGCTTGATTACACAACGAGGAAAATGCTAAGACATATCAGCTGACAAAGAAGTGCAATGTGAAACCACACCAATTAGGATCATTCCTACCGAATGGATAGGTAGAAAACCAAAACCCCCAAAAAGAAATAGCAAAATGCTTCTACCAACTACTAACCCCCAATTACAAAAAGGACTGACTCGGATGAGAGTCTGCATGTCATTACATAGTCAAAAACAAGATGAGAAAAACATAGCACCAAAGAGAAAACCAGGACTCAAATCCTCTTAATACCAGGGATACCCCAAAAGGCGCCTGTAGCAGGGGCCGCACCAACAGACATGCTTTGATTTCCAGGAGCTAGTCGTGCCAACATCGAGCGCCATGTTACTACCGGTCGCCCTTGCACAAGGTATAGCAGTCTCCGGGTACCTGCTATTCATCGTGTAAAAAGGAATGCCGAAGCCGCTAGCCACCACGTCTAACTTCCTGTGAATCAAGTGTCATTCCTCGTTGTGATCTTTCCATCCATGAATAGGTTCCTCATCGCCTTCCAGCTTCGCTTCCCAAGTGACAGAAGAGTTCCCGATCAGTTGCATGTTTACCCAGTACAACATTAACATGCAGTCATAAGCAGATGAGTGGCCTGCCATATTTCCTGGGTCAATAACCTAGTCAACAACCTCCTTGTGCAACTCCTCAATGGTTTTTTCCTTCACCTCCTCCCACAGGTTCCCTACCAACTAATAGATTTCCAACCGAATGGCCAAGGGAACGTGATCTTTATAGGAATATGCAGCCTCTTGGGCAAGCAGTTGGGAACATGAAGCATGGCGTCTCTCCTCCTTATTCCTAAGGATCCCCTTTCCCTTTCCTTCTGAAACAATGGAAGCCTCTCCCAGACCCCCCTCTCACCTCAAAAACTGTTTGGGAGCCATGAAAACCAGTCCACCCAAGCTACCACCTCCTACTACACAGAGAAGAGACACTACTCTGCAAGCTTTCCCTTAGACACTCACGGACCCCAAACCCAACTTACCCAAGATAACTAGGTCATAGCGGATAGAATTGGGGGGTGGCGGAACCTTTCTAGGATAAAAGGAGGGGGGAAACATCATTTATAGATCCAAACTGTACCCTGCATACCTCACCCCAATCATGTTGCCGATGTCCTTCATACTGCAATGACTAACTGCCATCCTTTTGAAATTAAATAACATATCATTGCTATGATTTATACCAGCCTCCCCCATCCCATCGCACTTAAGACCATAGTTGGACACAACCTCCCAAGCCTGTCTTAACCCTTTAGGGGACTTAGGTCACATGATCTCGCATGTTAGCATGATGCAAAATCCTGGGCTAGTTCTTGCTGTCTGTCCTTAGCATGATTCCTATCCTCAACACGTACCAGCTGAGGTCTCATCTCAAAGTCACGAACTACCACCTGTCGATAGATTTGGGACCAGTCATCAAGGCAGAAATATTCCAAAGGACACCTCCGATGCCCCGTCCCCCTGTCCACGCCAGCATTAGCAATCACATCTGCCACCTTGTTGGCATCGCGATGGACGTGTCCGAAGGACACCACCAGATATCTGTCAAGCAGGAGTCTAAGGTAATCCATCCGACTTGTAAGACGCCAGCTGGCAGAGATTTTCTCTGAGGCCTTCCCGTTCGCCAGACCCTTCACCATCTGGATCAAGATGTTGGTGTCACCTTCGATTATAGCAGGAAACCAGCCACCATCTCTCAGGAATTCAAAACCCCCAATCAAACCCTCTAATTCCACAGAATTTTTAGTGTCAGAGCCAATGGCGCCCAGATAAATTGCTAGCACTTTTCCATTCGCATCTCTGCAAACACCACCATATCCTGATGGACTTGGATTTCCCTGTGAGGCACCATTAAAATTGAGCTTGAAAACCTGGGCTGGGGGAGGAGACCATAGTGACGGGCTGGCAGGTTTACCGAACTTCACTTTGCTACTGAGACCATCCAACTGGGGTTTGTCTATACCCCCGTTCGCCGCCACATGGCACTCCTCCTTAGGGATGATATTATCCTCTTCATCCCATTGACTATCATGGATAAAGGATAGAAGGTTTTCCTGAAGAATCGTCCATACTTCATCAACATTCTGCCTTCTGTCACTAAATATCCTTCCATTCCTCTCTTTCAATATACACCTACAGAACCATACCAGGAAAAGCCTCCCATAGGGAGCAAATGATCCTATTTTTGAAGGCTTTGGGTGCCATTCCTTTAGAGTTTGAGCAGGGAACCCCCATCGTCTATTACTCCTTCTAAATTTCAAATCCCCTTTGTCGCAAATGGAAGCCACAAAGATGCATCTATCCAAGAGGTGACCCATGGTTTCTTCTGCTTGACATCTCAGTGGACACTAAGAAGAGCCTAGGATACCTCGTTTCTTAAGGTTTTCTCCAGTTAGAATATGACCTTTGGCAACCAGCCAAGAGAACGTGGCCACCTTTGGCCACAGGTCGGTGACCCAAATTTTCTTCCAGAGACCATTCCCTTCCTCATTACAGCGGGTCTTGATGTTATAAGCTTCCTTGATGCTAAAGGCCTCCTTCTCGGCGTAGCCCCAACGAAGAATATCTGGCTCTCTCTTAACCATAACAAAGCGTTGTTGTAGCTCCTCCTGGAACGATCTAAGGTCCTCAACATTTTCGGGGTTAGGAAAAACCTGATAATTCCACCGTATCCTACAATCTAATTCATGGTCTCCCCAGTAGTGAGAAACCTTGATTCTTCCTTCTTCCCGGCCTCTGTCATGCAACCGCAGCCATCTCTGATCTGATCCCAATTTTTTCAGTTGATTCCAGGAATCCTCCCATAAATTAGCACTTCTGCCATTCCATATCTCCTAGAAGCAATTTTCATGCACCAATCGTCTCCCTCCCACCGCTTTTCACCAAATTGGCGAGCCAGGAAGATCCACATTGAGGCGAACCAATTGGTCTTTGGGTTTTTCTCTGGCGTACTTGATATGCCAAATCCTGGCCCAAGGTTCTTCTATGTTTTTAGACAATATCCACCACACTTTTTCTCCTTGAAATTTCACCATGACATCAGGGTATCTAAGCCCCAGACCCCCCTGATCCTTGGGTTTGCAAATGCCTTCCCAGCTGACCAAAGAAAACTTGAATTTTGCCTCCCTTCCCCCCAAAAGAAAGTTCCTTTGAAGGGTCCTTATTTCACAAAAGTAGATTGGCATTTCCTGAAGCACAACTTTGACTAGAACCAACCTACTTGGGAGGTTTAAAGGTCTACGAACCCAACTAGAGAGCCTATGTTCCATTCGATTGAGGAGCTCTTGCCATGAGGATTTTTTCAACACTCCCACCCCTAGTGGGATCCCAAGATATTTTGAGGGCATTAGAGGAAATTTTAGGTCTAAAATGGGCGTCCTAAGGAAAATAATAAAATAATAGTTATTAATTTTGGAGGAAGAATGAAAAAAACTACTTTTTGTGTTCATATTTTCGACATATCTCCCTGTGTTTTTACTCAAATTCTAAGTGACAGAGCTCATTGGATGAGGAATTTAATTCTGCATCCAATGAGTACCCACACTGCATACTTTTGACGGACCTCGCTACCCCCAAAACATGAAATACCTGAAAAAAAGTGATGATGATGTCATCATCACATTTTTTCAAGTATTTCATGTTTTGGGGGTAGCGAGGTCTGTCAAAAGTATGCAGTGTGGGAACTCATTGGATGTGGAATTAAATTCCGCATCCAATGAGCTCTCCCGCTTGAAATTTGAGTAAAAACATAGGGAGATATGTCGAAAATATGAACAAAAAAATAGTTTTCTTTTATGACAAATATGTCAATTCAACCATTATGGTTGGCTCATTTTATTGAAATTCTATTTGTTCTTGAATTCCAACTCACAAAATTTATTGTTGGTGCTTTTTCTTATAAGGCCCATTTTAGACGCCAAATTTCCTCTAATGGCATCACCCCACGAGAGAAACCAAGGATCCGAATAATATTTCTCTGCACAATTGGGGAATTGTTCAGGAAGAATACTTGCAAATTATTGGGATTGACGGCTAGGCCCGAGGCCATAGAAAAGAGATTTAAACTGTCCTTAAAGCTTTGGGCTTCTTGGACTGAAGGGTGCCCCATGAGCATGGTATCATCGTCGAACTGTTGATGAGTCTGGGGGTCCATACCTGCATGGATCTTGAGCCCCCTTAAATCCCCATTACTTGATTGAGTCTAAATCAGACAACTTAGTCCCTCAGCCATAAGAGTGAAGAGAAAAGGAGATAGCAGGTCTCCTTGCCTGATGCCCCTGGAGGCCTGGAACAATCTAGAAGGGGATCCATTCAAAAGGATGATGAAGAAAGGACATGTTACCAGCCCCATTACCCATTCCACCCATTGAGGATAGAGGCCATAGGCCTTCAACATCTTATTTATGTATTTCTAGATGAGTTTGTCATAAGCCTTCGCTATATCTAGTTTGATCATCATGCCAGGCGTTCTGGAACTCTTCAGGGAATGAAGCATCTCGTGGACCAGGATGACCCCATCCAATATTTGCCTCCCTTCCACAAACCCATATTACTCTGGGCTAATGAGCCTCGGGAGGAGGGGTTTCAAGTGATTAGCTATAACCTTGGATATAATTTTATAAATTACATTGCAAAAGGCTATGGGTCTAAATTTGTCATGTATGTCAACACCAACCTCTTTAGTGACCAGAGTAACGAAAGTAGCGTTGAAATCTTTGAGAACTCCTCTCTTATTTCTCGATTCCTCCACAATCTCCAGAACTTCCTCCTTGACTAAATCCCAGAAGTTGTGAAATAAATTTGAAGTAAAACCATCTGGCCCTGGGGCTTTCCCTGGAGCCATCTGGTGGATGACTTCCTCCACCTCTTGGATAGAAACAAGTTTAACAAGCTGCATTTCATTGTTTTCCTTGGTCACTGTCCTAGGAATTAGGTCAGTGATCATGTTTATAGCTCTGCTCCGATCTCCACCATCTTCTTTAAGGATACTAGAGAAATGTTGGGAAAGCTCTTCCTCTATTTCCCTCTAGGTTTCCACCCTGCTATCATCCATCTTTTTGAGCTTATGGATTTTGGAGTTGTTTCTATTCTGGATGACTGTGTTGTGGAAAAATTTAGTATTCCTTTCTTCCTCCTGGATCCATTTTACCCTAGCCTTTTGGTTCCAGAATACCCCTTCCTGTCGGTCCTTGGCCTCTAACTATCCTAGAAGATCCTTCTCCTTAAGCTTCATGTTATCATCCCATCCTTCCTCCATCCCCTTTTCATTGATGATTTAGATTTCACTTAACAACCTTTTCTTGTCCTCAAATATATTTCCAAACTCTTCCTTGTTCCATGTACAGATTTTGGCCTTCAGGATTTTGAGTTTCTGTTGGAAACGGTACATTACTGTGCCCATGGGGGGGACCATCTCCTACCACCACTGGGAAACCAGATCCTTATAGTCCTTATACTCCAGCCATAATTACTCAAATTTAAAAGGCTTGCACAAGGTATATTTTGACCAATCCCAGTTGAGGCAAACAGGTTAGTGGTTAGAACCTGCAGCAGGAAGAACATCCGTTCTTATTTCTCCCATACCATGTACGATATGCTCAGAGACTAGGAATCTATCAAGACACGAGGAAACCAATTAATCACCCCCACGTTTGTTGTTCCAAGTGAACCAACCATTCCCTATTTCCATATCCACCATTGGGATTTGGGTCAAAAAGTCATTGAAGGCTTCCTGAAACTTGTCCGAGGATCTCTTGCCCCCTTTCTTTTCCCCAAGATTGGAAATGAGATTGAAGTCACCTCCAATAACCCAATTCCCAGTCTCAAACTGATCCTTGACCCATCGCAAGAAATATAAAAAGGCCTGTTTCTTGGGGAAAGCACTCGGGCCATAGATATTCATCAGTGAGCCTTTAGAACTAGAGCTCAGGTGCCGGAAGATTGCTATAAGTGTAAAATGGGTGGCATGCTAGTCCGTGAGATCCACAACATTTGGGTGCCATAGGATCATACAACCACCAACCATTTCAACAGCATCGAGAGCCACATATTTACTCCCTTTCCAGATATTCTCCCTAATTTTTTCCATAGTTTCAGAATTGCACTTAGTTTCTTGAAGAAAAAAAATATCCGGTTTCTCTAGTTTTATTTTCCTAGCTATAGATTTCCACTTCCTGGGGTGATTGCACCCTCTTATGTTCCAGGATATAATATTCATTGACAAACCTTTTTAACCTCAGAGAAGGCTGCCCGGATAGTGGGGTACTGACCTGATTCGATGAACTTCACTCCTACCTCCGTTTTTTGTTGTTGATTAGTCTTCCTTCCTCTGCGAAGTTCATCTTCTGGGGTTTTCCTTTTGCTGCCTGTTTGTGGGTCAGGTTCAATTCCTAGGTCCTAGAGAGCTCCAGTTTTGATAATTTCCTTTTGGAGAAGTTCTATTTTCCTTCTGGAAACATAGCCTTTACCTTTCTTTCCACATTCAACCGCAATTGGATCCAGATCAAGTTCACCCAGCTCCATTTCGTCCACCTCATTTTCCTCCAGACCCTCCATAGGGACACGGAGCTCTTCAGGAAGTTTCTTTTGTTCATCCTTTCCCTCGGCGGTTCCTCCATCACCTTCCTTCTCTTCCAATGCTTCAAAGGGGTTAATAGACATGGGGTCTTTACCCACCTGACCTTTCCTGGTTTTGGCTTGGCCTCCTCCTCTACCTTTTCTTTTACTCTTGACCTAAGAAAAACCTTCCCGGTCAGGCTTGCCCCCGTGCCTCTGGTTAGGGAAGGTCGATTACTTTACCATCAAAGGGAAATCCCTCCCAATGTGTCCATATTCATGGCAGTGGAGAAAACGAAAGGGCAGATGTTCATAGTCTATAGCTTGAATCCATTCCTCATCCTCCCAATTCAGGTAGATAGCTTCTGGGAGTTCTTTCGATAGATCCAAACAAACAAAGATGCGGGCAAAAGCAGTATACCGTTGTGACCTAGTTTTCTCAGCCACCTTCACATATTCCCCAAGGGAGTTTCCAATATCGTTTAGGGTATCTAGATCCCAAAATTCATTGGGAAGCGAGAAAAGGCGGATCCACAAGGGGGCCACTATGACATCTTCAGTTCCTGGGTTGAATCTTTCCTTCCAGGGTCTGAGATATAGACTAACCAAGAAAAAGAAGTACAACCCTCCCTCTAAGATTATGTCCCTGTCTTCCTAATTGAGAAAGATAATGGTGAAGAATCCCTTGGCCCCTAGTTGCAAGTCATAATGGCCCTTAGGATTCCAAACTGATTAAATCCATCGGATCAGTTCCCTCTCCTTGGGCCAGATTCCCACAAATTTCCCAATTAGGGAAGTCTCCTTCCATAGCTCGATCTTACCTCTTACTGCCTCTTATCGGACTTGAATAGTCAGGATAAACTGGGACTTAGGAAGGCAGCTGCCTGAACCAGCCAATCTGCTCAACCCATCCCCGACCTTCCTGTCGCTATCCTTCTCCACAACCCCACCCTCAGGCTCCAGGCCTCGAGGGTCTCCAGCAACCACTGGCATACGCACAAGGGCTCCAGGTTGCCCTACCACCACACCCGTGCATAGGCCTGTGTAGCCCAGACTTGGGGCACGAACACCAGCATAACTCCTGAAACCCTCTTCTCGAAAACATCGTGTCGCTC
This sequence comes from Pseudotsuga menziesii, assembly GCA_001517045.1. Taxonomy (NCBI): domain Eukaryota; kingdom Viridiplantae; phylum Streptophyta; class Pinopsida; order Pinales; family Pinaceae; genus Pseudotsuga; species Pseudotsuga menziesii. The sequence continues at coordinate 54,007 of LPNX011162347.1, read as the reverse complement.
CAAGAACTCCAATCTAGATATTAATATGTCTAGTCGATAACTTCATCCATATCAACCCCCGAAAACTTATTGTTAATTGTTCCATCTGTTTGCATTTGAATTCATGTTTTATGGTGGAACAAGTTTCCTACTACAATATTTAAAGATCAACATGTAACTAACTTCATTATTTTCTTGAGTATTATAGTTGTAATTGAGAAGGCTGTTCGTATCTCTATGTGTAGATCTGCAAGTGATTAGGCGAAGTGGTTTTCAAGTGATTAGGGGAAGTGGTGAAGGTGTATTGAAGTTTGCACCTAGAAATCTCTTTAAGTAAACCTCCTCATAACATGTAATTATGATTTCTTAGTTCTCTAGCCTGTTATTTTAAATGAAGCTTGTTGAGTTTGAGTAATTATATTGATATCTTGAAATTACTCCAAAGTGTGATTATTATCGTTTTAATATTTTTTTATGTCATCTAAGTAAGGGATATTCTCTTATTAAGAACATGGCTATGAAAACGTGTCAAATGTACAAGAACACAATAAAAAATATTAGAAAAGAAGCTCCCTAAAATTGCTTCTCATTCTAATCAACACAAACAACTTGGAGCTTAAGAAAAATTGGCATTAAGCCAAATTGGCATAAAGATAAAGATACAAGTCTTTACTCAATCAATGGGGAAGTTGATGAAGAAATGACTCTATAGCATAATGATAATATTGAAAATTGTTTATTAGTTTTTATTAGCACAAGAATAGAATTTGACTTTAAATGACCTGCAAATTATCAAACCACTCCAAATCACTCTTTTAGTAACTCGATCACCAAACCACTCCAATTCACTCTTTTACTTCATATTTGACCTCAAATCACGCAGCACAATGTTGTCATATGCTTCCTTCTGTGCCGCAAATTGATTCAGGGTTTGAATTATCTGTTCATAGTTTTCAACTAGAGGGGGTAACTTCACACTTGGATTTATTTGTCTCGGTTTTGTGTTTGAAAATTAAAATTATTATTGTTAGTGTTTCTTATGTCAACCAAGCATTGTACTCGGAAATTTAAAATTGACGACAGTTATAAAACCAAAAGGCCAAAAGGACGCACATGAATATGAAGTTTCCAAATGATGTGAATGTCCTTGATTTTCATTTAATTCAGTTTGTGTAGTTTGGATGGTTTTTCCCTGTTCATTAGTGGGTTCTTCATTTGGAGATGTTGTGAGGGATTGAAGTTTTAAAAAAATTAGGGTTTATTAGATTTCATAGCTTTGTGCTTAGGATATGTGATGGTAATGTTGGTTTAAATAATCTGAATGATTTTAATACCTGGTGTAAATTTTTATGATTTTTTTTTTTTTTTTTAGGTCTTAGATGAATTACATAAGTGTGAGGATGTTTTTATTTTGAATTTTATTATTATTATTATGTATTTGAATAATATTGAAAATGATATTGTTCTTGTTTTAGATGAATTGATTAGATAAATTGTATAAGTGTGAGAATGTTTTATTTCCAATTTTATTTATTTATTTATTTATTATTATTATTATGATGATGATGATGATGCTGTATTTGAATAACATTGAAAATGATTTTGTTGATAACAATTATGAAATAGTTATTATATTTGGGTTGATTGATTTTAGGTAATATTTTGATATTGTGCTTAAAATAACAATTAAAACATATTAAAAGTGTTAAAGACCCCTTTTGCATGATAATCATTGTAATAATTTTTGAAGAGAATGTAATGGCAATATAGAAATTAAAAAATTAATGGTAATATAGAAATTAAGGTTGTTCATTATATCTTAATTTTTTTATATTTATATTGATAAGTTAGAGATATGTGGAAGGTTGTGTTGGCACTACTTTACCTAGAATATTCATCACCATTCTTCTTTACACTATATTGTTATGACAAATATCCCTTGATGCAAGAATGTAAGATTTGTTAAGGATTTATATTCTAGCATGGGTTTAGAAAATAGTAACAAAAACAAATTATAATAACCAAATTAAAAAACATCACATGTACACTAATTTTTTTATAACCATTCTAACTTAGAGGAAGTTACTTCCAAAAAAATGTAGTAGTCAAACATCACTTAATTGGATATATAGCATTGAGAAAATGATTAATGCAGGGTAAAAAAACTTATTTTGGTTTTGAAAAAAATTGTATATTAAAAGATGCCTTGTTCTGGGAAAGGATAAACTCCTCTTTGAACTCTCATCAGCCTTATTAGTTATCATCTTATTTGGTTGTGAAATATAGGGTTACAACATAAATAATTTACATCTTCAATCTGCACAATATTGATACTATTAAATGATATTTGTTATAATTATCATAATTATCAGACTACTTTGCAACCTTCTCTAGGGTTTATGAATATCAACTCAGAGTCTACCTATGGCACCATATTAGGGAGGGAGAGTGGATCTCTCCTATCACGAAGCATCCTCTCCACATAACTAATATGGTAAGCAATGAACAAATAATGCCTCTTCTTCTATCAGATCAAAAGGAATCAATCTATTGGAAACTATCCAAAAATTAGTCCGTGGAACTCGGCATCTAGCTTCATTAGACCAGAGTTTGAATGGAGCCCAATGAACCATCCTACATTTTGATGGGTTCTTCCCCAAATCCTCTTCCATCCCATGTTTAGAAGTAACCTTCATCAATTTGACTGCATATAGACAACACATTCAAGATCTTTCTTTGATTTGTATGTGCATGGGGTTTTGTCTGAATGAAAAATGACTTATGCGGTGGATTTCCAACAAATGGACTCTGAAAGGTGAGATCTAGTTAAATATAAGGTCAAAAATATTTTTTACTCCCATCTTCTCCAATATGGAAAATCACAAGAGGGTTGTGGACAAAATCCCTACTTTTTCAACAATGCGAATACATTCATGTGTTACTAGAAAGAAAACTTCAACCCAAAACAAGAATATTTTTGAGAAGTTCATGTTTGGGTTCAGTTCTATTCTCTCCCTCAAGAATATTGGGAGGAAGAAACCCTAGTTAATAGGTATCAACAACATCCTAGGAAATTTCATAAAAACATTCGAAGCATCCAAGTGAGGTAGATACACATTTGTTGCTCTCATTAGTGTTAACATGAATATATGAAAACCCCTTTGTGACTCCATATACCTCAATTTCCAACATTGTGATTGGATCCAAACCTTAGACTATGAGAACATACCCCTTTTCTCTAGGAAATTTCATGAGCATTACCATCTCTATTATGATTTCCCATTAAAAATAGAAGCCATGACTCCCCAACCTCCTCCACAAGTGATCTCTTATGCATTTGTCCCTAAATTGATTTAGAAGAAAGGCCACAAAAAGAATGGTCCTACCCAAATATCCCAAACAACTACACATTCTAATAGGTTTGAACTTCTTGGAGAGGAGGATATGGATATCAACGAATATAAATCTCTAGTGTTTTGAAACCCCAACAATGCCAAGCAATATACCCCTATCGATCCAATGAAACGAAGGAAAATCGATCTAATAAAAAATAGCCCCATGGATGAAGATGCCCAAGACAATATGGAAGAAGAAGAATATGACATAGACCTATATGATGTTTCTCTATAAAATATTATAAAATATCAAATATGAGGAGATATTCAAGCTCCCTAGATCTAGATCATTAAAAATGCAATTCAAGAACTTTAATCTAAACTAGCTAACAAAAAATACTCTCAATATCTACATCAAGGATATTTAGGGATCCAATATATCTCAACATATCCAAAATCCTTGGGAAACATGAAAGATGTGAAGCATTGTTGCAAAACCAATCAACAAAAGTTGGTCAAATTGGGGGATCATCTCACTATTCTAGACTGGATCCAGTTGCTTCCTTCTTCTCAACAAAGTAACCCACGAAGATTATTTATTGGAATATAAGAGACTTTCATGGGAAGAGTAACTAATGTACTCTTTGATCAAATATATACCAATAATCCCCTTTAGTAGTTATGTTGCAAGAAGCCAAATTCTCTACCACCTTATTCAAACCACTACTCAATTTTACTAGAATGGTTGTGAATCTATGGCTTTGGATGCTAGAGAATCCACTAGAGAAATTTCCTTGCTATGGAATCCAAAATTTAGTTAGGTCTCAGAATTCTTCTCCACTGCCAAAAATCTCTCTCGGACATATTTCGCGCCATTGGTTTAGATGTGCATGGCCTTCTTTAAAATGTTGATGGCCATTTATCCTCAAAGCAAATTTGAAATTCCCTGATTCCATTCATCACTTATGTGAGATTTTTCAAAATTATTTCTACATCTTGGGGGGACTTTAACATGATAAAATCCACTCATGAAAATCAAGGAGGCATAAATAGTCTAGATAATGTGAGAAAAGAATTCAATTCTCTCATCTCATCTCTGTATCTAGTGGACATTGAGACCAAGAATGGCCTCCACACTTAGAACAATAGAAGAGGAGGATCCCACCAAATACCCTCGTGTCTTAATAGATTCCTTCTCTTTGAACATAATTTGTCCATTCAATAAATTTCTCTAGAACCTTGTATTCTCCTAAGGGTAGGCATGGACCATTCAAAAATCAATCTAGATATTGAACTAGTATATTCACCATGAAACGAGTCCTTTGTGTTTGAGAAAACTTGGTTGGAGTACCCTACATTCATGGATTCTCTATGATAATGTTGGAGCAATTCCCACCAACACTATGGATCCAAGATGTATCAACTTCCATAGTGTATAAAATATGTCAAAGGGAAAACAAATACTTGGATCAAATAATTTTTTGGAAACATTTTTGAATATTCAATAAACTTGAAAGAATAAATTAATCATCCCTTGTAAGAAGTGTCTGAGAAGGGATAATTGGAAGGCCTTTTAAATAAGTAAAAAATACTGCAAGATCACATTAATGAGATGATGAAATAGGAATAAATTTTCTAGAAATATAAATGGATAGTATGATGGATCAAGGATGGGGAAAAACTAACTTAAAATTCTTTCATGACTCAATGATCTAGAAACGCCAACAAAAAAAAATATACTATATACACACCAAGCAATGCCATAAGCTCCCTGGTCATGAAGATATGGAAACAATTTTGATCTCCTTAAACTAGAAAATTCTCTCTAAAGATCCCATCAGTAAGAAGAGGATATTGACAAGATAGTGAAGAAAATCCCTTCTATATTTAGTGTGTGATAGAATGAAATATTGAACCTAAATATCTCTCTAGATGAGGTGGAAACAACAATAATTGGCATGCTAACAGGGAAATATCATATCTTCATGGATTTATGGTGGACTTCTATTATCAGTACTAGAAAATCATACAACATGACATTAAGGAAATTGTGGAAGAATATAGATCACACCTCAATGTGCTTCCTAACTTCATCTCCACCTTCATCACACTCATCAAAAAAGACGAGAACTCATCAAACCTAGGTAAAGTCCATCATGTTTCTCTCTACAATGTCATTTTTAAAATAATAACCAAAGTTGTTTCCAATTGGCTCAAACTAATTATCCCCCACTTGATATTAGAGGAACAATTGTGTTATATGGAAGGACACCAAATTCTAGATGACATTGTTCCCCATTTAAATTCACCATTCTTAACTTTGATTACAAGCTTCGACTGGATCCTGAAGCTGGGTTAAGTATCCACTCAAAATGCATTGATCATTTTTAGATATTAACATAATGAAAATCCATAAGTTCAAACACAATGACATCATCCTAGTTCATGATACCATTCACACTAAATTTTTAAAAAAAAAAGACATGCTCATTAACCTGGACCTCTCCAAATATTTTGATAATATATCTTGGCACTTCATCAAGCACACCCTGCCAACCTTTGGATTTTCCCACCGATTACTCAATTAGATCACAGATAATTTATCATTTTCATTCTTCTCTATCTTGTTCAATGGATCTCACTCAAACCCATTTTCTCCCTCTCAATGAATTCACCAGGGTAGTCCCCTATTTCCCTTCCTCTTCATTCTAATGGTTTAAGGTCTCAACCATTTTATGAAATATACCATTAATAATAAGCTTCTCTCAACACGTCATCCTACCAATGATGATCCTATGGCCTTGCACCTTCAATTTTCTTATGACAACATGCTCTTGGAGACCCCATCTCTTAAGGAATATTGAGCCCTAATGTCCATGCTTTATAACTTTATGACTACTTTAGGCATGTCTCTTAACTCTAACAAAATTTAAGATCTTATTCTTCAACACTCACCTTTCTCTTCAAATATGTATCACCCATTTCCTCCAATTTAGGTGCATCTCCCTGTAAGTACATAGTTTTTAGAGGCTCCTAAGCCATCGAAAGCCCTATTATACAACAAAGAGATAAAACTGAAGGTTCTAAACAACAAATGGCCTATCTAAACTACCATGCATATGGACAATGGAGAAGGATCCATGTGTTAACTCAGAAGTAGCATATCTACCATCGATATTGATTAGATCAGAATTCTAAGAATAATAATGCATTGGAAAGGTATCTACTAGATAAACAGAGAAGGATTGAACATATCTACGAAGATCGAAGATAAAATTGTCTGTGCAGATTAAAAGCGCGGTGTTGAAACGATAGGAAATTTAATGAAGAAAGCGACGATTAGCTTGTTGATAATGTGATGAGATCCAATATTTGGGGTGCATCACACATGGAAAAAATTGTGGTGCAAACTTCCTAAGATGAATGGCCCATTATTGTTGGTCTCACCTCCTTGGGAGCCTTTTTGAAAACCATTCAGCGAGTGAGCGTTACCACCCTGGAATCCAAGTTACCTTCCACTCATAAAAAGTAAAGTGGACTCAGGTGTTAGTCAACATCACCCCACTACTGTCACATCCATTTTTTAGGTGGTCCTGGTAATCAAAGTCATCTCATCCTCCATCATTGAGTACTACCCCGCCATTTGTCCCAATTTCAAACTTCCCAACTATTAAATGATATTTAGTCATTAGCATTGTGCCATTGTTTCTCAGTCATTCAAAGTTGCATCCAATCACCCACCTTGCATATGTACAATCCAATTAATCCAGTCACAGATCTAGGTCTATTCAACCCTCCACGTTAGATTTTATGGGTAATTCATATAACCACTTCTCTGTTTTTACCTTTTTCCTGTCATAAATTCAATATTTAACCTAACCTACAAAATTGAACAATTTAACCCCCAAACCATTAATTTTTCCATCAAAATGTCTCAGTTTATTTTCGAGGCATCCCCTAAGCCTAAATCATCTAGAAATGAGGCCATATTTGACCATCAGGCCAACATTAAAGACATAGAGATAACCCACTCAAACCTAATTTTAACTCTCAATGAAGCTCAAATCTAAGCATTTCAATACCAATACCCCTGTAAATAGTGCGATTCTGGCCTAGTACGGTCTATGTTCCCCCACGCTGGATATTTTCTAGAATTTACCAATTGGTGTTCGTCCGACTACTCCCCAATTAAAAAAATTATCATGTCCTCAAAAAATGTTAGGATGGTCTGCCAAATATATGCTGATAGTATTAGGAAAATGTTTTGTATCCATGAGGAAGAAGGCCTACAACCTATAGAATATAAAATAATGACATCAATTACTAGACTTTGACCCCTAATGATAAAACCATGGTCCTAACCCATCAGATGGAGCCTTGGATGATAACACAACACTCAAAGCCCCAATTTAAGACTTTGTTCTTTAAGCCAGAGTCTAGAAAACCCATATCACTACTATGCACTATCTTGTGCTACAAGAACACTAAAGAATTCAACAAAACCCTATTAGGTGTCCTAGCATACTTGAACCCAGTAGCCAAGGAAATCACTAAGTTGGGTATCTATGATTTTCCATACCAAGAAATTAATCAATAGTTGATAGAGTTTCATTATTTAGAAATAGTTAGATATCCATCTTGGCTATTCTTCCTGTTCTTGTACCACAACTTAAATCATTTTGAGATCCTAGGCTTAAAGATGACTGCTGAAATGGATTGAGAACTCCTAGTTTTTTAGTGGAATCCATTTTTTGTAAGACACTGAAACAACTCCAATTTCATAGAATTTAAAAAAAAGGTAATGAAGATCGCACACGACATCATCCATGGGATGGATATACCTTATTTCCTAAAGAAGGAAGAGAGTGGTTACAATTCACCCTAGACACAAGAGTGGGTTAATGGTTTTTGTTCAAATTCCACACAGTTATTAGAGTGTATGGATTTGAAGGGAAGCCATACAAATTTCCTGCGTTTATGACTAACAGAGTCTTGGAAATGGAATATGTTAGGAAGAGATTTCTATCAGAGAAACTACATTTCATGGGTTTTAAGCAACATAGGACTTTCCACATTCACAAATACGTTGGTCCATTCCAATTTAAATCTTTGAGTTCTCTTCAATATATTGAGGGTTTTATAAAGCATTTGAATTTGGAAAAGGATGAACCAGCATCATATAACCTACACAAAGTATTCTTAAAAAAGAGGTTTCAAAACAATAATTCATTCAATGATTCACACGTAGGCCAGAATTAGAAAGTGAAGCCAACAAAGAGAGTTGGGAGGAAGTTAAAAAGACCTTGAATACCTTGGTAGGCTCTAGTGAGATAGAGCAAGTATCAAGGCAAAAAAGAGGAGTTGAGGATATGGAAATAGATCAGGAAGAACAATCTTGTTAACACTAAAAATTGTCCATATAGCTCTTTATGGTCCAAACCATAATTATACATCATAATCCCACCATTATTTCCTCCATTTTGACCTTCAAACTAAAAATACACCAAAAATGGTCCAAAACATTATTATTCCTTCCCCCATAAATATAAGGAAGTTGATCATTTCTTGTGACATATCCCCACTCTCTCCAAAAAAGGACCAACTAGTCCTAAAATGAGAATGGGTAAAAAACCATGGATAGATACCATGCACAATAAAATACCATGGGTAAGAAAACCTTGGATCGTCCTATAAATACATTGTGAAGGTCTCCCCACAAAAATTCCTTAACTTTTTTGTTGCATTCTTTAATTCCTTACATTCTATGGAACCTTTTTTCCATCACATCCTTTAGCCACACTATCCCACATTGCACGTCAATTTCTCTCCGTGCAACCCTTAATCCTTTTTCCAGTGAAAACCCTTTGTTGGAGATACATAGAGACCAGGATCATGGGGAGCCTATGGACCATTTCCTTAAACAGCTACGGTGGCCCATTTTAAAGGTATTTTTTGTTTTATTGCATTAGTTAGATCAAATTTTATTGTTGTTGTCATTGCTTATTACTACAAGTCAAGGTTGAGAGATCCCTCACACCATGAACTCTACCTTTGATCTAGTTGATCTCCTGGTAGGTGCTTTTGCATGTAGTAGGGGAGAAATCTCCATTACAGTTTTGGTGACTTTGTTGTCTCGATCCCCTTGGATATTTGTTTTTACTAGTGTTTTTATTGTTTTTTTCTACTTGGGTACCTTCAACCATCACATATCTAATCCCCCTGTGGAAGATCTGAACCAGTCCTATCACAGTTCCTGCCCCCTGACACAAGCCGGCATTTTTTTCTCAAAAAAACCCTCAATTGCGGTCGGATCACACCTATCCGATAAGCACAACCTAGGTTTCTCCCTCCACCCCAATATGTACGACCTATCACGCAAAACCCCCTGTTTTGTGCAACTTGAGTCTCTCTATTTATTTTTTTCCCTGATCGTGACTGTTTTATAGTTTTGTGTGATCTCGATCACATCTGTTCCACCGACATGTGCAACCTGCAGTTTTTCAGTTCTTTTCATTGTTTGAGACCCTTTTCCAGCCCCCCTGTCTATATTCTACCCCTTCCCCAACTGTTTCTTTCCATACTTGATAGCTTACAGCCTCTTGTTTTTTTTTGCACTCCTATTTCCCTTGTATGTGAGCCCTCCTAGTTGAGATTGGTAGTTGAGACCCCCCTGTGTGTTTCCTACAACCTGTTAAGTTCCTTATGTGATCATTTACTTATGTACATTTTATTTTCTGGAAGAATTAGTCGTTTTGAAAAATATTTACTGGCATTTACTATTATTTTTTTTCTGCATTTGCATCTCAGCAGTGAGATCGCTGGGGTTTAGAAATTACACACCCCATGTGTAAACATCTCACACCCTAAAGTAAAACACTTGGTTCATGACCCCAAGATGATCCTAAAAGTTTAATTTAACTAAACCGACATTGCAAACTCATTTGAGGACCAAAAAAATATTGTAGTTATGTTAGGAAACCGGGGATAGGAATCCAAATAACACCCCTTTGTCACTTACATCTACAACATAGTTTTTGTCCATAAAGGTACCAAAATCCTCTAGTAGTTGTTGGCACAGTCACGACCAGTCTATCAGAGGCCCACCCCACTCTACGGGAGTAATACACAACGAAGGGGTTCCAGAATTCAGGGTGGAATACCACACTCCATTTTGTAGCGAAGGATAACCCTTCATAGTCGTCCTCCTGCATGTCTAGGACCATATTGAGTGTCGGGGACCAAAGGGTTGAAGTGTCAGGAAACCACTCCGAATGTGTCATGAATGAAATAGACTAGTTTCCAGTATCTTAGGGCTCTTTTACCCGAGGTCTCTCTCGGTAGTGGTATTCTCTTAGCATATTGTTCTTCCATTTTGTATTGTTTAACTAGGTATTTCATCACCCAACAGAGGATATGATTTGTGGGGGGCTTCCATCTTGTAGCTCGAAGTTTGCTTGCACTTATACCCCATAGGTTAATGCATGATTTTCTTTATAGGTAGTGCTTCTTTTTGGATTTTTGGCCTCTTTGTTGTAGACTCACCTGTTGTGACATGTTCTTGCAGTTCAGTTTTAGAGCTTTCTTTTTGGCTTGTGAGCCACCATTTTTCAACTCTCCTTCTACACACTCAGCTGTAGTTGGATTTTTGAGACTGCGTTTGACATTCCTGGGCCTCCATTTATTACACAACACACCATCATGTCATCATTGCTCTATGATGCTACTTGCAGATACTTAGGGGATATACTCCTCAGTTCGGATACTTGAACCTCCATCGTTGGATCCATATCCAACATCGTTCACCAACTTCAGAGCCATACATTGCATCTAATTTTGATTCTAATTCTTATCAATATGAACCTAACTTGTTCACATCCCCATCTATCCCCATGGCTGGTGCACCTACTAACCCCTTTCAGTGGCAGACGGTTAATAGTGGACTCATGACTGCTCCACCCATCATATCAAGTATCCATTCTACCGGACCCATAGGTCCTGGTCCTAGTGGGCCCCTATCCACCACACACACTACTGCTAATACGCTACCCACTAGTGGTGGCCCCACTTCATTCACCATGGTTCATACTGTACCTTCCTTTATACATGGGGGAATTGGCTCTTCTACCACGATTTGATCTATTCACACCATTCTAGTGCCTACTCATATTATTGGAAGTCAACCCCACCAACCCATGTTTGCACACAACAACTACATACCCTCTGGTCCCAGCACTATTGTTGGCCCTCCTCGATCTAGTCCCAGTCCTAGTCTACCATTTATGGCTAGTATCAACCTACCTAATTTGGCACGGTTGACAAATGATCCCATCCGTCATGACTCGTTGTGGCCTCCCATGCCTACAAAACTTCCTTTGGACATCCCTAAGTTTGAGCGAAAGGTGGGAGAAGACACCCAAAACCACATTATGGCATTCCACTTATGGTGTTACTCTAACAGCATAATAGATGATTCTATCTGATTGCAGCTATTCCAACACACACTCACTAGTGTTTCATCCAAATGGTATATCGAGATGCCCCATGCTACTTATCTGAATTTTTCCGCATTTGCCTTGATGTTCCTCCAATACTTCCAGACACCCGTTCGTTATGATGAGGGCATGGAAATCCAATTATCCTATCGACAAAACACTACTACCCATATCATAGATCATATCCATGAATGGCGTCGTCGCCGTAGCTTATGTACAATCCAGTTAGATTATAGGATTTTCCAAGATTGGTTTCTTAAAAATTACTCTCCCCCATCTTCAAGGATATTGCATCTATGCGCTCACAAACTAAGGAGGAAGCCATCCTCAAAGCACAACAGTTCGATCTTATCTATGCCCAATCAGGTTATTTGTGTACCATTATACCCTATGCTCCTCGTGTTGGCTCCTCACGTCGAGATATGTCGAAGGAATCCCATGCTATTAATGGAGTCATAGAAGCTATTACCCATCATCCCCACCTATACATGACCTCCACTTCGATGCTGCCTCATTTCAGTACCACCCCTAGTGTTGCCCAACTAGGATATGCCCCTTATTTTTTATGTGTAGCATCTCAGTCTGAAGCCACACCTTCATATGCATATCCCACACGAGTTCCTCACTTTCACAAATCGAATTGCTTGGCACCTCTGTGTAATGGCCAGACGATAGGCTTTGCAGGCCCTCCAACATCGCTAAAGTGGTTGCAATCATATGAAAATTTTCATGGAATTCCTTATTTATGTTTTTCTTTAAAATACTAGATTCTATGAATGATTCTTCATCAATGTTAATTTTCCAAGACATTAACAATATTTAAATCTAGTGAGGACATATCCATTGATCATTCATTGGAAAGAGAACATTTGAATGTAGTATAACACCATTTTCATTATATGCAACTTTTCTAGTGTAGAAAACTACAATTATCTTTGTTTAGAGGATCACTTATTAGATTATTTGTTGTACGTGCACTAAATATTGCTATAATGAATTTGTTGTGAAAGTTTTAAAAGTTTTTTTTTAATTAAGAATTAATAAATATATTTATTTGGACATTTTCTTTTTAAGCACATTGCATTTTATTACCAGCATCGATCCATCTTAAAAGGGGATCTACCAAGCATCGAGAAATTAAATTTCTAGAGGTGCAAACCCCTTTTTAGAGTAAAAATGTTGAGAAAGTGTGAACACAATGTTTATGATTTTAATTTATCTAATTTGTGTAGTTTTATATATTTGCAATTCTAAATATTTGAAATTTAATTTGAGCCAACATGTTATTTTTCTAGTTTTTTGTTAATTTTTTTATAAAAGACACATGTCCGCTCTAGGATGAGCACGAAAGGAGTTACACATATCCCCTACCAAGTTATAGAATGTGCCTCTTCGACACAATTAATTATTTTCATTTATTTATATGTTTTCTTATGATGTAATTTAAAATATATATAGAGAGATAATATAAATTGATTTATTTAAACATTTTTTTAATCATACTTTATTTTATAATTAATTATTATTGTTATTTTTTCTTTAATAATATAATTTTTTTTAAATTATATTTTTATTACGTGAAAGACTTCTTTATCCCATATTTTATTAATTTTTTCATTTTTTAAGTCATTTTTTCATAAATTTCAAGGATTTAATACTTTTCAATGTCAATATCAAAGCCAAAGGAGTTCATTTGGACTTTAAATGAGTAACCAACCTAAATTCAATTCTTCCTATGATACCTTTATTAATAGAATACACTTTACACCAGGTTTGGAATTTTCCTTTTAATTTCTTTTAAGTTTAGTTTATGGAAGTAAATATAAAGCATCATTTTCTTTATAAGAAAAAACATTCTAAATGTGTTTTTTCATTTACCACATTTGTAATAAATTACATTATTTTACTGTTTTCTTTGAACATTTATATGATTCTACATATTCTCATTGTAACCATTTTTTTTATCTGACAAAAGATTACATAAATTCCTCTAAGTCATTAGGCTCTTATGCAAATATATTTAGTCTTTTTTTCAATGATTCAAAGGACATTATGCATCATTGAATAACCCATCTCCATTAAAAGAACATTATGTTAATAGAATTAGTTATATTTATGATACAAAAAATTTAAGGGGATATGTTATTAATTGTTATATATATATATATATATATATATATAAAAGAA
>LPNX011162347.1:19767-36076 GCA_001517045.1 Pseudotsuga menziesii | reverse complement strand
TAGTTTTAGAGATGTTGAAATTTCAATTTTGCTAATTTATAATGGGATTAAAGTGAAACATAAATGGCAATGTGATGTCAAAAGTTCAACCTTTTTTATCTTGAATAGCTCCAAGAAACCTCCTCTCTATAACAACAACTTGATTTTAGATTGTTCCCTAATGGTGGAAACAAGGAATGGGGGCGCACCCCTCCTTCAAGGAAATCCTATCAAGAATTAATACAAGGAGAGGAAATCAACCTCATATCCTACAATTGAATTTCACAATCATAAAACTAGTACCCATCGACCCTTCTTCCTAAGTGGAACAACAAAATAATCAACGAATGGGAGGGGCAAGGAATCATGCATTCCATGGATATGTAAAACTAGATCAAAATAACAACCAAGCAACTCTTACCAAAATTAGGAAGGTATGAGATTACCTCCCAAAAAAATAGGAGAGTACATTCAATATATGAAAGAGCATGCAGTAATAAAAAATTCATCGACATCTAACCTTCTAAGAATAATCTAACTAGATGGATCCAAGCTAAGAGGGAATCAAAAGGATAGATAGATCTAAAATTAGGGTCTAAGGGATTCTTTACTACCATTTTTACAAGCATAGAAGACAAATACCTAAATCTTTGAAAAAACCCTACTTCTTCATCTCAATTGACCTATACCTAAAATACTGGGTCAACAAATTTAGTCCTAAAAAATAAGACCTCTTAATTTCCCATATATGCATTCATCTCTACTATATACCTTGGGAAAATTAGGGTGAATAAAGCTTGGAAGGATTTGGTAATACACTAGGAGCCTTCATAAAAATTTTAGAGGTCACCAAGTAAGGAAGATATATATTATGTGCAAGAATATCTATCTACCTAAATATTGTGGGAACCATTTCTGAATGAAGAGTCCTCAATTATCAAATAAATTATTGGATCCATCCCTAGATGATAAATATGTTCCTTTTTTATGTATAAAATTCGATGAAGATGGCCATCTCTTCAATGAATTCCCTCGCAATAACACAAATAATCAATACCAAGAAACAATCCAACCACAAAGCAAATGATGTATCCAATCTCCACCAAAATGAAGGAATGGGGGAAGGAACATCCCATGAGCTAAAGTAATGTAGGATTTGGGACAAACCAACCAAATCCCAAGTTAAAGACACTAACAAACCCTTCAACCTACAAACCATCATCCACCTCTATGTCAATGCCTAGTGAAATATTCACAACTTTAACCCAGCTATAATTAAACAGTCAAATTAAAAAATAAAAGAAAAATTTAACAAAGTTACAGGCATTCACCAAGCCTATAGTGAAGAATACAAAGAACACAATCATATTTTGTCTCTGGGTTTTTTCTGTCTGTAAAATTACAACACACACTCAATATTTTCTTGACATGTTGAGAAATATTCTGACATCCTAGTCATGGTTCAATAAAGTGTTATATATTCCCTTTTGAGGGTACGATAGTTATCGTTACCAAAAACCACGATATTGATAACAAAGGATTTACTTATGCAAAAAAAAATACTAGATTTTAAGGACTTGCCCTTTAATCAAGATCTAATGACACACATTCAAATGTACCCAAACTAATAAAATCAACCAAAGATAGTGTCTACAAATCATTCAACAATCTAGGTGAAAGGGGGTTAAAGCCCACGAAGTTTTAATAACTAAAGCTAAGCAACGACAACGTCTTGTTATTTTTAATATCAAATCAATCCTAGAAACTTTAACAAATTGCACTCACGTAGTTTCAACAAAAAGAAGCTCTGCTTATTTGTAGTGTTTTTACGTAGAAATTATGCTCCACTGACAAAGCCTTAGGACCAGAGAAAATATCTTTGAACATATGTGTTTTCCATCCAAGAATTCCTATACATTTTATTTTTTTGAAAATCAAAACCTATTGGCATTCTTTCATTAAGGGAGGTTTGAGGTCTAAAATGGGCCTCACAAGGGAAATAATAAAATAAGAGTTGTAATAATAAAATTAAACTTCTAAAATTTGGAGGGGAAAAAAAATAAAAATTTCTTATCGTTATTTTGGTATATCTCCTTATCGGGTTCACCCAAATTTCAAGTTTGGCAACTAGTTGGATGAGGAATTTAATTACCCATCCAACCCATACCCACACTACATACTTCTAAGGTAACCACAGCACCCAAAAATGAAAATTTCAATAAGAAATGTATTTTAATATTTAAATATGATTTTTTATTGAAATTTTCATTTTGGCTGTAGTGGGTACCTCAGAAGTATGCAGTGTGGGTATGGGTTGGATGTGAAATTAAATTTGGCACCCAACAACTCCCCAAACTCGAAATTTGGGTGAACGGATAAGGAGAAATTTCAAAAATATGATAAGAAAATGTATTTTTTTCATTTTCCCTCCATTTGTTTTTACAAATTTTACCCTTATGGTTGACATCATCATATTGAATCCTATTGGTTCTTATAAATAGAATTTTAATGGTACAAATTTTGCTTTGAGGCCTATTTTTTACCTCAAAACTCCCCTAATGTCTGTCAACCCAGGTTCAGATCTCTTGTTCGTCAACAAAACCCAAGATATTGGCCCGATTGAGGAGAACTCCATTGGGAACAACTTCGAAATAGATGAAGTCTCACCTGATATACATATCGAGAACTACCAGAATGATATTTATGCAGTTATGTCAGGGAATTTATCATACCATTACATCACTCGAACGAAACTGGGAAGTATACTTATGTCTTCATACATTCCTTCAAGAGGATATACTATTGATCCGTCGACATATATAACAACATGTAACATATAGAATTAACACACATTAACTAATATTCCTTACGATCATATCATTAGATGTGAGACATATATAGATAAGTTTATTCACAATATATGGACTCGATACATTCACATCATCTCATTCACAATAGATATGCATTCGACATAAAAACAGATATCAAGGACACACAAACACTAGGTTTAACGTGGAAACCCATCCAAGAAAAACCACAAAGGTGCTCTTCATCTGGAATTATAATTGGTTTAGCACCTTTGGTATATGCACATAGCCTGTAGACTCTTCTTAAGATCTTCTTTACATTTTATGTATTGATTTCTCATCTCATGCTATTTGGTTAGGTATCTCTCTCTTTTTTTGTATATAGTCTTCTTAGTCGTAACCATCGTTTATGAATATGTGATCTGCACACACCTTGGATCAATTCTTTTATTCGTTTACACTTCTTGATTTAACTGTCAACTAACTCTCAATTTTTAGTTGACAGGTTGTCTTATTAATTTAACACATCTCGTTATATCTAAAAATAGGCACTATTGTCCCAATTTACAGTCATGCTTTATTCCCAAAAGTACACTATTAGTCTAACTAGATTTTTACCAAAAATAGGTTGGACTCCTCATCTTGACCCACTTTATTCTTCTTTTGTCACGACTTCTTCCATCGTGGTCTCTTCTCGTCTTGCGCCCAGAATATTCATCTTCCCGAGAAGGATTTTGGTTATCTTCTCTTGTCTTTTCTAGGGCCAAGAGGCCCCCAACACTCGACTTTGTCTCACCCCAAGCCACATTAGTCTGAAATTTCAGTAAGTTTGATTTTGCTTTGAAATTCTTGAAATATTTTCACAACCTGTTCTATTTCTTGTTTCGCCTCTTCATGTACTTTCTTCATTTGTTCCACAAGTTTGGAACTAGTATGTTTAGAAGTTGTCATTCCCGTCAAACCCAAAGATTGTCGCACCTATTCATGAACAGGTTGAATAACACCGGGAATCTTTTATATTTATTCTTGTAGCTCTGTGACATGATATGTTCTTTTCTACTATTGTGTTCGCAATCTAGATAATTTCTATTGTAATTTATTAAGATCAGTTTCCTTGGTCATATTTTCTACTGTTGGTAGCTTCTTCAGTTCATTCATCAGTTGGTTAAAGTCTTCTTCAGCATTATGCAATTGCTCTGTATTCAATCTTTGTATTATGTATTCCAACTTCCCATGACTGAGAAACATGTTCAAATGCTTTGGCACAAAGTTCCGCTGCTTCCTCAACCTTCTATGCAACCTCAGTTGCTTCCCTCCATCACTCTTCAAGTACCTGCTGAGGTGTCCTGGGAGTCATATTTGATTCCAACTTCGTGACTCATTTGAGGAGGTTCTCAGCTACCTCACCCAGTTAAAAAATGTTTACATCGGAGAACATCTCGGGTGTAATCCCTTCCTCAATGAAACTACTACAAGTGAGTGTAATAGGTGCATTTAGTCCTTTTCTGTCATCATTCCAGATTTTCACTTTCTATTATGTATCCTTGACTATATGCTTCAGCGACGAAATGATTTTCTTTGATGTATTGAGCTGTCCAAATATTGCACGCTCTCGTATTTTCATCTCTTATACTATAGCATATTGAATAGCATGCAATTGATACATCGGTACTACAAAAAAATTAAAAGTCACATGACTAAGATATTTAATCATGACATTAAGCTCTGGCATTCCTAAATCAATTGCTTGACCAATTACTTGAATATTTATTTGTGGAGTCGTAAATGATGTCTCGACATGTCACTCTTTAGATGAGCTAGCTTGGTCCTACGACATAGTAAAATATGGTGCTTGGTCGACCACTACTCTAACTTCTTTTACTACAGTACAAAACATCTGCAGTAAATCTCTAATGTTTCTTACCACTTCTGTGTGGCACTCATCCATCTTCTTGCATCTTTGACTTGCGACTTCCTCTATGCAATCGAAAGTCATGTTGTAGTTGTCATTAGTAAAGCCAATGATTCTAGTTGTCCTATCATCCTTCCTCTTCTTGTGACTCTTTTCATACTTATCAAATTGTTTTCTTTTATCCCCCAACTCTGGATCTGTCAGGGTCACACTAGATTCATTCTTACTATTGTAGGGAGAGATTCTTCAGATTTCTTATGCAAGTGGATCTCCTCTTTGATCTCCATCCCACTTCTCCAATGGGGCATCATGTCATGACTAACTTCCTATAGAGATTTGATCCTATGCAACATGTACTCTCCATTCTTCAGGACAGTCCTGAACAATCCTGTTAATTTCTTCAACATGTAGCTGAAATGCTTAGCTAACCCTGGTTCTATGGGTATTTTCGGGGTTGCAAAAATATATGGTGAGACCCAACCAAAGAAATGATGATGTTACGAAACCTTTTAACGGGTTCTTTTATTTTTTTGGCATGATTCTTAATAAAATATATAAGTGCTTATCCTTGTAGATAAAACTCAATAACTTTATGTTTTTGTCGATTTAGGTTCTCCTTGTCGAACCAGAGATTCTGGTATCTGGATCCTATGCAGGGAATAGGGACATCTATCCCTTGGTATTCTGGAAGTTATTCCCATGCAACAAATGAAAATAAATTTAATAGACACAAATAATTAAAGGGACTACCCTTATCCTCTGCATCTGTAGCATATGCTAACAATTCATTCATTAAATAGGTCGACCAGTTCATCTGGACACCCACTACGCACTTCTTTTCCGCAACAATTGTTCCTATGGTGCACTAATTCGGTCCCATCTTCCGTAGCATCTTGCTGGATAAAACCTTGGCTGCGAAACGAATGGTAGTTTCATTGATAGAGACAATACAAAATCCTCTCTTATCTCTTATCAGATCATACTTCTCCTTCATTCTATTGGTAAGAGTTGTGTCTTGGTCCTTTCCAGCAAAGGAGTGAATTGGGTCAAATCCTGGAAGGGGAAGTCCTGTGATAGTTGTTATCAGCTCGATATCTACTATTATTATTTTTCCAAGTTGTAGGCCCTCCTCCGTGAAAAAACACCTACAATTATTTCACACATGGACTGACTTTCGTTCTGTGACCAAAGTGTGGCATATAAATCAATGACAACAATCCTAATTTGTGTAATCCTCTCACCTACTCCATTGGGACCACATGAATAACTCCATCCTCTGTCTTGTAGACAGTATTCATATATCTCTTCATGTCGAGTTCTGGGAACTTGCATAGGACATGGTTGATGAATCCCATTTTCTACAAGTTTGGTATAATGTTCTCTGTCACTCGAACTCCTTTCGGTATGGCTGGTGTGACTAACTAGTATTTATAATTCTTTCCCACGATAGCTTTAGGTGCTTCAAGTGGTATCAATGGAACATAATTGGGTAGAAATATGGCTGAACCATCTCTTGTTTCTTCAGCGTCGGGTGGAAGTGCGATTCCCTTTTTGTGACTAGTTCCATGGCCAAATCATTTTCTTCTTGAATGGTTGGGTTGGTTCGGCTGTAAAATAACTTCTGCAATCAGTGGCGATTGTGAAACAACTCTTCCATAATGGGTGTAGGTGATGGAATCTCGAGGCTTAATTATTGGACAGTGCTTGTGCTGGATATGGAAATAGCCATTCTATGATAAAATAGATTTGTCTCGAAGAGTTGTAGACAGATGATTCAATGCATAATTTCAGTCAATCAAATGCAATGGAATGACCAAGCTTCAATGCAAATATGAAATATGTTTACTCCTTCAATCAGTCGTTCACTCACACAATCTTGCAATAAATGGAAAGGTGGTGAAAAATTATGTCACATGGAGCTATCTTTCTAATCATTTCGATGAAACTTACAACCAAACCGTCACTTTGTCTATCAGTTCAATGGTAGTTATTATGCATTAATGGATGATGTGACCAAACAAATTGCCACCAAAATCTCTGGTTACCTTGAATTAATTGTCGGCCAACTTTCATTTGTGACCAAAATTCATCGTGCGACATCAATGCATCTCTTGCGACAAACGTATAGTCTGTGACACAATTCTTCTTTTGTGACATAAAGTATCTTATGTGACAGACCCATAGTCTGTGATAGCACGCTATACTTTGCGATATCAATTACTATTTTTACAAAACACTCATAATCTTTCAAAAAACATTTATAAACTTGCAAAAATAACACTCATAAACTTGTGACTTTTCTTTTTTGGACTATTTTCCTTCGCTTTTTGAACTATCAGTAAACCAAAGTAAAACTATCCTGAGAAGGATTTAGTTGGCTTCCATTCACTAACCCTTTGAAGGGTGTACCATATAACTTTTGTAATTTAACTGCACCTCCTTTGGTGATTTGAATGACCATGTATGGTCCCAACCAATGTGTTCGAACCTTTCTAGGATGCTTAGCAAATTTACTATCATATAGGATAACAAGATCTCCAACCTAGAACTATTTAAACTTAATATGCCGGTCATGCCAAGATTTTTTGTCACTCCTTCTTGATACTCTAATGATATTAGCCTGTGAAAAAATGTTCTTATTCTAATTGTACGAGCTACAACAATATTTCTTCTACAACACCAACATTTTCCATCTATGTTATAAAAACCATCTTGAGACTGGGTACAATATATTCTATTGGCATGACAACCTCTTTTCCATAAACCAATCTAAACGAAGTTTGACCTTTCAACTTTTTGCAAGTTGTGTGATAATCCCATAATACCACAAATATATTCTGATCCCAATCATCTATTTGAGCGTTACATATTTTTGTCAATGCATTTTACAAGATCTTATTGAATGCTTCAACAACACATTCACTTGTGGATGAAATGGTGTCGTATTCCGGTGATGAATATGGAATTCTTCAGTTAATTTGTCGATTAAATGATTTACAAAATGTGTTCCTTTATCACTTATCAAAATCTTTGGACATCCAAATCGGTTTACTACATGGTCGAACATAAATCTTGCAACAGTCACAATAGTACAATCCTTTATTGATGTTGATTCATCCCATCTGATCAAGTAATCTGTCGCAATGATTATATAACGTGCACCTTCTATTTTTCTTGGTGGATTGATAGGACTCACAAAATCAACAACCCATTTGTAAAAATCCTGTAAAGTCACCTACGGTACTAATGGAATCTCATATCATCATGAAATATTTCCAGTTCTTTTGCTGAGATCACAGATGGGACAATAATATATGGCATATGCAGGCAGAGTAGGCTACCACAATCCAACCTATAAAATCTTGTGCATTGTCACTTTCCCTGCATAATGGCCTCCTACGACACTAGCATGTGCTTCATTCAATACCATCAGTTGGTCATGTTCGAAGACACAATGACAAAATATTTCATCTGGTCCCATTTTATACAATTATCCAACGAACAACTAGAAATCTACACCTCTTACAACTAATTGTTTCTTCCGTGTTGTACTAAATCATTATGGTGCATATATTGTAGTTAATATATGTATAATATCTCTGTAGTGGTCATCAAACATCTTAATCACAAACATTTGTGCATTAGGAAGACTATCATCGAGATTACCAGGTTCTTCTCCACTTTCTATCCTTGACAAATGGCCTGGTACTGAATCTAGTCGACCTAGTTTTATAATAATCTCGAAGTAAAATTCTTGGAAGAGGAGAAGCCATCGACAAATATTCCCCCCCAACACTGGCTTATTGACAAAATAATTGAATGCATAATGATATGTATACATCTTGATATTTCCTCCTAGTAAATAGAGTTAAAATGTTTTAAGAGCATATACAATAGTGAGTACTTCTCTTTCTATCATGGTATAGTTCTTCTATGTCACCAATATTTTTCTAATGGAAAATGCGATGGTATGATCAATAGAAATTTCACCTGGCTACA
Organism: Pseudotsuga menziesii; assembly: GCA_001517045.1. NCBI lineage: Eukaryota > Viridiplantae > Streptophyta > Pinopsida > Pinales > Pinaceae > Pseudotsuga > Pseudotsuga menziesii. The sequence goes on along the minus strand of LPNX011162347.1, from coordinate 27,379 downwards.
TAAGTACAATGCCCAGCGTGACAAACGACGCATCAACATGTACATGAAATTATTTTTTCCATCCGGAAAGACCAGTATAGGCGTTGTAACCATCTTTTTCATAAAAACATCTAGAGTCTCTTGACATTGCTCACTCCACTAAAAATTGACATCCTTCTTCAATAATTTCTCCAAATGGGTTGTAACCTCTATATATCCTCTGATGAATTTTTGATAGTATCCCATATCTCCCAAATTGTTTCTCAGTTTTTTTACTGTTGAGGGTGGTGGTAGGTCAACAATAATCGCAATTTTAGCAAGGTCCACCAATATTCCATCTCAACAAACCACATGACCCTTCAAAATACCAAAAGGGGCACAAAAAATGAAGTTTTTAAGTTAAGGGAACTCTAGAACAATCGACATTGTTCCAACATCCTTCTAACACTCTCAATATGATCTTTTATTAGTCCAAATATCATCCATTCATCAAACTATACTTCAAGAAATTTATGGATGATTTCTTTGAAAGCAGCTACAACTATTGTAGAAAAAATGGCACGAGCATCTTGAGTCCAAAAGGAATTACCGTATAATAGAAACATCCCCATTTCATCACAAAGGTTGTTTTGTGTCGATATTCCTTTGCGATATTGATATGATGGTAACCAGAGAACCCATCAGTAAATGAATATAATTCTTGTCCTTCAACATTCTCTATTACTTCATCTATCAACGGGTCGAAAATGGATCATGAAGGAAAACATCATTCAATTTTCTCAGGTCGACACAGATACAGATTTCACCAATTTTATTCTCTTATACCACCATAGGAATAATTGATTTAGGTCCTCAACATGTTCTATAATTCCCACATATAACATTCGGTCTAACTCTTTCTTGTCTTTCTCCTTGTATCTTGGGTTGAATCTGTATGGTTGATGCTTAATAGTTTTGCATCGATCTTCAAGGGAATCTTCATTTCTCTGAGATATCCAACAATTCCCTTCATTTCTGAAAATTAAGTGGGGAATAGATCTTGGAATTCATGTAATAGTTCTGTAATCTTCCCGAGTGTCTCATCGTCCCAATAGTCCCTGATATTAGTAAATATTGGATTCTCTAGAGAACCAATGTCTACTTTCTTTATTTTCAAAGGATTCAAAAACTTGTCAGTGTATATACCTAACCCTTCCACTGCACAAGTACCTTTAGATTCATAACTATTTGTGTTGCATGGATCATCATCATCAGGTTCACCTGTTACATTGTAGCACTCCATCCAATGTTGGATTGTCACACTACTTTGATGGAAATTTGTTATTGACATAGGGATACCTTCAAGATATTAGTCTTAATTACTTGGAAGGAAACATCAATTGATAGATTATCATCAACAAATTCAAATGCATGCATGAAATTGGAAACTAGTTCTTCCCATTCAACTATTACTCATCATAGCTCAACCTGCATTCACCAATTTCTGGGTATCATTTCCAAAGTTTGTATGAACTTATGGATCCATTCCTATCGTAGAGATATATCCCATGTCTCATAAAAAATGCTCAATATGCTCAACAGGATTAGTCAATCCCGTATATTTCAAACCAATATAGAGCATCTTTTCTCCAAATAGAACTTCCAACAATCTTCGGCATTGAGGAAATTCTGAAATATTCTTCTTATGTTCAACCCACCATCTTGAGGGTGTAGCCTTCAATGCAAAATATAGATCTAAAAAGATATGAGGTTCAATTACTTTCTCTTCAAACTCTGTAACAAAAGATTCCAATTTAGGAAAACCTTCATAGGTAGGCATACCGCATACCTCAGTACCTACCCGTCGCACTAATTTTGTGATTCTGGTGCATTTCTGCACTGAAACTTCATGTAATTGGTTCTTTTAGTTATCTAGAGCTTCTCTTGGATCCGATGTGCATGAACTAACTCTTCACCAACTAATTTTTCGATCGACGGTCGGATTCACATAATCATCCATCGTAGAAGTAATATTATAGATATGGTCCAACTAGCCATCTTGTCCTTCATTATTTACCTGCTTGACATACCTCTGACCTTATAGAGGATCAAGTCGTGTGACCACCCTTATCTCTACATCCTCAAATGTCAATACTCTCTTTTTAAAATTTATAATAGTTTCATTATAAATGGCCCAGTCAGTCCCCAGAAGTGCGGGATACAAATTTGTATTGTCGACAATACCTATCACCTCAAAATATGCATAAATATGAAGTCCTTCTATCTCGACAAGAACGTATGTCAGTGGACCAATAGGAAAAACCTTCGACTGATTGGTTAATCTTAGTTGGATAGGAGACTACACTAGTCTTGGATTTCCCATACTTTCCCATGTATGTCTAGTAAGAATGTTAACATCGAAGCCTAAATCCAGAATAATATAATCAATGTCGTAATCATCTATCTAGACAATCATCCTTACCTCCCGACTAGTTTTCAATATTTTCCCAATGTGGTTAACTCTCCTTTCTAGTCGCACATCTACTTGAGGTTCTTCAATTAAAGCTAATAGTTCTTCTATAGCATCTTTATATGTTATTAATGCTAAACAAATTTTATAGAATTATTTCAATTTACTAACCTTTTATGTATGTTTCTTTTGAAATAGTTGTTCCAATATTTGAGGCATTTCCAATATTGGTCCTTCATTTGATGCAACAATAGAAGTGGACATATGATTTCCATTAACGAACTCATGTCGAGCATCCAAGAATACTTCATTTCCTTTCTAGACATCAAATTTCACTTTCTTTTGTCGTGTCAATTGCATTCTCAGTTTTCCATATGGTGCTTCTTGATCTGCTCCATTCGCAGCACCTCCTCTTGTTATGGTGACAATATTAGGTTTTCTCGGTTCAACAGAAATGTTATGTATGTTTGGATTAGCATTCTGAGGTTGGTTCTAGTTTCCCATGTTCAATCCTGCCACTTAGCAATCAATTGAGGAAATTATTCAATAGTGTGATCCAATGCTTTTCAATATGAAAATGTCGACATAGGATTAGTACAATCTCAAGAAAAGTGTCCAGGTTTTCCACAATTATGAAAAATTACTTGGCCCCTTCCACAACCAAATCCTCCTCCTCATCCTCGGCCTCTAAAAATTCCACCTCTCTTCGGTTGAGGGTATTGTTCCCGAGTGTATTGTGCCTAAGATCGCTCGGCTTGCATATGTTCATCATTCTTCATCAGGTAGGTGGAAACTTTATTTTCTTATAGCAATTAATATTATCTGCAATATCTCTCATCGTGTCCTACTGATTGGCATAACTTACAATATAGGATGATTGGTTTGATAAATTTTACACCAAGGAATCCCTTATGTATTTATCGGATTCAGTGCCCCTGTTGCAAGATGGTTCATGAATGTTGGACATGAATCTTTATGCTGGCCTTCATTTCTACATTGGGTACACTAGAGTTCCTCTTTTATTTCTTTTCCTTTCTAGATATCTTGAAATTTCAATGTAAGGTTGGCAAGCTACGACTGTATCTACATCATTCCTGCACCAGTTTCTTTGACCGATGAAGATTCCAACTTCATGGCAAGCTCAAGAGCCTAACTTTCCGATATAATATTTTTTTGCATTAAAGGAATATGGATATGTGGTAACATCACCGCAATAAATCATTCTTTATGTTGGACATCTGATATCTAGAAAATTACTTTAGCCATCATATTTTTAAATCTTTGGTCGAAGTCCTAAACAGACTCCGTAGAAAACTGCTTAATCTCTTTTATTTTTCTTATGCACTGTGACTCATATTTAGGATTCTTAAACTCATCTATCAATCCCATCCATATTTGATCTAATGTATTCTAAGGGAATCCTCCTGAAACCATAGAGAATTTCATATCCCAATCCAACGCATGACCTCTAAATGTTGGAGTTGTGGCATGGTCCATACAACTTCGCATAGGAACCAATGCAGCTCGGGGCCTTCTAACCCATTCCCATTAAATATCGACAACTTTATATCATTTCCGACCATTATGTTTACTCTTAGTATTGTTGAATTAAACAATTTACTAGTGGGATTTCCTTGACTATTATTTCCATTATTACAATTAGTATGTTTAACAAAGACACTGGGTTATGTGTTCTTAGATATTACCTTAGGTTATGGATATGTATGTAGGGTTGCTGGTATGTCATAATATTGATCTGGATATGGTACATATTCTTCTTCTTCTTCTTCTTCAGATATAAGCCAGTATTCCTCTTCTTCATCGCAATATTCTCCACTGAGGTGTGATTCCAACTCGTAGTCACTTATTTCGGTCACACTGCAACTTCCTTTTCTTGTTGCATTCCTTCATCTCTTTCCTAACTAAAATATTCTTCCACTCCTCAAGCGTACAGATTCTAGCTCAATCTCACTATCACCAGAAAACATATCAACTCATTCTAATCTATTTAATTCAAAACTTTTTTGTGACATTGCCCCGGGTCTCCACACACAAATATTTACTCGTCGAACTCCATTCTCAGGATCCCTTTTTCACATACCAACATATTTATCCATAGTTTCAAGGATTTTAAATAGTGACCTCTAGGTTCTTGAAAGAATATATCCCTCTAGAATACTATCCGCCTATAATTCAAGAGCCCTAGATATAGGATTACTAACTCTTTTGAACCATTGGATCAGCTGAGGGATCCACTCTGTAGGTTCTCCACCTTGAAATTTTTTCTTCTGGGTCGCAGTTTCAACAACCACTCATGCAATACAATAGGAAATTCACTAAATAAAATATCATGAATGTTTGTGTAAAGGTATCATTCCAACCATTCTATTGGGCTCAGTCATGATCATTTCTTCATGTGCAAACTCTAGTGCTTTATAATCAACCCAATATTGAATTTTTGGTTTCATCAGGTGCCAAAACATATCCCCGTCACAATGATTCATGTTACCAGCAACGAAACCATTTGTTGGTGTTATTTTCTGTGGACCCAAATTCATATCACTTGTTCGTCCAAAAAACCCAAGGTATCAGCTCGACAGAGGAGAAATCTATCGGCAAAACCTACGATGTAGATGAAGTCTCACCTGAGATATCTATAGGGAACTACCAGAACCAGTTTTGTGTAATTATGTCAAGCAATTTCCTTATCATACCATCAGGTCACTCGACCGAAACCAGGAAGTATACTTTTGTCTTCATGCATTCATTCAAGAAGATAGCCTATTGATCCGTCGACATATATAACAACATGTAACATAAAGAATTAACACACATTAACTAATATTCTTTATGATCATGTCATTATATGTGTGACATATATATAGATAAGTTTATTTACAATAGATTAGATCAACACATTCATATTATTTCATTCACAATAGATATGCATTTGACATAAACACATATATCAAAGACACATAGACACCGAGTTTAGTGTGGCAACCCATCTGGGAAAATTGACAAAGGTGCTCTTCATCTAGCATGAGAAATGGTTTTGCACCTTTGGTCTACACACACAGCTTGCATACTCTTCTTTAGATCTTCTTTATAATTCATGTATTCTTTTCTTGTCTCATGCTCTCTGGTTAGGTATCTCTCTCTTTTTATGTTTAACTTCTTCTTAGTCTTAATCGTCATCTATGAATATGTGATCCACACGCAGCTTGGATCGATGCTTTTATGATTTTACATTTCTTGATTGAACCGTCGATTGAATCTCAACTGTCAGTCGACATGTTGTATTACTAATTAAACACGTCTTTTTATATCTAAAAGTAGGCACAATTGACCAATTTACAACCATGCTTTATTCCCAAAAGCACACTATTAGTCTAACAAGCTTTCGACCAAAAATAGGTCAAACTTCTCGTCTCGAACTGCTTTATTACTCTTTTTCCACGGCTTCTTCCAGTGCGGTTTGCTCTCGTCTTGTGACCAGAATCTTCATCTTCTTGAGCAAGATTTTGGTTATCTTCTCTTGTCTTTTCCTAGGGCCAACAAAATCACAATCTGTTTCTTTCGAAAATCTCTAAATCCTTAGTGAAATTTTGGAAACCATACAGTCCCTTATCTCCTTGAGCTATTATTTCATTAAATAATTGCATAAAGTTTCTATATTTAAAATTCAAATACTCACTCATCTAACTTCAATAGATCCGTCAATAAACCAAGCGTGCACTTATTAAAAGAATAAAACAATTACTCTGGACTTCACGCATTCATCAATATCACATGAGCAAAGATATTAAAATGGACATTCACCAATTAAAGATAAATTTACTCAACTCAACCATATGGAAACAATATTCATTACTATACTACAAATACACACTCTTCATGGCCAGAGCTCAACGTTTCTCGTCCCTTCTATCTCACTCCAATGACCCTGTTCTATCTTTTCCCATCTCTTTTTTTCCCCATGGAATGCAATATATGTACAAAAAACATAGATAATTTTTAATCAAGAAACGATTACCTACATTTTTTATAGCTTATTCCTAAAGATGTAAATTCAATTTCATCTTAATAAGATCTCTCAAACTCTTTCGAGTGTTTCCACCGAACATAGTTTTAGTTACATAACTCATCACCCTATTCAACACTACTTAATCTTAAATACCAATGAATTTTACTAATGCTTCACTAACTTCTAGAACATTATTAATCGTATACTTGTAGGATATGGGATATTTACAATCAGTTTACAAAAAAATTATAATCGTCCATCTTTTTGGATGGTGTCATGACCCTACGTTTTTACCAACCTTTAGAATTTTAAATGAGACCATAATTCCCCTACATCAGAATCCCAAGGTAAAAGAAAAATCACGACCTCTTGGCCATGTGCCTTCGTTCTTCTTCTTTCCTAGATCCCATGCCTTATGTTGGAGATGATCCTTTGTTTCTTTATACCGCTCACTGTCATTTTTTCCTCCCATAGTGAACTATATAAACCATTTGACATTTTTTCCCATGTTATCTTTTTGTTTACATTTTTGTATGAACAACCATAGCTCACCAATTTCACCATCCAACTTGTCTCCCTATAGACATCTAGTATCTATTTGTGAGTGGATATTTTCTTTCAAAAGAACATCATAATTCTCATCCCAAGTTGTTCCTATAAACTCAACAATGTCATGTTGCACGAGTTGTCTTTTCCACTAATTCCCTATAATAGAATGACTATTACCCTCTCTGTAATTTTCAATTCTTCCTTTAGCTTCCATATTGTCTCCCAAGATAATTGCTTCTTCTACATTCTCCACAACCAAATGAAAGGAAATTTCATTTTCTTAAAGCGATTCTTCTTCTTCATTCACTCTCTCTAGAATATCCCTTTACAAATTGTCTAGAATAATATATCAGATAGATATTCATAATGTAAACATTCCATCACATATCTGATATTTCAGATTCAACTTTATCCTTTTCAATTTGCTCGACAGTTTTGAGAAACTATCCTTTTTATTTTCCTATGCAATCTCCAGTCACAAAAAAATTATTAGCATAAAAATCATAATATTCTTTAGCCTTTGTTGATGCTTCCATTTACCATTCTTCATGTTGATTTGATTTTGCATAATAGTCATTGAGATATTCAACAGACCTCCCTTCAGCATC
>LPNX011162344.1:181829-318700 GCA_001517045.1 Pseudotsuga menziesii | reverse complement strand
TGAAAAGACGTAGCCAGGCCGGTGGAACCCCAACTACTGACTCCTGCATAGCTACAGGGAGATGCTCTATCCGTATCGTAGGTACTCGCTTGGTCAGCCTACCTAGCTTCGCCTCGAGTACTCTGATCAATCCTGGGTCTCCCCCTGCAACAGGACGTACGAAGGTACGTGGGTGCCCTTCAGGGTGGACTGATCCAATATCTGCATTTTGACACATAAATAGGGTTTAGACTTGTGCATATGTATATATCCTATCATTTGAAAATCCATAAAAATTTGATAATGACAAAAAATAAAAAATACTTGCCCATCTCTCCCCATGCTCCTCCTGGAGGGAGGACTAGGTTGGGATCACCTCGGAAATCTAACCCGGCGTATGGAAACTGCTCCAACGCTGGCACCTGCCGTTCCCACCAGGTATAGAAATCATCATCATACATGCTATGTACTACATCTCCTCCTCCTTGACGGAGGAAGATATCTCCCCACCAGCTCAGCCTCGGCTGCCGTGGATGACGAACCTGTAATGGGATCGCAGGGCTCATAGCTGGCACCCTCTCAAAGAAGAACGCTACCAGTATACTACCATAGCCAAAGTTCTTCCGTCTTCCCCTCCTACAGTCGGACAATTGCCTCTTCATGATGGGGGCAATTCCCGTACACCAATAAAAGAGAGTACCTCTAAAGCAGTCCACCGCCACTCTCATTTGAGTCCTGGTGGCCATGTGTAACCCTACTGACCCTGAAAGTCTGACAATAGTACTGGCCAATACCTGAAGTGTAAGATCCTGAATATCTGCAATGAGAACGCTGCTGCCTTTCTTTTGAGTACCAGGCTTGCAGAATACATCGATATAGTTCTGGACACTCAAGGGGTCTCCACCCCTGCCAGTGCCTTCCAGGTTCACCGGTGCTCCCCGATGTGATAACCCAGATATGAAGTAGATGTCTTGTGTGGTAAGCTCCAAAGTCTCACCCTGGATATTGAACATCCCCAGGTCATGGTCTCGGTAGTGGACTAAGAACTCTAATATGCGGACATTGGCCCGCATGGGCGATGTGCAAAAGAACTTGAGAAGCCCACTAGTCCTCAATGCTTGGATAGTAGGCGGGCTTTGGAGAGCCGCTTGATCCATAGCTTCATGTTCCCTCTCTCTCCACTCCAGCACCATGTTTTTCCTGACAAAAACATACAATTTGATTCAGTATTCAATAATAAAATTTTAAAAATCTTGACTATTTTTAAACTATTGACCTATCACGCAGCATTCGCGATTGTCCATTGGGACAAGTCGCGAACCATTCACGACTTTCCTATGCAGCAACTCGCGAATGGAACTCGTATTCACGACTATTAAGCTTAGCAACCCGCGAATACATTTTGCCACATTTTAGGTTGAGGAAAAATACTGAATTAACCCCTAAATTAAAAATTTGTTTGGATCAAATTGAAGAGCTAAGGGTGTAGATTTACCTGAAGCTGATGGTTTCTAAATCCGACAATCCAATTGTCCACAGCGATCAATCAAGAGGGTAAACTTTCCTTTTTGGTTCATAAAGTGCAAATGGTATGAAATGTTTTGATTTTCAAACTATTAATAGAAATAAAATTTCGTAAAGTGGGTCTTTTTATATAGTTTGAAATGACAATTGATTAATATCACCTTCTTTGTGCCTTGGAACAAGTTTACCAACTTTTACAAAGTGTTGATGCTTCTATAGGGTGGTTTTTGCTCTTTCCAACACATGTTGGCATCTTATCACTCCACATTAACCTTAGTAATCAACATTTTTGCCACGGTCTATGGTATTTTAAGCCATTAGTCCCTTGTCTCTACCATTGTTCTTCCGTGGCTAGGATCCCTTTTCATGAGTATCATTCTTATATGCCATTGCCATCCTTTGGTACTCATTCCGTCACTGTTTCAGGCCCAGGGGTTTCCTCATAGCTATTTTTCATGCCAAATAGAGCTTCTTATGAATCTCTTTTTACAAGCTATCCCTTTATAGGACTCCCCAACCTTATGGAGTTTCTTTAGGCCCAGGTTTGACTCCTTCAAAACAGACTTGACTGCCGAGTTATCTCGTCCGTTCAAGCTCGTTAAGAATATGTGAACGGCCATCTGCATTGGTGGTAGGTTATCTCTTTCTCGGACCATGCGGAATAATACGAGAAATGATCACTCTCTTTTCTTCGGAATTGAGAAGAGTATTCTCGGGTATAGGTTTTTCACTTTTTTCGGACCTAAGGGACTAAATTTACGGAAAAGGAACACCCGGTTTGAGCTTAGTTTTCTCTTTTTCGTGCTCTGGACCCAAACATGAAAAAGATTCCGAGTGTACTTTGTGTCTTTGTCATGCTCGTTAAACACTAAAGAACAAAGCAACGAGTTTATTGTTGTAAGCCCCATTTCTCGTAACCAAATGGATCTTTTCGAGTGATCTTGCTTTTCTTCACACTCGTAAAACTCAAGCTATTTTATGTTGTTTTGGAAGGAGCGTTGGGTAGGTGGTAATTTAACATTTTTCGGACCTCCCCGACTAAGTACGAAAAAGGTTCACCTTTTCTTCTTCGAAAGTTAAGAGAGTTCTTCTGTGGTTTGTTTTATACTTTTTCGGCCTCACGAGAGTGTTTCACTATTTAAAAACATCCTCCTGGTCTTTCGAGGTTTGACAAACTAAGATAGCCAATATGGTATCCGTTCTTCTCTCTCGTGGGCTATACATGATGCCTTGAACGTTTCTAGCTGTAGCTATGAAACCTATTGGGTTAATGACATTTGGTGATATCCATAGTTTGTTTATAGGAATACTGTTTTCATATCCAGTAGAGTTAAGTGATCATATTTGTTAAGATTAGATTTGATTTATGGAAATCTTCTCTTGATGTATAAATATGTTCTCGATTAGTGAACATATTTGGAAGAGTTTAGGCCGGTGTGGTGTAGAAGAGAGGCTTGCAATTTTTGTTTCTTTACTTTGGTGAACACATATAAGTTTCAATGTATGATGGGTTAACGTATATTTCTTCAACAATGAAAATCCTGCAGTGGTAGCATGGTGGTGATGTAAAACTTTTGTGGTTGTGTGGCTTCGTTTTCTGAACATGTCGTTTATCCAAGCAAGTGATATGTTTTTGCAGGAAGGGAAGTACACCATTAAAAAAAGGTACGTACAATGACATTTCTTATAATTACACCATTCAAAAAAGTATGTACAATGACATTTCTTTTAATTAAGTAAATATTTACCTAAAACAAGTCATTGCTAAAGGTCGCCTTGTTATTTAGAGAAATTTCTAACAGAATTGTCGTTGGGTTCTCATTGCCATTTTTCTTGGACTGCGTGTATGGAGAAAGCATTACATAGGAAAATTTTTAATGGTTTAATTGAAATATGTATGTAATGTAATTGTAACGTTATAACGTTTATAACGTTATGTAACGTTATTTTTATTAATAAAAAAATAGATTTTTTAATTATAAAACAAAATAAATGTCGGTCAGAAAAACAACCTAATATGGGGGAGATGTTGTAATCTTCCTACCTAACAAAACAATAAAAACCTAAAAAATAACAAAATAATAAAAAAGTAAAAATTTAATTATCCAAAAAAAAAATGTGGATCATAGAAAAAACACAATATGGGAGAGATGTTGTAATGTTCCTACCTAACAAAATAATAAAAAAATAAAAATTGAATTATTTACAAAAAAAATGTTGGCCTTTTAAACAACCCATGGTTTTATTGTATATGGTTTAGGAGGACCGGGCACATGGTTATAAAACAATGTGCAAGGCCTCCTAAAAAAACCCATGGTTTTATTCTACATGGTTTAGGAGGGCCTTGCAAATGGTTTTAAGACCATGTGCAAGGCCTCCTAAACAACCCATGGTTTTAGGAGGGCCTTGCATATGGTTTTAAAACCATTTATGGGGAAATGTTGTAATGTTTGTACCTAACAAAATAAAAAATAATATTAAATATTATATGTTGGCCATAAATAATAATAAATATATTATAAGTTGACCTTAAATAAAAAGATGTCTCTTTTGGTTTGAACCAAATCAATGGTATATATAAGACACACCAAAGTTGATAGCTCATTGAGTGTAATACCTAAGAAGAGGTTTGCACCTAGAGAGATTTGATCCCTCTCGATGCTTGATAGAGCCTGGGATTTGGATCTACGCTGGTTTATATGAAGCTCATCGTTTTAAGGATTAAACAAATAAAAGTTTAGTTGGACGTGTGACAAACATGAGGGAGGATTAATATTTGAGAGAGCGAGTTGGAATGGTAATCTATCTAATCATTTGAAATACCTTTGTAAAAGAGATTATATTATCCCTTATTCTTTATTGATTTTTTTATTTAAAATATGTTACATTGTAAAAGAGATTAGTTTTTTTTAGTTTTTTTATTTTTTATTTTTTAAATAAGTTTCAAAAGTTGTGAAGAGATTAGTTTTGTAAATTTGATTCATTCATAGTTTTTTAAAATTGTGGCACCTTTATTGTATTGAAATATTAATAAGAAAATCATTTTTTAGGTATGTAATATTCATAGGAAGTTCACTTGGTTAATTTTGTATGGTTAATAATATTTGTTTTACTTTGTTCAAATTACGATAGCATTGATGGCAGCAACAGGCCTATAAAGCTCCCACACATTTTTCAATAATAATTTAATCGATTGATAGAAGTTGTTGAGAACAACTTATTTCAATAAAGTGTTTATGAACCATAACCAACATAGATCCATCTTAAAAAGGGATCTACTAAGGGATTAAACTCCTTTTTAGAGTGGAAATATTGAGGAAGTGCAATGTTTGTTGTTTTAATTTCTAATTTGTGTACTTTTATGTATATGTGGTTTTAAATATTTTAAGTCTAATTTTAGCCACATGTTATTTTTATAATATTTTATTATTTTTTATAAAAGACATGTGTCACTTCTAGGATGAGCATGGAAGGAGTTACTCATATCCCCCTATTTGGTTGTAGAATGTGCCTATTTGGAGCAACTAGAAATATCATTGACATAGTTAGTGTATTAGGAAGAACACCGATATAGAACATTAGTTTTTGCATAGAGAGTAATGATTTGCTCTAGAAGAGAGATGTTGTAAAATGTAACGTTGTTATGTAACATGACATTCCCATAAAAAAATAATACAAATTATGTCTACTTAAAAGGATTAAATTATATTAATATCATCTTAAAAGAGGTACCCATAAAAAAATATTACAAATTATCTCATCTTAAAAAAATTAAATTAAATTTATTTCATATTAAAGTTAGATATATAAAGCACGAGACCAAGTCCTTTGAGTTGTAACTTTTTCTTATTGTGTAAAAAATTCAAGATAAAAAAATTAACATCTTAAGAAATTCGATTCCTCTAGAGGTTTAAGATATACATATACTGATAAATTAATGATTGAGAAGAAAAATTATCTCTTACCAAGTATTTAAAAAATTAAATATTTTGACAAACAAAATTTAACACCCTCCTAGAAATAAACATTTAGATGATATATAAAGTCAAGTTAACCACAAAAGAAAGGAGAAGCTACACAACCTCTAATAAATTTTCAAAGGGAAAAAAAACTTATATGCACAAAATTTACTAACATCATGAATAATTTAAAAATCATATAGCATGGAATCTATAATAGTAATAACACTTTTATCACATCAAAATTAAAAAGAAAAACCAAAAAAACTTAAAAGCACACAAGTGACCACAATGAAACTCATGTATGATATATTATTGGTTAATGAGAAAACATCTTTTGAATAACTAATACTAGGTTCCTCAGCCATGTATTTTTGGCATAAATTGGAAGTGCATAAGTGATTTGTTTAAACAACATTACTATTCTTACTATATTTTTTCCATTGGTTGTAGCTTAGATGATTGGGAGGAATAATGTTACGCTCCCCACGTAGTTTCAATTGTTATAAGTGACATGTATGCTCTTGTTGAGCCTCTATGTAATGATGAGGTATGAATTATTAAAATCTTGATTCTTGTGTTGATATGATAGGTGGATTAGCCTTCTAACAAATGGTGAACCACCTCACAAACTTTGAAAAAAAAACAAAAATCCCTATCGATGCATATTGCAAATAAAACAGAAAAACATGAGAAATATACAAACAATAATATTAATAATAGAGAGATAAAAATTCCTACTAAAAATACATAGAAACTGCTTCCCCATATATATTCCATGGTTTCTCTTTATGAAGGTCTTTTCTTCTACAGAATCAACTTTCTCAACCATGAAAATTACCCTATTCAATATCCATAGGTACAAAAATCTCCCATATTAGTTCTTTCAAAGTTTCATGCAAAAATGAATAGAGAATAAAGTTCCATTATAGAGCATGGTAAGTTACGGAACGTCAAATTCATTCTTATCAATCACAATTTAAATTCAAATTCAAATGTAAAAGTTATAACCTCATCAGTTATTAAAGAGGGTTGTTCATGTCCAGAGGATTATAACACATGGAACATGGATGGAGAAGATGATCGTTTCAGATGTGTTGTCTTTTTCCTTTTTGTTCGAGGATGTCTCTACACAAAAAATTAAAGCCCCTTTTCAGTTATAGTAGGAATTTTTGTTAGCCCTAAGGGTTAGCTCAATTGGTAAGACGTGCGCACACTCTCTCGATTCGGGGAGAGGTCACGGGTTCGAGCCTTGAGTCCTCTAGGATTAGGTCTTCTGCTAGGATGGCCGGCGGTTTACCACCTCTACCATCCACGAATGTGAGGAAGTATTGCTGGGTTTCCCATAGATCTTTCCATCTGAAAAAAAAAGTAGAAACTTTTGTCCTTTCTTGACAGGAAATGAGTCATGAATTTGAGCCTCGAGATTTGAAATTCTAAACCACTTTATGTTATCCCGATAAGGAGTATGCAATTTTTGTGACCCGAATCCAGTTCTGCTGTAATAACCTTAACCTTAGCATTGTGTCCAAAAAATTTAACTAGTCGATCCAGATAAGATTCCAATGAACGGGATCTACTATTTAAGTGAACTTTGACTAAGATTGAAGTGTAGTTTCCTGTCAAGATATGGGAACAAAAGTGATGCAATTGTATTATCCTAGTTGTTAGCAAAGGTGATAGGACATAAATGGAATGAAAAAAAGGTATCGATGTGATCATGCCAATTAATTTTCTTGTTGAGATATAATGAGCATTGTGAACTATCCCAAATAAATATAGTGGGCTTCTAAAGTCCTTGGCAATGGGAATCGAATTCACATGATATAGTATTTATCTTTGTGTATGTGTTTGTTTTTTCTTGTACTGAAAAGGTGTATTTTTACAGCTTCGGTGGGGTAGAAGTGTTCATTTGTCCCATAAAAAATAAAATAAGAATGGATGCATAAGTGTGTTGTAGAATAATGACGAGAGGGAAGTGTCTGCATAGTGGTTAGAGAGAAGTGTTTGTTTGGCTCATAAAAATTAAAATTAAAATTTAAACGTATGCATCAGTAGCTTAATGATAGAGAGATGTGTGTTGTAGTTTAGTTGTGAAAGCTTTGCATATTTTATTGCTCTGGGCATTTTGTAGAGCCAAAGTTAGATGGATCTATGGTATATGTAATATCTTAGGCCTAAATGTTTTTCTCAAATGGAATAACCGAAACATGCAAAGAGATTTTATACCATTGTATACTTTGTTATTTATATATGTAATAATCCAAGTAAATATAGATGAGTAAAAAACTAGAAATATTGGAAAACAAACTATGTATTGTGGAACATGGACGGAGAAGATAATCGTTTCAGATGTATTATCTCATCCCAAGAGTGAACATTTTTCTTTCTAATTTCTTAAGAGAAAGGGAAAACATATACCTTAAATGTTTCGGTTGTTATCTCCCCTTTCAAAATCATCGATTGTATTTCCTCTCCCCCGATCAATTGCGAGAGAAACTAAAATGCCATATTTCTAAATTCTTATCTTTTAACATTGATTAACCTAGGATAGATTGTGAAAGGGAAAATGAACATGGAAGATAAGGAGTTATAGAGTTTGGTCGTGGATGAGGAGATGGTTTCCATTGAAAAGAATGATACATCATATTTTGTTCTATTCTTTAACGGACAAAAACATGGGAGATCTAAATGGGAGTTAAAATAAAGATTAGTTCAAATGGAAGTGTCAAGGCTAGTTGCAAAAGGATACTCTCATGTTCAAAGGATAGACTTTCATGATATTTTTCTTGGTTACAAGTTAATATTTATAAGATTTTTGTTATTTGTAGCAACAAATTTTAATTTAGATACATATTTGATGGGTGTAAAAAATAAATTTCTAGATTAGCCTTAAAGGATATTTGTATGACATAGCTAGATAACTACATTAAAAATTCTACAACACATTAGTTTGGAAAATAAAAAATTCTTGGGCGGAGAGGTGCTCTTCAACCCAGTATGAAGGAGATCTTGTAAAGTTTGTTGATATTATGTTTTGTTACTAAAAAAATAATAAAAATAAATTTTTTAATTATCCACCAAAATAAATCTAGGCCAAGAAAACAACCTAATATGGGGGAGATGTTGTAATGTTCCTACCTAACAAAACAATAAAAAATAAAAATTTAATTATCCGCCAAATAAAAATGTAAGTTAGAAAAACTACACAATATGGGGGAGATGTTGTAATGTTCCTACCTAACAAAATAATAAAAAATAAAAAATTGAATTATCCCCCAAAAAAGTTGGCCTTGCACATTGTTTTACATGGTTTTAAAACCATGTGCAAGGCCTCCTAAACAACTCATGGTTTTATTGTACATGGTTTAGGAGGGCCTTGCAAATGGTCTTAAGACTTTGTGCAAGGCATCCTAAACAACCCATGGTTTTAGGAGGGCCTGGTTTTAAAACCATGTATGAGGGAGATGTTGTAATGTTGGTTCCTAACAAAATAAAAAATATTATATATAGACCTTAAATAAAAAGATGTGTCTTTTGGTTTGAATTAAATCAATTGCTATATATAGAACACACCAAAGCAAATAGCTCCTTGTTAGTCCAATACCTAAGAAGAGGTTTGCACCTCGAGAGATTTGAGGTGCTTGATAGAGCCTAGGATTTGGATCTTTTATATGGTTTCAAATAGTTTCCTAAAAAGTGGTAGTAAAAGTTTAATTTTGTTTTGTTGGGATTAGAATTTCTATGTTTTAAATCCGATTACTAGGTATTGCATATGTGAATGAGGCCATAGAGTCATGTTATTGGATCAATATAAATATTACATGGTATTTGTTATGTAAAATATGTTTATTCCAAAAATAAAGAGATTTTAACTATTAATTAAATAATAAATCAAATATAAATAAGCAAATCACTAAAAGGAAAATAAAAACCGTAATATTTATTCATGTTATTGGATCAATATAAACACTATATGGACATTACTTTTTCCTGATAAGTTATAAACAGTATTTGTTCTATACACGATGCTTGATTCCAAAAGTAAAGAGATTTTAACCATAATTATTAACCAAATTAACTAAATAATATGTAATAAGTTAACAAAATCAATACCATGAAGAATGGCAATCTATTTGTCAAATATTAAACCATGACAACAAAGAATAATTTCACTCTACCTTCGCGTGTCAACTGATTCAAAAGAAAATAAGTTATTGTTATTTATTTAAGTTTAGTCTAAATGGTAAAGAATTGAAAAAATTTCCAAGTATTTGTATTTTCTAAAAATACTAAATATATATTTTGAAGTAAATAAGAAGAAGAAAAAAAAGACTAATCTAATAAATAAATAAATAATTAAAAAACAAACTTCATAACAAACTGGGAAGAGTATACAATTGGCAAACTATTATACATATACAATTATATAAAAAAATTAAACACAAATGTTGCTTTACCATAATGGACTGGAAGTTTTAAATTATTGCGCCGAGAGGTGCTCTACAGCCCAGTTAATAAAAAATATTTTTTTAATTATAAGCCAAAATAAATGTCGGCCAAAAAAACAACATAATATGAGGGAGATGTTGTAATCTTCCTACCTAACAAAACAATAAAAAAGTAAAAAATTAATTATGCTTAAAAAAATGTGGGTCACCAAAAAACACAATATGGGGGAGATGTTGTAATGTTCATACCTAACAAAATAATAAAAAATAAAAATTTGAATTATCCTCAAAAAAATGTTGGCCTTGCACATGGTTTTAAAACTATGTGCACATGGTTTTAGTGCATGGTTTTAAAACTATGTGCACATGGTTTTATTGCAAGGCCTTCTAAACAACTCATGGTTTAGGAGGGCCTTGCAAATGCTTTTAAAACCATGTGCAAGGCCTCCTAAACAACCCATGGTTTTATTGTACATGGTTTAGGAGGGCCTTGCAAATGGTTTTAAAACCATGTGCAAGGCCTCCTAAACAACCCATGGTAGTAGGAGGGCCTTACATGTGTTCGTTCCTAATAAAATAAAAAATAATAAAAAATATTATATGTCAGCCATAAATAATATTAAATATTAATAATAAAAATATTATATATGGACCTTAAATAAAAAGATGTGTCTTTTGGTTTGAATCAAATCAATGGATACCTAAGAAGAGATTTGATCCCTCTCGACACTTGATAGAGCCTAGGATTTGGATCTACGCTGGTATGTTCAACAAACCCTCACAAAGGCACTCATAGCTTATGTGATATTACAGAGAGATTTTAATACGGCCAAGTGGTCTTGCCTCTTAACCCCACAACAAACAAGGTGATTCACAAACTTAATTTAGGTTCAAACCCTAGAACCTACATTTTTCATGATCGCTAGCGGAAGCCTTGTTGTATACCTGTAAGCCATTTGTGCAGATCAAATACAAAAAATTCTTCATAATCACCAAGGTATCAACAGAGTGCATAGCAAAATAAAGGATTGGAAAATCCTTCTAAGATTACAAAAGAAGTAATGATGTAATAATATGCAGGGACGAAAGTATTACCATGCCACCATCATTAAGAAGAGGAAAGACAAGTTAAAAATATTGAGTCCTTAGACGTTCTCCATCTGTAAAAGTATGAGCGTATAGAGAGAGTTAAACCCATATCGTGTAATTGCAAATAATGTTAACTCAGAATAATGTATAATAATAGAAGGAAACAACTATGCCATATACCTTCGACTCATTCGATGCTTGTAGATTCTTCACAAAGTGGTTGGAGTTTCACCTTAATACCGTAAGAGGTTATAGCTGAGAACAATTAAGTCTTTAGACATTTCTTCACCCTGAGAGTTTTCACAACCTTAAACCTTTCAAAAACTTTACCCAAGTAACCCCTGGTAAAGAGTCGCTCCTGTTAAGAAAAGTGAGTAGAGCTCTTAGGAAGTAGAGCCAAAGCCCTCTCCCTGGTGCCAAACCCTCAAATAAAGCACTAGAAAGAAAAATTCGAGCTTATCCAGCTGTAGTACTAATCCCAAGAGTCAGTGCAGCGGTACATTTAATTATTTGTACGATTGCCCATGTGTCTAGGGCTGGGAAAACACGACACTAAAGGTTGCCATGTTAGATCAAGTATTTTTTTCAACCGAGAAGAAAGCTATACTTTATTTAAAAAATTTGGATCATTTCTTGATTGATGGAAGTAGTTGTATTTGCTCCTAATTTCTTTATGGAAAGTAGGTTAAAACTATTACCTTTTTCATATGGAAAATCCATGTTTAACAATCAGATATATAGGTCTAAAATCATTTTTAAGATATATATAAGTCTAAAATCATCTTTAAGATAGAGATGGAGGGACATGAAATATATATCTCCCTATCACCAAGTTTTTACATACAGATTGAGAGTTTTCTTGGAGTGAACAATATTCGGTATCACATAATAAGTGTACAAACCCCTCAATGGTACTTACCCCTTCAATGAATTCTTGAAAATGAAGAGTTCCCTCTGGAGAGAACAATCCTTTTTTCGAAAGTGTGTATGCTTGATCATTGAATTCTTAGTGGAAACGTTTTACCTGTAGATGTAGGAAAGGAGTAGTTGCCTCCCTAGTTCTGCAGATCTATTGAGATATGTCCCATGCACCCAGTTTAGATAGGCCCATATACCAATTTGTAATGACTATAGAGTCTCTAAAATCCTAAATATGTGGAATGCCAATTGTTAGCACTCAGAATGTACCTAGGTTGTGAAAGGTAAATCCCAAGGTAACAGCAAAAACCACTTTAGAATGTATTTCTGACCTAATACAGTTAGAGAGGGATCTCTCACTATTTACAAAGTTTTTATACTCAAGATATTCAATCAAAGACAATCAGACGATCATATTTCTGATGGGACAAATAGGACAAGTTTGTTTTAAAAGACTTGGTAGGACAATCATGGAGGATACCATTGGGAAATGGAGTCAACAATCAGATTTGAAATAGGTTGCAGGAAGTAGGGTTTTGAAGGTTTATGAATAGAGGCAAGGTAGGCACCATTTCCTCGGTCTTGAGGTATTAGCAGGTTGATTAGTAGACAAAGGGAGACACATCCCATCAAACAGAGCACCTAACTAGGGTGAATTCTGCAAGAATTTAGAAGAAAATGTTTTGAAAATGCTTGAACAATGGACATAGAGCATGCAAGATGAATTCTAGCCCATAAACACTAATGCTCAAGCATAAAAGCAAATACAAAATGGAGTGAGAAACAGGATAAACAATCACATAAAGAAATTACTTACTTAAGAAAAATATGGCACAGGAATCTCTGCCATGAAAAGGTTTAACATTCCTCCTCTGCAAATTTCATTCATCTACTGAAAACTTCAAGCCTTTACAATGTAGAGCCTCTTAGCTCTTGAAAATCCACCCTTAAAATTATCAATTACATTTTAATTTATAAAATAATAACCTTCTACCTAACCTTGAATTCGAAACCTAACTGAACTCTAAAAATAGAAACAGTTATAACAAAGTTTCTCCTGCATATCTCTAATGGTGATAGCTGTGTGAAATCTGGGAGAGGTTTTTGTAATTGGCCATGTGACCGACAAAACCCATGTCTTCTTTTCTCCAAAATCATCTCAAGATCATTGGAATATTCTTTTGAAACTGATGACTCAAATAATAAAATTGTAGATTTCTGGAAAAATAACTTGTGAATATCTTTTAAATTCTCCCAACCTGTGATTACTGTGTAAAAAATGAAGAAATTTTTTGACTATAGACCTGTTAGAAATACAAACCTCTCTCATTTTTGTAAAATTAAATTCTATTTGTCTGAAACAATTCTTTGAATTTGATGGCTGAAATAGTTCTTTGGAAAACATGAAAAATGGTTTGTAAAACTGACTTTGTTTCTCCTAAAAAATAACACCTGTGTGAAAACTGAAAGAGTTTATTGTGTATAGGAATGTTGTGAAGAAAAGCCTCTCTCAGTTTCTCAAAATTCATCTTCATTTGATGTAAACAATTCTTTTCATTTGATGACTAGAACAATCATTTTGAAATCTAAACATTTTCCCTCTGACGATGACTTCAATTCTCCCAATATTTAGCACCTGGGTAAAAACTAAGAGAGGTTATTGTATATTATAATGTTATGATGAAAAACATCTTTCAGTTTTTGAAAACGCCTCTTTTTTTTCCGAAAACAGTTCTTTGAATAAAATCACTAAAACAGTCACTTTTAGAAAAAATATGCTTTGTTGTTTCTAAACCTTGAATTGTTTAACTGTAATTCATAAATAGAGAACATATAGCATCTATCATTGTAAGATAATCTATTTTAAGAGCACTCCCATGAATTGATTGATCAAGGTAGCCATATTTGTTAATAGTTCCTCCAAACACTTGAATAATCCCAAGCTTTGGCACACTCTCCATTGTAAATTCTGTTTGTAAGACTTTAAACGCATACCAATACCTTCACGAATGTTCTCACTATATATATTTCTCCAACACTTTTGGGCTGATGTTCTTTTTGGGCTTCCCTTCTGCATTGTTGAGCGGTGGCTTCCCTTTTATTGCTCTATTAAGATCAATTTCCAGCTCCTTGATCAGACTCTTTATCTCCGCCATTTTCCCTTTAAGTTTTTTCCATTTGAACACCATGAGACTTTGAAAGAGCTCGTTGATTGTTACACAAAATCGCTACCTCCTTATTTGCACGTTGATAACCAACAACTCTTTCTGGTGCAATGCTATCAGTTGTATCATGAAACAACTTATCCAATGTGCTCATTCACCATAAACGAATGCAAACGAAAATGAATTGACTGAATTCAACTCACTTTTTATACACCGACTCATTCTGGGACCCTTACCAAGTTGTTTTTTATTTATCGCTTTACTCAGCGGAATTCACCAAAAGTTACCACGTGGAAAGTGGTTTAAAATTCCGCTACCACTCTTTTTTTTAAATTATCCCACACTTTTGCACTCCGGAATAGAATGGGACTGTTGATGAAATTTCACTTTTTGTTTGAACCGTTGGATTATTATATGTGCTAGTGGTTTGATTATACCTTAAGGAACAAATAAAGGTAATAAATCTTGTGAAAGCTTAGTGCTTCAACCTTCCTGGAGGACTTGGTTTGGTGAATACGAGGCCCCTTTTTGGCTTGGACAAAGTAATTTAATATCCAAAATTATATAAGCTTGAATATAAATCCAATCATTGGTTTATAAAACCCATTTTATAAATTTCATTCAAAAGTGAATAAAACTATTTTCCCCACTTGTGAAAAACGTATTTCTATTTCTACCTAAAATGCCTTTAACTTCTTTTATTTTCCAACTTGGAAATAGCTTAATGAGAAAACTTTTGAAACCTACTCAATCACCCATGAAAAATTGAAATTTTGAAGGCAATAAGACCAATTCCAACAAAAATAAATTTAGTGCTAACAACTGGCTCCAACTAGGGATGTTATCCTCCCTGCGAGGTAGCAAAGAACCCCGTAGACCAGGTGCCAAATTCATTGGGTTTCTCTTAATTTTTCTCTGAAATCCTCAACATGTTATGAACTGAACCATCAACTGAAACCATTCTGCAAACAAATCCCACTCTGTCAACCTGTAACCTGTAACTGAATTGCACTTGAAACTAAAACCAAACTGAAAACTGCTGAAAGAAATGCTCGCCATATCGAGCTTATTCATGCCTGCCTAACCTACTTAACTAAGCACAAATGCCCAATCAAGCAAAATCTGAATTCCAATGAAGCCAATCAAGCAATTTATCCAATAATTCCATTTCTTCCTCATGCTTGATCGACATTAGAACATAAGAACAAAATAACAATAGGTTATGATGAAAAAATTGTCCTTTGCTGCCAACATATAACCAACTACTCCATCTGAAAAATTTATCCATGTACTTTGCTACTAGATCATAAAAAACATGACAAATTTCAAAATACTCAATCACATGTTTGTCATGACAAGGCGGTCCAAAAAGTAACTCCTCTTGCATACTGTCAAACCGATCTTTAAAAGAAATTTGAAAGGAATTCTCGTGATTGTTTTTAAATGATATATAAGCAACTTCATTTAATATTTCTAAATTTACGACTCCATTCTTCTCAAGCACTTCAAGAGGAATATCATTTTGTTCTTCAACAAGATTAAGCAGAAAGATGTCTTCTTGACAAAACGTTTCTTAATTGGAAAGATTTAAAGAAAAATCCCATTGAGATTCCTCATCTCCTTCTTTGTGATCCCTTTCCTTATTGCACACTATTGGTTTTTTCACATACTGAGATTTATGGCATGATTTCTCTTCCTTTTCATTATATATAAGTAGACTAAAATTTTCTTTAAAACCATCACTAACATAATTTTTAACAAGTTGACCGCAATCTTCAGAAAAACCATCAAGAGTATAATCCTCTTCTTTCACATCACTAGGTTGATCATCTTCATGCTCATATCTTTTTTCCAATTCTAATCCAAGGTCTGATTTCTCTTTAATTGCATTTTCAGAAAATAAATATGTGAAGGGACTCTAAGACTGAAAATTTCTAGAATAAGAATTCTTTATGTAATCACCCACAGAAGCATTAGAACTTAGAGGAAATTGCTGTTGCAACAAGGAATTTTCTGATTGGGAATAAGCAGCCTCATCTTGAAACAAAACTTCAGAAGTTGAATAATATGAAGAAGGGTTTGATTGACCATCCCAAATTCCTTCTTGGTCACACAAATATCGACAAGACTACTGCAAATTATCATCTACTTCAGGAAAAGAAATGTAACTGGTTGAATCAAAGTTTTGGTTCATGTCTCTTTCAGTCGAGGAAGAAATTATTAACTGCTAATATTTTTCTTGAATGTGAAGACAATTAATTTGTATTTCTTTTTTCTAAAATGGGTTCTCATATAAAATTTCTAAAATCTCTTCATCCATTAACTCATCATCACTATACATGTTTTCCAAATCTCCAATGAAACCTTTAACATGCGTATAGCAATCTTGAAGCAACAACAATGAGGGGTATTGGTTTTTGTAATGTTCATGAAATACTGTATGAAAATCAATAAGGGAAAACAAGATTTCTAATGTTAACCCTTCATACCATGACCTTGCATCTCCTTCTAAAGTAGCCATGAACATTTTCATTAAAGAATCATCATGCAATTTAACTCCCAGCTTATGTATATGCATATGAAATCTAACCAAATCAAGGGCATCATCATCATTCTTTTCATCTTTAAACTTTGGAAGACATGTTTGCCAATATACTTTAGATATTCGATTTGGAAAACCAAGAATGTGAACACGATTCATAGGAGCATACCTTGCAGACAAAGAACTTATCTCGACAAATGAATAAACTGAATCAACTCTTCAAACTTTGCAATATTTAGACATTGGAGTCGCCATAGGAATTCTGAAAACTAGATTCTTTGAAGATGGACTCACCAGGTGAAATATGCACAACCTTGCGGATATCTGACTGTTTTTCACCATCAACAATCAAAACTGGAACTATGTCGTTCATACTTAGGGAAGATTTGAACCTTCGTTCCTTGGCAATGACGCCAATTTGTTAGCACTCAGAATGTACCCAGGTTGTGAAAGGTAAATCCCAAGGTAACAACAAAAACCACTTTAGAATGTATTTCTGACCTAATACAGTCAGAGAGGGATCTCTCACTATTTACAAATTTTTTATACTCAAGATATTCAATCAAAGACAATCAGAAGGTCAGATTTCTGATGGGACAAATAGGACAAGTTTGTTTTAAAAGACTTGGTAGGACAGTCATGGAGGAGACCATTGGGTAATGGAGTCAACAATCAGATCTGAAATAGGTTGCAAGAGGTAGGGTTTTGAAGGTTTATGAACAAATGCAAGGTAGGCACCATTTCCTCGGTCTTGAGGTATTAGCAGGCTGATTAGTAGACAAAGGGAGACATCCCATGAAACAGAAAACCTAACTAGGGTGAATTCTGCAAGACTTTAGAAGAAAATGTTTTGAACATGCTTGAACAATGGACCTAGAGCATGCAATACGAATTCTATCCCATAAACATTAATTCTCAAGCATGAAAGCAAATACAAAATGGAGTGAGAAATAGGATAAACAGTCACATAAAGAAATTACTCACTGAAGAAAAAGATGACACAAGAATCTCTACCATGAAAAGGTTTAACATTCCTCCTTTGTAAATTTCATTCATATACTAAAAAATTGAAGCCATTACAATGTATAGCCTCTTCTCTCATGAAAATACACCCTTAAAACTATCAATTACTTTTTAATTTATAGAAGAATAACCTTCTACCTAACCTTGAATTTGAAACCTAACTGAACTCTAAAAATAGAAACAGTTGCAACAAAGTTTCTCCTGCATATCTCTAATGTGATAGATGAGTGAAATATGGGAGAGGTTTGTGTAATTGGCCATGTAACCGATAAAACCCATGTCTTATTTTCTCCAAAATCATCTCAAGCTTCTTGGAATCTGCCTTTGAAACTGATGACTCAGATAATAAAATTGTAGATTTCTGGAAAAATAACTTGTGAATATCTTTTAAATTCTCCCAAACTGTGATTACTGTGTAAAAAATGAAGGAGGTTTTTTACTATAGGCCTATTAGGAATACAAACCTCTCTCATTTTTGTAAAATTAAATTCCATTTGTCTGAAACAATTCTTTGAATTTGATGGCTGAAATAGTCCTTTGGAAAACATGAAAAATGGTCTGTAAAACTGACTTTGTTTCTCCTAAAAAATAGCTCCTGTGTGAAAACTGAAAGAGTTTATTGTGTATAGGAATGTTGTGAAGAAAAGCCTCTCTCAGTTTCTCAAAATTCATCTTCATTTGATGTAAACAATTCTTTTCATTTGATGACTAGAACAATCATTTTGAAATCTGAACATTTTCCCTCTGAAGATGACTTCAATTCTCCCAATATTTAGCACCGGGGTAAAAAATGAGAGAGGTTATTGTATATTATAATGTTATGATGAATAAACGCTTTCAGTTTTTTCAATGCTTCTCTGTTTTCCTGAAACAGTTCTATGAATAAAATCACTAAAACAATCATTTTCAGAAAAATATGCTCTCTTGTTTCTAAACCTTAAATTGTTTAACTGTAATTCATAAACAGAGAACATATAGCATCTATCATTGTAAGATCATCTATTGTAATAGCACTCCCATGAATTGATTGATCAAGGTGGCCATATTTGTTAATAGTGCCTCCAAACACTTGAATAATCCCAAGCTTTGGCACACTCTCCATTGTAAATTCTATTTGTAAGACTTTAAACACATACCAATACCTTCATGAATGTTCTCACTATATATATTTCTCCAACACTTCTGGGCTGATGTTCTTTTTGGGCTTCTCTTATGCATTGTTGAGTGGTGGATTCCCTTTTGTTGCTCTATTAAGATCAATTTCCAACTCCTTGATCACACTCTTTATCTCCACCATTTTCCCTTTAAGTTTTTTCCATTTGAACACCATGAGACTTTGAGACAGCTCGCTAATTGTTACACAAAATCGCTACCTCCTTATTTGCACGTTGATAACCAGCAACACTTTCTGGTGCAATGCTATCAGTTGTATCATGAAACAACTTATCCAATGTGCTCATTCACCATAAACGAATGCAAATGAAAATGAATTTACCGAAGTCAACTCACTTTTTATACACCGGCTCATTCCGTGACCCTTACCAAGTTGTTTTTTCTTTACCGCTTTCCTCAATGGAATTCACCAAAAGTTACCACGTGGAAAGTGGTTTAAAATTCCGCTACCACTCTTCCCTTTTAATTATCTCACACTTTTGCACTCTGGAATAGAATGGGACCGTTGATGAAATTTCACTTTTTGTTTGAACCGTTGGATTATTATATGTGCTAGTGGTTTGATTATACCGTAAGGAACAGATAAAGGTAATAAATCTTGTGAAAGCTTAGTGCTTGAACCTTCATGGAGGACTTGGTTTGGTGAATACAAGGCCCCTTTTTGGATTGGACAAAGTAATTTAATATCCAAAATTATATAAGCTTGAATATAAATCCAATAATTGGTTTATCAAACCCCTTTTATAAATTTCATTCAAAAGTGAATAAAACTTTTTGCCCCACTTGTGAAAAACTTATTTCTCTTTTTACCTAAAATGCCTTTCACTTCTTTTCTTTTCCAACTTGGAAATACCTTAATGAGAAAACTTTGGAAACCAACTCAATCACCCATGAAAACTTAAAATTTTGAAGGAAATAAGACCAATTCCGACAAAAATAAATTTAGTGCTAACAACTGGCTCCAACTAGGGATGCTATCCTTCCTGCGAGGTAGCAAAGAACCCCGTAGACTAGGTTCCAAATCCATTGCATTTCTCTTAATTTTTATCTGAAATCCTCAACATGTTCTGAATTAAACCATCAACTGAAACCATTCTGCAAATAAATCCCACTCTGTCAACCTATAATCTGTAACTGAATTGCACTTGAAACTAAAACCAAAGTGAAAACTGCTGAAAGAAATGCTTGCCATGCCTAGCTTATTCATGCCTACCTAACCTACTTAACTAAGTAAAAATGCCCAATCAAGCAAAATATGACTTTCAATTAAGCCAATCAAGCAATTTATCCATTAATTCCATTTCTTGCTCATGCTTGATCGACAATAGAACATAAGAACAAAATAACAATAGGTTATGATGAAAAATGTGTCCTTTGCTGCAAACATATAACCAACTACTCCATCTGAAAAATTTATCCATGTACTCTGCTACTGGATCATAAAAAACATGACAAATTTCAAAATACTCAATCACATGTTTGTCATGACAAGGCTGTCCAAAAAGTAACTCCTCTTGTATACTGTCAAACCAATCTTTAAAAGAACTTTGAAATGAATTCTTATGATTGTTTTTAAATGATATATCAGCAACTTAATTTAATATTTCTAAATTTACAAATCCATTCTTCTCAAGCACTTCAAGAGGAATATCATTTTGTTCTTCAACAAGATTAAGCAGAAAGATGTCTTCTTGACAAAACGTTTCTTAATTGGAAAGATTTAAAGAAACATCCCATTGAGAGTCCTCATCTCCTTCTTTGTGATCCCTTTCCTTATTGCACACTGTTGGTTTTTTCACATACTGAGATTTATGGCATGATTGCTCTTCCTTTTCATTATATATAAGTCGACTAAAATTTTCTTTAAAACCATCACTAACATAATTTTTAACAAGTTGACCGCAATCTTCAGAAAAACCATCAAGAGTATAATCCTCTTCTTTCACATCACTAGGATGATCATCTTCATGCTCATATCTTTTTTCCAATTCTAATCCAAGGTCTAATTTCTCTTTAATTGCATTTTCAAAAAATAAATATGTGGAGGGACTGTAAGACTGAAAATTTCCAGAATCAGAATTCTTTATGTAATCACCCACAGAAGCATTAGAACTTAAAGGAAATTGCTGCTGCAACAAGGAATTTTTTGATTGGGAATAAGCAGCCTCATCTTGAAACAAAACTTCGAAAGTTGAATAATATGAAGAAGGGTTTGATTGACCATCCCAACTTCCTTGTTGGTCACACAAAGGTTGACACGACTGCTACAAATTATCATCTACTTCAGGAAAAGAAATGTAACTGGTTGAATCAAAGTTTTGGCTCATGTCTCTTTCAGTCGAGGAAGAAATTATTAACTGTTGAGATTTTTCTTGAATGCGAAGACAACTAATTTGTATTTCTTTTTTCTGAAATGGGTTCTCATTTAAAATTTCTAAAAGCTCTTTATCCATTAACTCATCATCACTATACATGTTTTCCAAATCTCCAATGAAACCTTTAACATGTGTACAACAATCTTGAACTAGCAACAAGGAGGGGTATTGGTTTTTGTAATGTTCATGAAATACTGTATGAAAATTAGTAAAGAAAAACAAACTTTCTGATGGTAACCCTTCATACCATGACCTTGCATCTCCTTCTAAAGTAGCCATGAACATTTTCATTAAAGAATCCTCATGCAATTTAACTCCCCGCTTATGTATATCCATATGAAATCTAACCAAATGAAGGGCAGCATCATCATTCTTTTGATCTTTAAACTTTGGAAGACATGTTTTCCAATCTACTTTAGGTATTCAATTTGGAAAACCAGGAACATGAACACGATTCATAGGAGCATACCTTTTAGACAAAGATCTCATCTTGATAAATGAATAAACTGAATCAACTCTTCAAACTTTGCAATCTTTAGACAGTGGAGTCGCCATAGGAATTCTAAAAACTAGATTTTTCGAAGATGGAGTCACCAGGTGAAAGATGCACAACCTTGTTTATATCTGATTGTTGTTCACCACCAACAATCAAATCTGGAACTATGTCGTTCATACCCAGGGAAGATTTGAACCTTCGTTTCCCGACAACGGCGCCAATATGTTAGCACTCAGAATGTACCCAGGTTGTGAAAGATAAATCCCAAGCTAATAGCAAAAACCACTTTAGAATGTATTTCTGACCTAATACAGTCAGAGATGGATCTCTCACTATTTACAAAGATTTTATACTTAAGATATTCAATCAAAGACAATCAGAAGGTCAGATTTATAAAGGGACAAATAGGACAAGTTTGTTTTAAAAGACTTGGTAGGACAGTCATGGAGGAGACCATTGGGCAATGGAGTCAACAATCAGATATGAAATAGTTTGCAGGAGGTAGGGTTTTGAAGGTTTATGAACAGAGGCAAGGTAGGCACCATTTCTTTGGTCTTGAGGTATTAGCAGGTTGATTAGTAGACAAAGGGAGAGCCATCAAACAGAGCACCTAGCTACGATGAATTCTGCAAGACTTTAGAAGAAAATATTTTGAAAATGCTTGAACAATGGACCTAGAGCATGCAATATGAATTATATTCCATAAACACTAATTATCAAGCAAGAAAACAAATACAAAATGGAATGAGAAACAAAATAAACAGTCACATAAAGAAATTACTTACTGAAGAAAAAGATGGCACAGGAATCTCTGCCATGAAAAGGTTTAACATTCCTCCTCTGCAAATTTCATTCATCTACTGAAAACTTGAAGCCATTACAATGTAGATCCTCTTCTCTCTTGAAAATATACCCTTAAAACTATCAATTACATTTTAATTTATAGAAGAATAACCTTCTACCTAACCTTGAATTTGAAACCTAACTGAACTCGAAAAATAGAAACAGTTACAACAAAGTTTCTCCTGCATATCTCTAATGGTGATAGCTGTGTGAAATCTAGGAGAGTTTTTTGTAATTGGCCATGTGACCAAGAAAACTCATGTCTTGTTTTCTCCAAACTCATTTCAAGCTCCTTGGAATCCTCCTTTGAAACTGATGACTCAGATAATAAAATTGTAGATTTCTGGAAAAATAACTTGTGAAGATATTTTAAATTCTGCCAACCTGTGATTACTGTGTAAAAAATGAAGGAGTTTTTTTTACTATAGGATTGTTAGGAATACAAACCTCTCTCATTTTTATAAAATTAAATTCCATTTGTTTGAAACAATTCTTTGAATTTGATGGCTGAAATAGTCCTTTGGAAAACATGAAAAATGGCCTGTACAACGGAATTTGTTTCTCCTAAACAATATCACTTGTGTGAAAATTTAAAGAGGTTATTGTGTATAAAAATTTTGTGAAGCAAATCCTCTCGCAGTTTTTCAAAATTCATCTTCATTTAATGTAAACAATTTTTTTCATTTGATGACTAGAATAGTCATTTTGAAATCTGAACATTTTCCCTCTGAAGATGACTTCAATTCTCCCAATATTTAGCACCTGGGTAAAAACAAATATAGGTTATTGTATATTATAATGTTATGATGAAAAACCTCTTTCAGTTTTTTAAAATGCTTTTTTTTTTCAGAAACAGTTCTTTGAATAAAATCACTAAAACAATCATTTTCAGAAAAAATATGCTCTGTTGCTTCTAAACCTTGAATTGTTTAATTGTAATTCATAAACAGAGAACATATAGCATCTATCCTTGTAAGATCATCTATTGTAAGAGCACTCCCACGAATTGATTGATCAAGGTAACCATATTTGTTAATAGTGCCTCCAAACACTTGAATAATCCCAAGCTTTGGCACACTCTCCATTGTAAATTCTATTTGTAAGACTTTAAACACATACCCATACCTTCACAAATGTTTTCACTATATATATTTCTCCAACACTTCTGGTTTGATGTTATTTTTAGGCTTCCCTTCTGCATTGTTGAGTGGTGGCTTCCCTTTTGTTGCTCTATTAAGATCAATTTCCAGCTCCTTGATCAAATTCTTTATCTCCGCCATTTTCCCTTTATGTTTTTTCCATTTGAACACCATGAGACTTTGAGACAGCTCGCTGATTGTTACACAAAATCGTTACCTCCTTATTTGCACGTTGATAACCAGAAACTCTTTTTGGTGCAATGCTACGAGTTGTATCATGAAACAACTTATCCAATGTGCTCATTCACCATAAATGAATGCAAATGAAAATGAATTTACCGAAGTCAACTCACTTTTTATACACCGGCTTATTCCGGGACCCTTACCAAGTTGTTTTTTCTTTACCACTTTCCTCAGCGGAATTCACCAAAAGTTACCACGTGGAAAGTGGTTTAAAATTCCGCTACCACTCTTCCCTTTTAATTATCTCACACTTTTGCACTCCGGAATAGAATGGGACCATTGATGAAATTTCACTTTTTGTTTGAACCGTTGGATTATTATATGTGCTAGTGGTTTTATTATACGTTAAGGAACAAATAAAGGTAATAAATCTTGTGAAAGAGTAATTTAATATCCAAAATTATATAAGCTTGAATATAAATCCAATCATTGGTTTATAAAACCCATTTTATAAATTTCATTCAAAAGTGAATAGAACGTTTTGCCCCACTTGTGAAAAACTTATTTCTCTTTTTACCTAAAATCATAGTTTTAAAAATCAGCCGAACCGGTTTCAAAATCGACCGATTCACCGATTTAGGGGCTGACCGAGTCAAACCGGTGATCAAATCGGATTGGTGACCGGTTTGATACCGAACCGACCAGTTTGGACACCGAATCGGCCAGTTCAGTGCTGAACCAGTTTGCTTGGCCGATTCATGACAAAAATCGACCGATTTTTGTGAGGATCTGTGCACTCAAAAATCAAGGTTTTTTTAATGTTTTTTTTTGTTTTTAACTTTTTTTTCCTAACCTAAATCACCTAACCCAACCTATGACCTCTTTAGTGACTACCCCTGACCCCCCAACCTTCAATTCCATGTGTTGTTAACTTGTTGGCATCATGGAAGCCTAGAACCTTGGAGAGTTAGTCGTCGGTGAACTCAGGAGTCAAAACACTAAACCGTGAAGTTTGAACTTTGAACAAACTGTGGAACTTGAACAATGGACTGTGTAGTAGTCACTATTATGTAGCTAACTATGTAGCATGTTATTTTTTGGACTCTACAAGCCATATACCCTAGGGCCTATAGGCCTCATGGATTATGTATTTTGTTCCATTTCCAGTCTACTAGATATGTATTGCACAGTACACTTTGTGCCATTTTGAGATATTAACACTCATATGGTATATACATGAGTAGACTTCAGATATTTTGTCTCTAAAGCTTTGAAATCATGGATTAAAATATTGAAAATGATGTTTTTATTTAAAATTTAAATATTTTATGTATTTTTTAGTAAATCGATTCATTAAATTCAAATCGACCGATTTATGACCGATTCATTACCGATTCCGATTCCGATTCGGAGTTGACCCTCGACTGATTCCAATTTTTAAAAATATGCCTAAAATGCCTTTAACTTCTTTTCTTTGCCAACTTGGAAATAGCTTAATGAGAAAACTTTGGAAACCAACTCAATCACCCATGAAAACCTAAAATTTTGAAGGCAATAAGACCAATTCCGACAAAAATAAATTGAGTGCTAACACCAATGATCCCCACAACCTTAAAAGTAACCAAAAAGGAAATAACTCATATTTCATGTTGGTGAAAGCGCCACATCCTAGCCATAGATGATTGCAGTTGATTTGCTATAAAGCACCACAACCACCAACGCCTCTTTGAGTAGCCCCATCGAAAAATCTTATGGCCATACCAGTTAGTAGTTGTGGGCGAGACAGAATACGAGGTTTCTTGTTGGGCTGGTCCAATTGATATTCTTTGAAGCTATTTATCCTTGTTACAATGCATAAATGTATATCCATAGGTTTGTCATTAAATATCAGTATGTTCCTCATAAGCCAGATATGCCACCAAATGAAAACTTGTCGGCATTTATAAGAGGTTGTTCTCCGATGCCAAGCATGCAAGAAAACAATAATGGATCCCGAACCCCATGTGTCATCAAATTGAAGTAATTGTAAGGTCTTGTTCTAGACCTCTTGATTGAAGGTACAATCGGAAAAAATGCGTTCAATAGTTTGATAAGAATTGGAGCAGAGTACAAATATCCCAGGTCCATGCGAACCTCTCTTTTGGAGATTCTCCCAAGTAAGAATATTGTTTTATAGGCTTATCCAAGCAAAATAGATGAGCTTCAATGGAGCTTTCCAGTGCCAGATATGTGTAGTACACCAGGATGTACTGTCCACACAATAGGTACTAGCCAAAAGTTCATAGGAAAGTTTTGCAGTAAGTATCGCCTCCGAGTGCTTCCAATTCCAAACCAAGGTGTCTTCCCTAGGGTGTAGTCTAATCCCTGCACAATCTAAATGGAGGGTATAATTTTCCCATTCCAAACCCCAATTTCCAGCTAGTCCAAGGTCCTAGGAATGGTACCAAGTAGAACCAAGAAAGTCCACTCCACTGGGATGTTGAATATGATTAAGGGTTGTGTAATCGTGAACCACTAGATGTGCAACAAGTGTTGGACTAAGCTCATGCAATCTAATGCATCCCACAATGTTATCCTTTCCGATGTGTATGTTATTACCGCGACCAACATGCTAGGAAAAATGTGATATGATCCAAGGCAGAAGTTTCATGAAGCCCCTCCAAATGTGAGAAGTATCCCTCCAAGGTCTAGGAGGTTCTCCATACAAGAGTAGATAGGATCTTTCCTTTTGATATTTAACATGAAGTGCCAACTGTCAGAGTCACTTACCAAATAAAACCTACCAACAACTTCTTAGAACAAGAGAAAAATTGAAGTGCTTTAGATGCTTGATGTCCCAACCACCCAAGTGCCCACCAACAGGTGCGTGGGACATCATGTGCATTTGGATAGGACCTTGTGTCGCAGGTCTTACATTTGTAAACCTGTGTATAGTTGGGGGAGCATTAGGTCACCCCCACCCTCACAAACAAATGCATAATTAAATTATTTAGCTCGATAGTGGTGAATGAGGTAATGTTGTTCCTTGAGAGAGCACTAAACGAGGTAAATCCTATGGAATTTCTTTAACTAGAGTGTATGCCTGACACATTTTAGAACACGTGTTTGATGTTATTTCATGGTGTTAATACGTATTAAATGAATTGTAATGATTTCTATACAAGTTTCATGATTTCACAATTAGACTTTAACCAATAAAAGGAGTTGTCTAACTATGGGACAATTTTCCCCTAGTCCAGCAATCGGATGTGGTCGCCTATGACGATAGAACTTTCCCCACACATTCTCCATTAACGTTCTTCATTTACTCTTCGTCAAGCGTCGTCCTACTGCCACCTCCTCCCATGCCATAATTCCATGCATTAATTCTGATCTAACTACTGAAGAGTTTTCAAACCATGACCTCTCGCTCCCCTATTCTTGGATCTTGCACAGACACTGGTGTGGATAGTTGTTGATGCACAGACGTTAGTGTGGGTTGCAAACGTTGGTGTGGGTCGAAGAGGATAATTTCATTGCCATCATGTATTCCTCCAACATTTCCAACTGCAACTTTCGCATCCATGTTCATGATGTTTTTGTTCATAGGCCTCAGACATTGATAACCATTTTCAACATCTGCACTTAAGGTCCATAGAACAAACTCCTCTTCCTTGTCATGATTATAATCGTCCAAGTATATATGTTCCCAATTATATCCATTCAAACCATGACCAGGCACTCCCTTGTTCCTGGATCTTTCCCTTCTTGGTATCAAATGCACAGATGCTGGTGTGGGTTGATGTTGATGCGCAGACATTGGTGTGGGTTGTTGTATGTGCAAACGCTGGTGTCGATCAAAATTCTTTTTCTGACTACATATTTGCTACAGGGTTTCTTCAAGATCCAAAAAGTGAGGATTCAAGACTGCAGATTCCTTGCTGAGATTTTTATGGTGAGCAAAATTTTGATTCAGTGAAAGAATAAAGGATTTAGATTATAAATCCTCGTTAACTTCACATTACATGTAAGAAAAAAATTTATTTTCATGTAAGCAAATTTTTTAGTTTCAAAATTTAGCTTATAAATTTCTTGCAGTGGCACATTCATCTGAGCGACATGATTAATTCACTTGGTCTAGAGATCTTCTGCTAACTTTGATGGGTAATCCTTGCATTGGGATAGGGAAGGGGCCATATTGAATTCCATCCTCTGTACCCACCAAATCCCACCTGCACACGGTTCACCAAAAGAAACCTTCAGACTTCCCATATTTGAAAAATCTGGTGTCCTTACAATGGAGGGTGAAAATTAGATAAATCAATGAGGGAAACCAAATGACCACAAAGGCTTTCTCAGACAGGAGGAGATGACACTCAACTCAATTGAATAAATGAATTAAAGCTACATATATAGAAAAAGATAAGCTAAGATAAGCTAAGCTAGATCCTACAACTATGGATAAGATCCTATAGCATAGGAGTTGTTCAAACAATATATCTAGATATAGAAAACTTCACGAATACATTGACTGCATTATATCTAACAACCTCCCTTAATGCAGAAATGGATTCTTGACAACTCCCAATTTCTGCCTAAGATCCTCAAAATGAATGCTTCCAACTGGTTTAGTAAAAATATCAGCAACATTCTCACTTGTATTACAATAGATTAGTTCAATTTCTTGAGACTCAATCTTTTCTCTGACAAAATGATGTTGCAGCTCAATATGGTTGGATCTGGCATGATAGACTGGATTGTGTGCCAGCTTAATTGAGCTTTGATTGTCACACTGAATTTTGGTATCTTGTTTTTGTTGTGTTCCAACATCTTCAAGAATGTGCCTCAACCAAATGGATTCACAAGTAGCACTGGCTAAAGCTTTATATTCAGCTTCTGTGGATGACAAAGAAACAGTTGGATGTTTCTTACTGCTTCATGGTATGACTCTTGAACCAATGTTGAAAGCATATCCAGAAGTGGATTTTCTGTCATCGGGATTTCCTGCCCAGTTAAAATCAGAATAACCTACCAACTGAACATTAGTATCTAAAAGACCATTATTTACTGTTCCTTTTAAATATCTTAAGACCTGCTTTACATCTTTCCAATGTGTTCACATGGCTTAGCCAAGAACTGACTAAGAATGCTAACATAATATTATATGTATGGCCTTGTGGTAGTGAGATAGTTCAGACTACCCACTAGTTGGCGATACAAAGTACCATATGTGTTTTTAGATCCATCACTGTTGTATAATTTGACATTTTAATCCAAAGGAGTAGATACAGATTTGCATTCACTCATTTGAAATCTGTCAAGGATTTCGCTTGCATACTTGCTTTGAGTGATGAAAGTTTTACCGGATTCTCTCCAAAAAGCAATGCCTAAACAATAATGCAAGTCACCAACATCTTTCATTTCAAATTCCTGAGACAAATTACTTTTAATATCTGCAATTAATTGATATGCTCCACCTGTAATGATAATATCATCCACATATAAGGATATCAAGCAAACATTTCTCTCTTTATCTTCTTTAATATATAAGCTTGAATCATTTTTACTTTTGAGAAACCCTTGTTGTTTAAAGAAGGTATCAATCTTAATATACCATGATCTCAAGAGCATCTTCTGAGCGACATGATGATTAATTCACTTGGTCCATAGATAGATTTCTTTAACCTGCACACAAGATGCTCTTGTCCTTTCTGCACAAAACCTTCAAGATGTACTAAGTATACTTCCTCTTTTAAATCACCATTTAGAAAAGCAGATTTGACATCTAACTGGTGTATTCTCTAGTTATGTTTAGTAGCTAATGCAACTAGCAATATGATAGTATTTAATTTAGCTACTGGTGCATATGCCTCTTCAAAGTAAATCCCCTCTTGTTGATAGTAACCCTTTGCAACTAATCTTGCCTTAAATTTGTCAACACTACCATAAACTTTAAGCTTAGATTTGAATAGTCATTTAGATCCTATGGGTAATTTATCTTTGGGTAATTCTACTAATCCCCAAGTTTTGTTTCTCATAAAAGAATTATATTCTTCATTCATTGCAGTCACCCATTCTTCCTTATCTTTGTCTTGTTCATAATTTAATGGTTCTATGACATTCATTACATTAGTCATCAAGGCATAATCTCTAAAATTCACAGGAGGATGAGTTTGTCGATCTGAACTTCTAGGTATTACAGTACCTGCTGGAGTTCCATCCATGACTCTTCTGTCTTCTGATCTTTCATCATTTGAGGTAGTATCACTCATGTTTGATTCCTATTCCTGAACCTGTTGTTGTTGCACTTGCTACTGTTCCTGCACTTCTTGAAGAATTTTATCTATTTTTCCATGCTCATCTGAGATATGTTCTTCATTAGCATTATTCATCCTGTTACATATATCTGTATTTTCAAGAAATACAACATCTCTACTAGTAATCAATTTGTGTGAACTAGGATGAAGGAGTTTATATGCTTTTTTATCATCACAATAGCCAAGAAAGATACATTCAATGGATTTTGCATCCAATTTTCTTTTGTCATCTTTAGGTATATATGAAAAATCCCTAGAACCAAATATTTTTAAATGACTAATTTCAAGTTTATATCCATAAAAGACTTCAAAAGGGGTTTGGAGTTCTAATTTCTTTGTTGGGCTCGTGTTCTTTAAATACATAGCAGTGTTAATTGCTTCAGCCCAAAAACCATTAGAAATATTTTCACCTTGGAGCATACTACGTGCACATTCCACCAGTGTTCTGTTTTTCCTCTCAGCAACTCCATTTTGTTGAGGTGTACCAGTGACTGTCAATCGTTGTTGGATTCTATTTTATGTACAGTATCTTCTAAAATCTCTAGAAGTGTACTCACTACCTTGATCCGATCTAAGGATTTTAATGTATTTACCTATCTTCTTCTCAACTTTGATTATGAATTCCTTGAAGTATTCAAAAACATTGCTTATCCTTCTTATGAAGTAAGCCTATGTGAACCTAGATCTGTCATCAACAAATATCAGAAAATACCATGCACCACCAAGTGATTTGGTCTGCATAGCTCCACATAAATCAGTGTGTATTAGTTCAAGAAGTTCAACCCGTCTCTTCTCTTCATGGTTAGGAAATGCATTTCTGTTTTGTTTTTCGAATGCACATGCATCACATTCAATATGATCATTTTTTATGACAGGAAGACCCTCAACCATAGACTTTTTCTGTAATAACATGAGATCAATGTGATTGAGGTGTCCATACCTTTGATGTCATAATTCGACATCTGAAATAGTTGATGCTACTAGTGCTTGATGGTTTCCCTTGATTGCATCCAGCTTGTACAATCCACCAAGTCTGGATCCTGTCGCTATAACCCTGTAATGATCTTGGACATCTTTAACATGGCACTTATATTTATCAAATTCAACTTTCATATCATTATCGGTGATAGTAGAAACATATATTAAGTTCTTGTTGATGCCTAGAACATACATCACATTATGTATCTGTTTAAACTGTCCATGAGGTATATTAACACTTATCACTCCGTAACCTAGGACTTTATGAGACCTGTTATCACCCAACTAGATGTGTGTTCCATAAGACTTTTCATAATACTCATCATACCAATCTCTATTACAGGACATATTGGAAGAAGCAACTGAATCTATAAACCATGCATTTTCATCATCAGTCTCAGTAGACAAAGCATATTTAGATATAAAAATTCTTAGGTTTTTAAATCCATTGACATCGGGGGTGTCTTTTCTAACACAATTTCCATCATGTTTTTTGTATCTGTTATTGGAATCATTGTTTATCTTATTAAAACAATCTCTAGCTATATGACCTGATTTTCCACAATAATGGCATACAAAATCTTTATTAGCACTGGATTCATTATGTGACATACCTCAATGCCTTACACGTAACTTGCCTCTGTGTATATTCCAACGATTTCCTCTGTGTGGGTATCTGCCTTGCCATCTGCCTTGCCATCAGTGCTTGATTTGGAGTCTAAGATTCTGGTTCATAAATATTCACTCTTTCTTCTTCTTGTATCAGGATTTCGCTGAGCTCTATAAATATAGGAGGGGTCTGTCCTGTTGTAAGAGATGGTATGAATACTTTGTAATATGGAAATAGAACTTTTAATGTAATAGATACAAGATCAATACTAGACACTTCTTCACCTATGTCACCCATATTATCTCGGAAATCTTTGATGCAGGAGAGATATTTATTCATAGATTCATTCACATACATTTTGATAGACAATGATTTGGTCTTTAAAAACAAAATTTTATTAGAGTCTGACGTCTCATACAAACCTTTCAGTTTGTCCCAAGTATCTTTGGACGTCTTGCAATTTTTGATGTGAGGTATTATATTGTCTTTTACAGACATATGAATCAACACCTTTGCTTGGACTTCCAGTGTATTCCAATTTGAGAAAGACAATAGATCTAAAGGCTTTTGTTCATATCCTTTCACAATTGAACACAAACTGAGAGTTTTAAGCACAGTCACTAATTTAAATTTCCA
Organism: Pseudotsuga menziesii; assembly: GCA_001517045.1. Lineage (NCBI taxonomy): Eukaryota > Viridiplantae > Streptophyta > Pinopsida > Pinales > Pinaceae > Pseudotsuga > Pseudotsuga menziesii. Next base: position 286,321 of record LPNX011162344.1, on the reverse strand, counting down.
ATTTGCATAGTTCTCCCCCATTCAATTTTGATGCTACAGTAATATATAAGTCGGCAAGAGACATGTCTGCCATTTTAAAATAATTGACTGACAACCAATTTTAACTGAAACATTAAGTGAATAATGGTGGCTCACCTCCTTCACTAACAAACCACCAGCAAACAGATCGACACACTTTGCTTTCTCCTGATCGATGCCAGCAAAATACGGTATAAGGGAGGGCCTCACCGACGCTCTTTTCTCTTTCGTGAAGGGCACTTCTAGTGCACTAAATCATTCCAGAGACAACACTGTCGGCACTCTGGTGCACATTGGAGAGGCGTCGTAGGTGCTTTGAATTCTCAGAGAAACAACGTCGGTCGTTTTCTTCTTTGGAAAATGTGATGGCCTTAAAAAAAACAATGCCTACAGTATTAAAGCCCGTCAAAGAATTTTTTTTACACGTGAGATAAAAACATAAGTCTGGAAAAAAAACATTTAGCAGCGTCTTTCAAAGCGAATTTCAGGTGGATTTCCTCCACACCAGCAATGACCAATAATTTCAGGTGGATTTCCTCCACGCCAGCGAAATCATGTAGCAGAGATCCAATGTTCACGAATGTATTGGACAACGTTCTCCCTGATGGAGTTCTCTCCCAACAACTAGCAACAATCCTTGATTGGGCATCGATTTCTCCTTTGAAATGATCAGGTTGAGGTGAGGTTAGATCCCACGACTGCATGCAACAATCCTCACTCACTCAGATCCCACGACGACACATCTCCATAGCCCAGCGGTGGCTTCCTTTAGTACTTAGGATGGTTCCCTCGCAACAGCCCTGAACTACGCTCTTATACAAAATTAGAGAAATCAATGAGGGAAACCAACAGAGCACAAAGGCCCTGAACTACGCTCTTATACAAAATTAGAGAAATCAATGAGGGAAACCAACAGAGCACAAAGGCCCGCTCAGAGAGGAGATGCACACTCAACTCAATTAAATTAATGAATGAAAGTTACATATATAGAAAAAGGTAAGCTAAGATAGATCCTACAACTATGGATCATATCCTATAGCGTAGAAGTTGTTCAAACAATATATCTAGATATAGAAAACATCACAAATACATTGGTTGTATTATATCTAATAGTAATCCTATCATAGGGATATGTCAGATAGACATAGCTAATAATTAGAGGGAGGCTGAATTTAGTTAACTACCTGTACTTTGTGGTCATGTGATGGATAATAATGAGCATTTCTAGGTTTGCAAGTTCGTTTCCAGGGCAGGAATGAGCCCCACCACCAAAAGGCGTGAACGTGTTGGGATTTTGAGGCACCTGAAATACATAAAGTATTTATGTTCATGTCAGAAACTTCAAGAATGTTTATTCCCTTGCAGATTGCATAATGAATAAGATTTGGTAGAAAAATTGAAGGCCATCCATGATGAAAAACTAACCTCAAATCTAGAAGGGTCGAACTTCAGTGGGTTAGGGAAAAAATCTTGACTATGATGAATATTTTTAAACAATGGCATGACCTTCCATCCTTTTGGGATGAGGTAACTTGTACAACAAACACCATATGGAAAATCAGTTCTCATATGAACGTAACCCAATTCACTATGTCTCTATTTTTTTCTCATTTATAACCAAACTGGTAGGTTTGTAGAAAATAGATTCTTAGGTAATATTCAACGTTGGATCAGAGTAGGGAACTTAATATATCTATCCCAAAATCTGTACTAAAAATAGAAAATGGTGATTGAGGAAGTTACGCTGCATGTTAAGGGATTTTTCCTGGTATCTTCCCAAGTAAAGAGGAATTTTTCGTTGCATTTGGCTTGTCTAATGGCTTCCTGTTCAGCCTGCAAATAACCAACAAAAAAAGAAATGATTAAAGGTTATAACCAAATTTTATTATAAGACACATCATCAAATCTCCTATCAATATGTCCAGATTCATAAAAATTTTAATGTGAACAATGCCTTATAAAGAGAGTGAATGCCTTAGATTTTTTTATTACCATGACAAAATCAAGAAATGTTGGATTATCTCTAAGGTACTTGATGATCCAGGTCAAAACACTGGTAGTTGTACCTTGGGCTGCAAAACTTACTCTAATAATATGATATGCAATCTGGTCATCTGTCAAAGCCTGTGAGATTCGATCAATTAATTGCATAAGATAACCCAACAAATCATTGTTTACTACATTATTGGCCCTTTGTGCAACAATTAATTGGTTCAGTATTTCACTGAGGTGTTTTCTGGCTTGCAATGCAATAAAGCACGTAAGAGCATGATTCTAGACTTTGATAAAAATAAGAAACATAGGCAAAGTTTTATTTTGTTTTTTATTTTATGTGGATATACCTTCATTGCCTTGTGGAAGAGGGTCCCACGAAGGTTAATATGCATTGAATTGTATCCATTGTGAAAAATAGAATATGATTGCTTCATATTTCTATGTCCAATACTTCATCTCTACCAAATATGGAGAGCAATTCCACTTGAAATGAAAGCTGCATTAATAGAAATGCAATACCTAATAGTAAAAAGATGCAACACATCTGTTAACATCCAATCACTTTACGTTTCTAACAGAAATCAGAGTTCCCATAACAACAAAAATTTCATTTTGAAAATCATGGTGGTGTTTTGAACCATTACCATTTTCATCTCTTGGAACGTGTTGATGGTGTTCCCTTCCCATCAATTAAGAGCCTTGAGTGCAATGGATTCAATGTCAGGAACAATGTTTCTAATAGCCTCAGGAAGAAATGATCTCTGAACCAAATTCCTCAGTTGCGCATTGTATTTTCCTTGGTGAAAGAAGAGTGCCTCTAGGCCAATCATGCATTCTTTTCTCTTGGGGAACGTAGTCTTGAAGAGATGATCCTGGTTCACCAATACAAATCTAGCTGCCTCTGGATTGGCTATCATAATACACAAAAAAACCCAATAAATGGGTCTTGAAAATGTCCCCATACCTTCATATCCAAAATTCAAGTTTCAATCAATCTGAATTTCGGTTGTAATGTAATCTCAGAACCCGAATGCACTATGAACCAAAACCAAATCAAAACAATCAATGAATGAAATCGGAACTGCATGCCATTAATTGCTATGTATAGTCGACGTCAATGTCTATATACTGCCTTACAAAAGAACAACAAAAAATACAAAACAGAGATGTTAACACATTATTCCTGTAATAACGCTCACTGGTTTTATGAGTATGGAGATGGAAAGGAGGGGATATTTTATAGTGGTAGTTATTCTAAGGAATTATAATATAAGCTTATTCTATTGTACTTTTATATGTACTTATCTATGAATCTATGTGATAAATCTTAAAAAATTATTGACATCTCATGAGAAATTGTTTTCTTTTTGTGTTGTTTTTCTTTTTGCAGTTCATTTGATACAAACAATATGGTGTAAGAATGGAAACTGTGCATTCAAGTGTCATGTTATACTAACCCAGGACAAGCCATCATTGAATATGTCCTATGCAACAATTTTTTGAATGATGCTTTCCAAAGGAAAAGAGAGATTCTTGGGACGACAATGAACAACTAAGCTTATTACAATGTGCTTATAGAAGGGCTAAAAACAACCAAAATGTACAGTTTCAATTACATATGTGTATACACCAACTCTGAACTTCTATGTAAACAAATGAAAGGAATATACCAAGTTAGAAAAGGGAATTTAAAACCACTTCATGTAGAAGCATGAACCATTGCTGTTGAATTCCATTCCTTTACGATCAACCACCATTCAAATATAAATAGGATGTGTGTTGATATATTGTCGACTAAATGTACACTCTAGGGGGGTGCGAAAAATGAAATGTTATCAACATCTATTGCATCAAAATTTAGGCGTGTACATTGTTACACATCTTCGATATGTGTATGTTTTTTTATTGTAATTGTTATGGTGTCACTCATGATTTGGATATTTTAATAAAGAAGAATGTCTTCCCCGTGATGTAATGCTTGGTCTAAGATTTTAAGTTTGTGCCATGTATAATTTTAAGCATGTTATCATTGTTCAATAAAAATATATTGTTGATGTATTGAAAGGTTGTTGCTATCTTTTCTTGTTTATGGTTTGACATTGTTCAATGGTTGATTTGTAATGGTGATTGTTAATGGATACATATTTGGATGGGTTGGTTTCACAATACATCACCTTCCCCTTGTTCATTTGAAAGCTTAATAGTGCAAGCTAAATAATGCTTTATAAATTTGTACTAGATTCCTTCCTCACTAGATGCTATATTTGAACTATGGCATGTATGTTTCTTACCAAGATGATTTGAACCAACAAGTATCAACATGTAACTAGCCAAGATCCCAATGACATTGGCGACATGTACTTGAGAAAACCCTTTGGGCTAGTTTCATCATCTTCTCTTGTTGCAGGCTCTCCTTGTATTCATATAGGTTTGTAGGCTGTCTTTTGAAAGAACAATTTCTCGATGGAGTTCAGTACCCTTGCTTAGACAAAACGTTCCTTTGTGTAAAGTAAAGGCTTTGTTAGATAACCAGTTGGATTTAGAGTTGAATTCTATGTTCCTTTGTGTAAAGTAAAGGGTAATGTGAGGGAGTATAATGGAATGTTGGTATGCCTAACTACCTATGTTTATTTTCCTACCACCTTACCATTACATTCATATTCATTTTTTTATGTTGATATTAAACCTATCCTATTTAATCTTCAATTTTATAATTAGTTTTGGTTGATATTTCGATTGATCTAGGTTCCAAAAAATAATGTTTTCACTTGATATTTATTTAGGTTCAAAACATGCAATCGGTCGACAGATATACACAGAGATGATGATCATTCCATCACAGATAAATCGATTGATCCCTAGATGATATCTGGTTTACAATCGTAACTCTACTTATAGGCTTGCTAGGCCAGTACAAAATGGTCCACTTGACCAATTCTCTAACTAACTCAACCAAAATGTCCTAACTTGTTGGTTTCTTCCTTCACCACAGTTGAATTTTATCTTTGTCGACATCCTTCATGTCGGTGTCGGTACCGCACTTTACGCGCTTCAACCCCTTTCCAACATACATCAACAAGGAGTCCCATACAAAGTAACTGGAATTGTAGGTAGATTGGACTGGAGCTACATTTTCCTTTGCCTCTGTGCTGAAGACACTGTGCTTGAGTGTTGACCCTCTACAAGCATACACACTCCACATGTACAAGAAAATGGATATGTTTAGATGCACTACTAAAGTGATGTGGAAATAAAGAAAAACAAATGGGTTGTGAAAGAGTGACAAACCTCGTAGATCACCGATCGGTGTGTTCTCGGCCAACCATTCGTCTTCCACTGCAGGAAGACCCCTGTGTGAAGCACCTGTGTATGTCATAAAAGACTTTCAGAAACAATATACACACATAAAGCACTACACACGTTAAAACAAATATACATCAATTAGGAGTTCCATACAAAGTACCTAGAATTGTAGGTAGATCGGACTGGGGCTGCATTCACCTTCGTCTTTGTGTTGAAGACACCGTGGTTAAGTGCTTCCCCTTTGCTAGCATACACACTCCACACGTAAGAAAATGGATATGTCTAGATGCACTACTAAAGTGATGTGGAAATAAAGAACAACAACTGGGCTAAGAAAGAGTGGCAAACCTCGTAGATCGATTGGAAGGAAACCAAGAGGATCCTTCAGTATGTACAAGGCACCATGAACTTTGGGGTACACTATGCTGCTAGTTCTCCACTAGAACTAGTTGGATTTTCTGATTCTGATTGGGTTGGTGATCCCAATGACAGGAAGTCCACTTTAGGTTATGTATTCATGCTTTCCAATGGTCCCATATGCTGGTCAAGAAAGAAACAACACACCATCTCCATTTCTTCAGCTGAGGCTGAGTATAGAGGAGGAGTGAATGCAGCTACACATTATGCATGCTTGCAAGGAATTCTTCGGGAACTTGGAGTTGCACTTGATTCACCCACAGTCATTTGGTGTGACAATCAAAGTGCAATCAATATTTCCACAGATCCAGTGTAGAGATAGAGGACCAAACACATTAAGATACACATGCACTACATTTGAATCTTGGTGCATGATCAGGTGATAGCCTTGTAGTATTTCCCATTTGCAGAGAAAACTGTTGATATTTTCACCAAGTGCTTCAGAGAGAAGACCTTGACCTACCTGAGATCTCTTCTTGGGGTGAGTGATACATGGTTATGGCTGCTATTCACCTTCATATTTTTGGCTCCATGTCCATTTTTTAGGAGAGGTTTTCTTCCCATGTGGTTTTTCTCTTTTCCTTGTTTTCATTGGACAAATAGTTTTTTTTATGTTGTATGAGGTGACTTGAGCCTTTGTTGGGAAGGCCTCCATGCTATTTTTGGTTAAGAAATACTAATTCAAACTTAAATGGGGGTGTTAGAGCATAATCCATCCTTAGTACCATATTCTTAGGCCTTAGACACTTTCATTTACTTCTATGCACTAAATATCTATGGTTAGACTTAGGGAAATTGATCACTTGCCATAGTTGATGCGCTCCTAGTTGATCGTCATGCACATTTGATGCACTCCAGGTTGATCATTTTGACACCTAGATGCCCACATTGATTTCATTCAACCAGGCATGCACTCCCCTTCCTCTTTTTCAGGTATTTTGACTCTTATGAGGTGCTAGTGCATGAAATAGGTGGTTTTTGGAATTCCTTAGGCATTTGTTTCCTCCTTGGGCCACTCCCACTCACCCATGTACTCACCCACACCTGCCATACCTCTACACACATTTTAGCATGCCTCACCGACATTCACACATGCATTTGTGACTGTTTGGGATGAGTTGGAGGCTTATTGGTCCACCTAAGGGGGTTTGAGGGTCAAATCTTGGGTTGCCACTTGTATGCTTTCACATGGCATCCAAGGAATCATGATTTTTCCCTATTGTAATATATACATGTTCTAAAAATATTTACATGTTAGACAATGAAAATAATATCCATTATTGACTTCATGTGTGAATCCAATTTCAGTCTTTTCAGCTATTTTGTGCATGTTTTGTAAACTATAGTGATTTGTGAGAGTTTCTTTGGATTTTAGATCCAACTATGTATCAATCCTCACACTATTTCCTCTAGTTGATCTGCCATACCTTCTCCCCTATCATATCCAATATTTATCGAGAGTAATAGTTCTAATCCGATTAATAAATCTAGAGTTTGAGGGTGGAAAGCCGATCTTGGGGCCTTTAGTAATCGTGCATTTAATTCAAAAAATGATTTTGGCAGAGAGGGATCTTCTTAACAAAGTGAAACAAATTGTGTTATGTAACCAAGTCCCATAAATAGCATAAAAATATCAGAAATAGACTAGAAGAAAGTAATGCATGCCTTAATAATGAAGAATAAAGATGAATATCAATCCTCTTCGAGGGAGGAACCTCCTTATGCAATGTACTAAGTACATAATACAAGACAAGATACTATGATGAGTCCAATGAAAATATATCTTTCATGTATATAGGACACAAAGGTGTACAATAACAACTAATAGAACCAAGATGACATCAATACTATGTAATACACCACAATATAGAGCGTATAAATGCGCCACACTATAGGGGGGAATGTGCCCAACATTTAGGGCTTAACATACCCCTCCCCTTCAGACAAGCATTGTCCTCAATAAGTGGGTAGTTGAGGACATGTTTTAAAACTGATGAATACTATGTTTTAAAAACATGAGAATAAATATACATACACCAATTCTAATCTAAGCTAGTGACAAAATAAATGTTGTAATTAAATAAATGAATTTGGAATTTTGGTTTCGAACTTTCTCCATAGTTATGATGTAAATTTGGCGTATAGATTAATGTATTTCAACATTTTATACATTCGACATAAAAATGGATACACATGGATATGTCGAGGGTAAATTTATGGTGCAAATTAAAATGAGTTGTTCTTTTTATGTTTCTGATCAGATTTATACAACATTTAAGCTTCCCTTAAATGCTTATTTCTTCGTGGCGTGGACTACCCAGTGTCTGTTATCAATGCCCAATAAAATTCCAATTTCTTTCAAATCCATTAAATCGATTTCTAGCTTAATATATAATGCTTTGTGTGTATGAGAGTTGCTCTTATCTTCCCTCCATAAATTGCAGTTAGGGTTTTATTGATAATTTTTCTTTGCTAGCTTTTATTACACCTTGTTGAGTTTTACCTATATTAGCTATCAAGGGATAGTATATTATGTCAAATCACCACCCATACTTGTCATGTTGTGCATCAGTTCTATGAATTCTAACTTTCTCTTTAACTCCAACAATTTATTATGATCGCTGATATAGAGCAAAAATAAAAATTGAGAATAACGTAAGGGTATTTAATGTAATCTTATGAAATTTTATTGATGCAATTCTTAGAAAAAGATAAATGAAAGCCAATATGGGATCATGCGTCCAATGAAGTTCCGTGTGTTCCATCGCTCTGGTGTCTTTTGTTGAGGCACAACTAATCATATTTCATTAAGAGGAGTGATTAAAAAATGACACACCCTCGGAAGATGTTTGCACGCCAAGTTGGTAGCGGGAGGTTGGAAGAGGGTCCGACAATAAGAAGCAACATTGGTGGATCTATTAGTGTGAATTTTAATTCCAGATAGTGTTGTTGTAGGAATCAAATCTATAGTATAATTTTGGTCATGAGCATGCTAGGATGGTGTGATTTTGGTCCAGGTTGAAGGCTTTTCCATGAACAGACACCCCTCCCATTGGTGGTACAAAGATACGTCTCGAGTAGCTAGTGATGCACCTGTGGAGGTCAAGGTGTTATGAAACAAGGTTGAAGATATTAACGATGAATATAAATTCCCAATAAACATTGTTGTGGATTAGCAGGTCTTGTGTAAGCATCACCACCTGTTTCCGCCTATCGATTTCTCAAACATCCTGGGTTTTCCTAACTATTGTAATGGTGTGGGTGATGCATATAAATGGATTCCAGTATTTCATGGAAATTATGGTGATTCGGCCATCTGGCATGTCAAATCTTTCCTTCAGTTGATGGATGACTCCAATATTCTTCATGAAGACAATATGATAGAAATGTTTGCTGGTACTTTTGGGGTGAGGCCTGTTGTTGGTTCTATCAGGGCCTTCCTAATAAATGTATAACTTCATTTTCAAGCTTCCTTTGGATGTTTTTAGAGCAGTGGCATGATGGTAGGAGTAGTCTGAATGGTTTGAAAAAGTTCCTTGAAAAGGTCTATACCTTCTACCTATCTGGGATAGAGTATCACATGGAAACATATGATGGACCTTTTTCCATGATACAAAGTATTGAAGACTTGGAATCACTTCTTGAACATTTTATTGAAGAGGAGATCCATGATGCTCCCATCAAATAGTTTCCTCATAGTTATTCAAAAAAGGAAGTAATTAAGCGGCTTATTAAAGAATATGAGGTATCTCCCAATACACAGCAAGATTATGAGGAAGGGAAAATCTAGGATGATCCTATTGAAGAGCTTCAGGAGGAGCCCATGATGGAACACATTGTTGAAGACTCTCCTCATGTCACCATAGGTGAAAACATTGAATATTTGAGGTATTCTCAAGTGTGTTGCAATGCTGATATTTTTCCAGAAATCCCTCTAGAGAAACCCACTGAGCAACACATCCCAAGTGATCCCATTGAATATGTCCAAAAAGTTTCCTTGATTGAAGATAATATTGAAGATTCTCTTCATGATATCATAACAGAAGCCTATAAATAAACTTATGATAAGATCAGTATGGTGTGTGGTGACACTAGACCGTGTTCTCCTCATGTTGATGAAGGTTTGGAAAGTTTATTGCCTTGTAACATTTTTTCTAAAGAAGATTGTTACAAGGAAGACATGGATAGGCAGGAGCATGATGCCATGGATGAAGAGTCCCCCACATATGACATGGATGGTAGTGATGACTATTGGAATTTCATAAATAATCCAACTTGTGAAAATCTTGTGGAGAATCCCATCCATGATATGTCCAACAAGGGGAGTGTCTATTCAAAAATTTGTGGAATTCCAATCTACGATACGTCCATAGAGGGGAGCACGGATCTGGATGCCTGGGAAAACCTTAGTATGGAAGAGGAGCATTTAGAATTTTCACATGATCTTTCAGAGTCATATCATGCAGAGCCGCACAAGGGTATCAGTAATGAAGACATTGAGAAGTAGTGTTGTGAAAAGTCAGATGTGATGCAGTCAGTGGAATATCAGTCTTAGCCATCTTTTTCACATATAGAGGTTCCTTATGATTTGGAGCTACTTGGGGCTTGTGCTATGAGTTATCATTTGATAAGCCCCGGTGACCAGTATGATGATGTAGTTAGTCTGCCTCATCGTTCTGATTGGTATATCAGTCCTATCCAGTCATTGATAGAAGCAGCCTACATGAGCACATACAAGTTGGGGAAGAATTTTTATGACATTATTCATGCCTATGATCTCCCATCCATCCCGCCCATTCTAAATCATCACGTAGGTTTGCATTTTCTAAATAAGGTATCCTTACTTTGGCTGGTAACCAAAGACAAGGAAAAAAAAAATTATGTTAATAAAATGCTTAGGTGGTTATATTGGATTTTTTATTACACCTAACCTTTTTAGATCATGCTTAGAGTAGGAAAATAAACTCCTAAAAGAGAGCATTTACTTTTTGCATTTATGTTTTGTACTTAGATATAATAATAATAAAAATTTCATTAGTTAATTACATTTATTTTGTTTAAATAAATCAGCTTAATGGTTCATTTGGTTTTTATATAAAACTTGTGCTACTGAGGTTTTCTTGTCAAGTTGAGATGTTTTTATAGGGTATATAAACCGAAGATTCTGGTGTTCTCGTATCCTCTCCTTTCATTAAAGACCGGATCGAGCACACGTCCCACAGTTGGAGCTAGAATGTTACCACCTAAGTTGTACTTTTTGGTTTTTTATCAAGTGAACCTGGTGAACCGAACAAGGATAACTTGTTCGGACTTCAGAAGACCTTCGGTCTTGTTTATGGGAAACTTTGTTGTACTATATCACATGTTCATACCCCCTTGGGGGAGTTGTAATAAATGTTCTAGCATGATAGTGTCTATAAAATACTCGTTCTCTTAGACTTTATTTGTCAATCCGATCAGCCCAGGGTGTTTTTTCCCTTGGTAATTATTGGTTGTTGAATAAACGACTAATCATTTTTGAGTTTTTCCCTCAATACCTCCAAAGTTGGGGTGGTCAGCTTGGCATTTAGGCCTATTGAGGTTATTAGAGTCTATGTCAATGTATAAACATGCTAGGCATTATGGTTGAGTCATATGAACATGTCTAAGTCCTCCTAGGTTTTTTAAATTTTTTAAGTTTTTAATTTTTTCAGTGTTTTTTATTAAGTTTAATTTTTCCAAAACTTAGGCTATTTTTTAATAGTTTAATTGGGAAAATCGGTTTTGTAATAAAAGTGGGCTCTGAAGTCATATTCAATCATGTAGGTGCTCATTTTCAAGCTAAGAGTACCCAGTAAACCTATAGACACACTATTTCCTACCTTTGGGTGTTTTTCCATCACTCAGGTCAGAAAGCCCCAAAAAATCAATTATTGATTATTTTAATTAATAAATTGATGAATAATGGAGCAAATCCAAAATCCTAGATCAATGGATTCTCAACCGATTTGATTGAAATAAGTCTTATCAGCACTATATTAACTGGATCTGACAAATTCATGACTGAAGGAGGTGATCTGGACAAATCCAGAGGTGAACTTCAGCCTCCTTTATGGGGAATTGCACCCTCTCTCTCTCCTCCACACGTGTGGGCTCTTCTGGAAGCTCTGTGGTTGATGTGTCAGCTTAATCAGCCCCTCAATTGACATTCAAAGTTAGTAGAAGCTCATATCAGCTTCAGATCAGGCATTGATGGACTCTCCTTCAACTGCAGTGGTCTATTTCCTTGGGATTTGTGCCCCCTCTGGGTTGGGGTTTCAATTTTTGTATAAATAAAGCTCAGACCACCTCTTCCAAGCTAGTTAGAACTAGGATTGAGGCACTGTTGCTATTGTACTGTTGTTATTGTTCATTTGAAATAAAGAGAAGCTTTGGAGGCAAGACAGTGTCATGTCATTGTATGTGTGGATGAGCATTGCCATGTTTTACTAAGGTAACCTGTATCTATGTTCATAATTTGTTGATTGTTTGTGGATTCATTGCTAAGATTGATAAAAAACTTATTATAATCTTGATAGGAAAGGATCTTTTCAATAATTTTATTGGCCATCTCTTTCCTTTGATGAATGAGCATGCTTTATAAGTTTATATGCCTGTTATTATGAAATCTCTATGGATGTATTAACCAGATCTCACAAGTATTTTGGCAAGTCTTTGGATTCAGTTGCAGGTTCCTAGCTTGTAGAGGATGCTGATCTAGTTTGCTTCTTCACTCTCTCCAAAACCATTCAAAGGCATAGTCCCTTGACATTCCACCTGAAAGCTCCACGGTGGATCTTGAAGGCTACCAACACTCTTCCTCTCTCTTCCTCCTTATAAAAATCCAAATCTTAACTGGTTACTTTGGTTGCAAGATTTGTTATAATTTAGATCTGTCATATTAAAGTAAAAAATTACATAGATCTACTATTTCAAAGCTCATAGTCTAGATCTCATTTCTGAAAAGTATCATTAAGCATTCTAGATCTAGCTTAGGGAAATCGTCCGTTTTACATGGAAATTTAAAGAGAATCCGTAGGTTGCATGCTCTAGATTTCCTTTTCTATTTTAAAAAGATTAAATCCAGCAATCAGTGCATATTTCATTGGCTACACAAACAGCAAGCCAAGATCCCAAGGAAAGCTTGCTTTCCTTGGTTCCTTTTTCACTGGTTTAGCTAATTTTAACTTAGTTTTTTTTAGTTAAAGTAGGCTAACCCAAAGGTACTCTTAAAGTGCTTTTGGGCATATTTCATTCTAAAATGCTCGCTGTATTTTAGCAGGCATAACAGAAAGAAGATAAGTTGTTGTTCGAAAGTGGCCTCGGGATCATTCAAATCCCCCCAAGGGTCTCCCCTTTGACTGAAATCTTAAAATTTTGGGAAAGTTGTAAGATATTGGTTTCATCCCGTATAAGGACCAAGAGGATTCTGAAATTTCAGTTTGCTAATATTGTAACCAATGATAATAAAAGGAAATCTTTTTTTGAGTAGGCTCTTTCGAGCTTGCTCCCCATCCCCCCAGGGGGGGATCCACATCCATTTCACTTTTTTTTTGCGTTTTTCCCTTTTTTCTGTTCTAGTTTAGTATTGACATGCATGATTGTATACTTTGATTATATTTTGCACTATTCCATATTTTCAATTCAAAAGTAATCATACTACTTACCCCATGACTTCCCAATTGACCCGCAAGGGGAAAGAGATGCGTGGTAGGACAAATTAGAAAACCAATGTTGTGTATCTCTGATTCCATTTTTCATTTATTGTTTTGATAATCATAATAAAATCAACCCCTCCTTGATTCCCCGATTGAGGTCCACTTGGACCAAAAGAGGTTCTTGGAGGGTTTTCTTTTTAATAAGAACACCTCTTTTAAAATTTACTAAAAATAACGAAGACTCCAGTGTGTATGCTCTGTACTTGGCTGCGGTTTGTCCAATCAGTCAAGCTGCATCAAAAGCACTTGAGTGACTAGATTAATTAGTCCTCACCTCCCAAATTGACAAATCATCAAGCGAAAATCCAACGCCTCGAACAAACTGTAAGCGATGGAAAAATACCCAAAGGAGCAGGAACAACTGGAAAGTGACCTCGAGGCGCCAATCTCTGTCACACCCTTACGGGTGCGTTATGAACAATAGTCTCCGAGACTTTGTTCCAGCCAACAAACACCTTGCGGGTAGGTGTGAAATTTCACTTTTTGACATACTCCAAGTACCCCTCAGGTATATCTGGAGTCCCCTTTTCACCTAATTTAATTCATTCACATTCCACATTAATTTAAAATCTACCAAGAGACATTTGCAAAAAAATATTTCAAGCGCATGCAAGCACATTATTTTCTTTGTTGACTCAATTTAAGGCACTGGTGATTTAGTTTGATCGATTCTTTCAATTATATATATATATATATATATATTGAGTGTCATTACTGTGCTTATATGCTTTAAATCTTGCATCTTGTTATCTTTTGTTTTCACTGGTTAACTTCAAAACTCCTAAACAACTTAATCATTATAACACCATCACACTAAGTAGTTAGCCTTAGTAATTTAATAGGGTCTACCCCCCTTGGCTTCGTTAGGAGTTGAGCCTAAACGGAGGAGTCGAGAACAAGGTGATAGCCTTGACTCGAGACTTGCCCCCAAGGACACACTGAGTGGCTTAAAGATTTCTGCCACGTAACCTAGGTGCGTGAAAGGTGGCAATACCCCCTATGCTTGGGCACCAAAACCCTAGCCCTGCTCGATGATCTATTGGCATCTTACCTTGACATGACCTGCTCAGGGACCTGCTCGGCACTTAAAAGTGGTTTTAATTAATGAGCTCCTGCAGTGCCATAATCTTAATAAAAGCATGATGATCTTAACCCGCCACCACATCTTGGGCATCATTTTACAAGATTAAGATCATTTGTATAAACCAATCCCATTTATTAAAAATAGTTAATAAAATAATGCAAAAATTACAAACTATAATCTTGACTTTAGAAATACAAAAAAATTACTTTCACCGATATGAATAATACCATTATACCACCTTCTTGAAAACTATATTCCCCTTTTAAAGGCATAATAAAATGGTAGCACATCTTGACTTAAATACTTAAGGGTTAAAAAAAGACAACGCAATTAACTACCTTGATAGGAAAACATTAATGATTTTAATATCAATAAAAAAATGAAGCACGTAACCCAAACCCTAAAGGCCTAACAAAAAGTTTATTGTTATTCAATAGTTAAAAGGAATTAAATTAAATACTTTTTAAATTGTTAATTGTATTTTTAAATTTAATTATTTTTTAATTTAATAAAAACAATATTGTAAATATTATTATGTGTTATTATTTTATTTATGTTTAAATAATTAAACCAAGCCACAAAATCTTTAACCAAACTACTTTTAAATGTATGGTAACTAAAACTAACATTCATAATAAAACAATAACATGGAATTTATTTTTATTTAACTTGAATAATTTGTGTTTATAATCTCAATATTTAATCATAATAAGTTATATGTGAATCAAGGAAATGATTAGAATAAAGCACGTGTTGCATTTAATTTTAATTTTAAAGTTATATGTTATGTAGCATTTTTGAATTTGCTCAATTTTATTTCAAATTTTACAAATTTCATAGTTATAATCAATATACCTAAAATACATTTTTTTTAATCCTAATCTTAAAATGGGAACATTTATGTATTTACTTTAAAATTCCAATAAACTATCCCATTATCAATTATTCATTTTTTAAACATCATAATTAAGCTTCAAATAACAATTGAAATCAATATCAAAATACTTATAAAGAACATATATTATCTTATGTAAATATTTGATATTACATTTTATAATTTAGATGTAAAATGATAGTTTTGTAAGAAAATACTAACACGAAAAACAATATATATATTAATTAATTTTTTAATTTATATGTTAGGATTTTAAGTAAAGGTAAATTATTTTTAAAAACAAAGTTTTTGATAAAAATCAATATATAAGTAAATATTACTTATAAATAAACTTTTGAATGTTTCACTATTGAAGTAGGAGTTTATGAATTTCAAGTTTATTTTGTGAAGGATATTTTAGATAAATATAGAGGATAGGATTGAATATAAAAGTCTAAGTTGAATAATTTGAGAACAATGTAAGATATAATTAAAAAATATCAAGGTAGGATAAACTAAGAGATATATCACTTAAACATTTTTTTCCACAGAAAAAAAACATAATTTTATTAACAAAATTACATTCCTCATATGAGCCACTATCAATTACTGATGAGTGTCCATTTCCTCAATTCTTCAGCACAAAAAATGCTTTTACAATAGATAATAATTTATTAGAAATCAAATTATATCCAAACCAAAAAGTATCAAACAATTAAACTACAATCATCAAAAGTTGAATCTTGTAAGTAAGCATAAAGTAGTTTTTTCACTGTACAATCATTAAAGCATATCAGCATTGATCTTCAAAGTTGTACATTCATCAAAGTATATCCGCATATAATCCTTGATCTTCAAAGACTATGTAAAATACTAATAGATCATCTAACTCAGTCTTTATCCACAGAGTAGTATCCTTCAAAACTGTTACCAATATGAGTTTTAATCCTTCAAAAATAAACTGTCAAGATATCAAGATAAGTCTTTAACAAATGCTATCACAAGTATCATTTTTCCATCAAAAGATCATTAGAACTGTCAGCAAAAAAACACCATTGAGTCTCATGACTCACCCCCCCAACCATATTCTTAGAAAATCTGAAAAGTCTCATAAGTTTCAGTTCCTCTAAACTCCTGAATATTCCAATGCCCTTCCTCCACATTAGCACCTGCATTAGCTAATGCATCAGATTTAGAATTCCTTTCACAATAAATATGCTTATAATCAACTTTAACAAGGAAATTAGAAATTAGGATCACCTCCTGCAAGACCTGAGTAAGAAGATATTATTAATCCTAAACTTACCAAATACCCAGTTGATCACCAACTGTGAATCCCCAAAAATCTGCAAAGTATGAACCCCCTGCTTTAAATCCAAAATGATAAGCAACTGTAAAGCTAAAAGCTCAACAAAGTTGTTGGTACCCAACCCCAGTCCAGCAGAAAATGTAAAAAAGTGCTCATCCGATAAATACAGTATACCACCAGCCCCACAGATTTGTGGCACTCCAGCTGCCGAGCCATCAAAATACCCCTAGGGTGATGCTTTGTCAATATGTTCATTAACAACCATTCTAATGTTCATAAATCTATTATCCAAAGGATAAGAATCTAGTAAACCCAAACATAAGGATGATACCACATAAGTCTTTGGCAAAATATATTCAAAACAACATTGATTGCTAGCCTTCCATATGAACATGAAACAATAACAGGTAAAGATCTATACATGATCTCTGCATTCAAAACCCAATTCTTTACACAGTGTAAAACTGATATACCGTGCCAAAAATTTAAATATCTTAACTTGGCCTCGATATTTGACCAAACCCTCCTTGTAAACGAACATTCAAACCCAATATGAGAATTAGTTTCAGACTCCATTTTGCAAAGATAACACCAGCCAGGTCCTTCTCTGCCTTTTCTACACAGTATATCCCAAGTAAGTGCTTTCCCTGTTTTAGATAGACTCCATACCAGCTGATCATCCTCAATAGTTATTCTAACATGATTGGATATCAGCAAAGCAACATAATTATTCCAAATTATGATTTCCTGGTCCACAAAACCAAATAAATCAGCATTCAACTAGCCCTGATCCTGAAGTAATACTGTACCAAGGCAAGCAATATCCTTCAAAATAGAAAAACCAGCATTATGAAATTTATCAATCACAGAGACTGGTAAACAATGCCTCCATTTGCATCCAAGCCAAGGGTCTATGCCAATACACACCTCAATTCCAATCCCAATTCTCCACACAAGTGACTGTCCAATAAGATCAAATGACCAAAGTACAGCTTTCCAACAAATGGATATGCCTTTATTTTCCTTAACATAAACCCTTATCCAATCTAATAAAGTTAAGGGAGTAATATATTTCTGAATTGCAATCTGGACCCAAAGTCCTATACCATTAATCAGATTCCACACATTTTTAGCAGCAAGTGATTTAGCAAATAATGTGTTATCACTCTAGGAAACTCCTCTAGGTTGTAGCTCGAGGATGCCTGGTAACTTAAATTGTTTTTTATGGTTTTTCTGCTATGGAGCAAGACAGATAACCTATATAACCTCTCACTCTCAATACATGCATGAAGCTCACTCAATCACAAGGCTTTTAGTTACAACTTGTTCAGTAGTTTGACAAAAAGGTGCAGGGATGAAGAACCCACCAGGATAGCAGACTTACACACATAACGCATGCATATAAATGGCTAAATATTGTTGAGGATGGTGTTTATAAATCAAATATCACTAAATAACCAATAGGATGACAGCTATCGACCCTTTAATAAATCTAAAAATTACCTGAATGCACATTCAGGCAATAAACATAGTAAAGAAAGAGATGGCTGAACAAATCACGACAAAAGAGCTTATACTTAGAATAAACCAGATGAGACGCTTGATAATGGAACAAGATCATAAATCCCTGGATTCGAACCTTTATTAATAAATTAATCATGGGCTTTATAGCCTTTTACAAAATTTACAGATCCTGAAAATCCGATCTGTTTACACAAAAATAATTGAAAGTGATAGTTTTTCCAGATTAGGGCTTCAAACCCTTGCTAACTATCTGTTTATCTACTGTGAAGATCTAGTTTGTTGAGCGATCTTTTAATGACTGTAATGGTCGCCGGTAACCACTACTGCTGGTTCACTGTGAAATTGTCACCAACAACCAGTGTTTTGACAGTTAACTGAAGTGCCCAGTCTTGTTTAATTCACCCGAAGTTTTTGACTTTGTTGTCGTAGTTGTTGATCAGAAGCTTTTTCTTCTATCACATTGGCGTCCCAAGTCTGAATGTTGCCGCAGTTTCGGCACCCCAAGTCCCAATGTTTCTGTAGTTTACCGTCGCGGTCACTGATCGAAATCTTTTTCTTCTATCGACGCACCAAGTCTGAGTGTTGCCACAGTTTCAGTGTCTTTGATCCCTAGCATCGTGATGGTTTCCTCGGAGGCTGAAACGACCAAATTTTATTTCTATCGAAAGTCTTTTTTCGAAGGAATCAGAGCTTTAGTTATCTGTGCTGCCGATACTACGGAGAAGTTTAGTCTTAAATTTGTCAATCTGTAGTTCTTAGCTCTCCCAATCGCCGATGATTTCTCATTGTCACGCTATCGAAATGATTTTCTGTTGATTGATCGAAAGCCATAGTTTGTATATCTTCCACTATTTCGGCTCCTCAGTGGGATAACTCACCGACGGCTAGTGATTCCAAGTTTCGACGCCGAAATTTTCATCTGCTCACGGAACCCGTAGTTTATCTTTCTTCTGTCGTTGCATCTCCACAGTGAACTAATTCGCCGACGGTTAGTCTTTAGAACCTCCGATCACCGATGAGTCTATATTGTTTTGGAACCCACAGTAAGTTTTTCTTTTGCCGTTGTGGCTTCACAGTGAACTAAGACTCCACAATTTCAGTGATCGGAACTCAAAACTTCTTACCATCGGAGCTTTTAATCATTATATTCTCTGCAGTGGTGAAACTTTTAGCCACTATGTTCTCCACTCACTGTTTAAGACTGTTCCGATGGCAGTAAAAGTTTAGCAATATGCCTAACTGCCGAAGGGGTCTTCCACCTGTTATTTATCTTCCATATTTCGGTGGCTAATGAGATGTTCTGATCCCCGCCCAAGCCACTGAAGCCACAACTTTGTGAAATTTGCATAAAAAATAGAGGCCTTCAAAACTATTAGTGATCTTCATATCCTTCATTGCATGATTTAAATTCTTCATACTATCAAAAATAAATTTATTTTATTTTGGGAGATAACATATGGCTCCTACTCGGGGATGGGAACCTCCCTATGAGGTCCCAAGAACCCCAGACCAAAATGCCTTTCCCTAAAAGAAACTAAGTAACTTAACACTATTATTTATTGTTCCATTGGGAATGGAGTCTTATTCTAAAAGGAAAACAACCTACTATCTACTAATTTATAATCATAAGGCCTTAGAGCCTCAAATAAAATAGATTTTTAGGAACCTCCCATTTACTGGGCCATCGAATACCTCTTCACCTTTCAGATTCTGCAATTTGAAGGTGTTATTTTCATATACTTAGTCTATAACAAAAGGGCCAATCCACAAAGAGTCAAATTTTCCATGTTTCCCCTTGTCCTGTCTGACAGCATCCCACTTGAGGACCCAATCTCTGACCTAGAAGTTGTCTGCCTTTGCTCTTTTGTCAAACATGCCCTTTATCCTCTGTTGATGAGCCTCTGATTTTCCTACCACTTGCTCCCTGATCTGCTGTAACTCCACCAAATCCATCATCCTTCTCATCATAGGAAAGAACTTTTCCACTGGAAGAATGAGCTAGATAGGAAAGATGGCCTCAGTACCATAAACTAGTTTGAATGGAGAAGTCCCTATGGATCTTTTGTCTTTCACCCTATCAGCCCATAAAGCAAACTTCAGTTTTGAATCCCAGTTTTTCTGATTTGTCTCTAGCAGTTTCCTGATGATTTTGACTAAGCTTTTGTTGGATGACTCAGCCAGGCCATTTCCTTGTGGGTAATAGGATGTGGAGTGTACCAGTTGAATACCCATTGATTCACACAATTTAACCAATGCCCTAGCTTTAAAAGCTTGTGCATTATCAATTACTAACCTTACCGGGCAACCAAACCTGCTGAAGATGTTCTCATATAAGAATCTCATGATGACTTGATGAATGACATTACTTGTGGGTATTGCTTCTATCCATTTGGTAAAGTAGTCAATGGCTACTAAGATCCATTTATGTTGTCCACTAGAAGATGGATTTATTTCACCTATGAAATCCAGACCCCATTGCTGGAAAGGACCATTCACTGTAACAGACCTAAGGGGAAAGGATTTGAGTTGCTGCTTCCCTATAAATCTTTGGCATTGGTCATAGGACCTTACAAAAGTGCATACATCAGCAAAGAGGACTAGCCAATAGTATCCTACTTTTAAGATCTTGTGGGTTGTGGTTTTCTAGTAGCGGTGGCCTCCACATGTACTAGAATGAAAGTGATGCATGACCTGCTCTGCTTCCTCTTTATCTAGACATCTTAACAAAATCCCAGACTGATCCTTCCAATACAACAAATTGTCAATTATGCAAAACTTAACAGATTTCAACTTAAGAGCTCGTGCTTGGTTAGGAGTGAGATCAGGAGAAACTTCTAATTTTAGCAAAAATTGAATGATACTTGAGTACCACTCACATGAAGATATGTTCTCAGCTACTGCTGGACTGTTATTCTGATCTTGATTTACTTATGTTTAAGCTACTACCATAGTCTGCACTTTTGCTGATCTGACACATGTAAAATTTATTCCCGTCAGTTCACAATTTTCTTTGGCCATGAGTTTGGCCAGGCCTAATCCCTTTACTAGCTTGGTGGGTTTCACCTCTACATCAAACTCAATGAGTTTGGAAATCCACTTAGCTCTCTTCCCATCAATGTCAGGCTGAGTCAAAACATCCTTCACAATAGCTGAAGGGACATATGCAATGACCTTTGCATGGAGAATATAGATTCTGAAAGCCTTCAAAGATTTTATGAGAGCATAAGCCTGCTTCTCAATTGGGTCATACTTCAGCTCAGCGTCTCTCAAGGTTCTGCTGAAGAAAGTAATTGGATGGTCAAGACCTTCATCATTCTTTTGTAATAGTACAGTTACCACTGTGTCATAAGATGCAAAAGAGAAAATGTAAAAACCCTTGGTGTAATCGAGACTAATCAGGGTTGGAGCCTCCATGATGGCTTTCTTAATGTCTTCAAAAGAATTTCTTGCTTGGTCGGTCCACTTGATTTCTGCATCCTTTTTTAGCATGGTTGTTATGTGCTTTACCAGCTCGGAGAAATTTGGAATAAACCTTCTGACAAAGTTTATCTTGCCTAAAAAGGACTGAATGTCTCTTTTTGACCTAGGTATTGACAGCTACTGAACTGCCTCCACTCTTACCAGATCGATCTTTACACCTTCAGCTGAGACTATGTGTCCTAAGAGCTTTCCTTCATTGAGTGCAAACTGGGATTTCTTGGGGTTTAGTGATATTCCATACCTTCTGCACTTCAGAAATACCTTCCTTAAATGCTACAAGTGGTCATGATGCTTGTGAGAGTAAACTGTTAATTCATCCAAATATATCAGCACAAATTTATCTTTTATCCCTACAAAAGCTAGATCCATAGCTCTCTAAAAAGTATCCCCAGCATTCATTAGCCCAAATGGCATTTTAGCATACATGAAGGTGCCCCAGGGAGTGGTAAAGGAAGTCTTCTCTTGGTTATTTGGGTGCACATCAACTTGGTTGTATCCAGAAAAGACATCAAGGAAGGACATGACAGCAGATGTTCCATCTTGGGCAGTGGGAAGTTGTCTTTTTTGGAACACTTGTTCAAGTTTCTAAAGTCCACACACAACCTAATTTCTCTATTTTTCTTTCTTACCACTACTAGATTTGCAATCCACTTAGAATACCTGAGGGGGATTATGATCTTGGCTTTGAGGATCTTGTGGATCTCTTTCACAATCACTGGTAATAGAAGAGGGCTAATGGGTCTCAGCTTGTGTTTGAAAGGAACAGTATCCTTCTCCAAAGGAATCTTATGCTGGATGATCTTGGTGTCATATGTTTTTAGGTCACTATACTCCCATGCAAAGACATCAGCAAACTCTTTTATCAAGCTGCAATATTCAGACTTCTATTCAGCATTCATCCCAGTGGATATATTTATCAGTTTTGGGTGGATTTGGATTCCTATGTTATGTTCTTGGATAGCAGGATCTAGCTCCCTTTTGGCAGGCTTGAAAGGGATGTCATTGTGATCAAACAGTTCTTCCAATGGTACTAGACCTCAGGGTATGTAGTTGCTGGGAAATTGGAATATATTCTGCTCAATCACTTTATCTTTTAACTTGAGCTGTTGGGATTCCTCCAGGTTAAGGTTTTCCTGATCTATGTGTATGTCAGAGAATTCATCCACTAACTGAAGGAATTTACTAAGGTCCCCATCATTTTCAAACACCCTCCAAAATTTTACATTGTCTGGTAGAGAGGGTCTGTACTTGACCTGAACATCATAGCTGAGATTAGGGGGTAAAGGAGGGACAAACAGACTCGTAGAGACGGCGAGGGAATCAGCTAGGTGATTCAAATCCCTAGGAATATATGACAGTTCAAAAAACATAAAGGAGTCTCTAAGTTTCCATACCTCGTCCCTGTAGGCCTTCAATCTGATATTTTTCGTCTGAAAGTGTTGTTGACCTGCTGTATGATGAGGTATGCATCCCCAAAAATCTTCACGCACATGATCCCCATCTCCTTGGACACTTTAACTCCCAGCAGCAAGGCTTCATATTATGCTACATTATTCATGGTCTTGAAATCGAGCTTATAAGATAAGTGAATGTTCTCATTAGCTAGGGAGATCAAGACTATACCCGTGCCTGCTGAGTTCTGAGCGCTTCCCCATCGAAATACATGGTCCAGATCGTTGTTGTGACTTCTTCAGGTTGCATACAAGTGGGCTCAGTGAGCTGAACTGATGTATGTTGATTATCATCAATTTGCAAGATGCAAGACCCAAAATCAATGTCTACAGTGTAGATCAGGTGATTCACTGAGTGACTCTATTTGCTTATGATGTATGCTAGCTGATTTTCCCTGTACAGTCTCTTAGTCTCCCCTCCGAACATGGGAATAGTGGCATACGTGAGATCCATCTGAAGGGTGTCGCCCAATCTTTTGATCCATGACCGGGACAGTAAGAGGCCGAATTTTGGAGCAATATCAGCCACCACGATGTCCATCATTACGCTTTGTGAAGGTAGTTGCGTTAGGTTTACAGCGAGGTCTTTGATGAGACCCAAGCATTTGACCTTCCTGGAGTCAAAGGAGAATAAATCGTGGTAGGACTTGGTAATGCTGAGGCCGATTTCATCCATCACAGCCTTAGGCATTAGGTTATGAGAGGCTCCTGAATCCAGCAGACATTTATGGAGGATTTTATCATGGATGTTCAAAGATATATAGAATGGTGGGTAGGAGTCCTTTAGGTCTTCAATCACGGGGCCCAAGGTTACAACAGGCTTGTTATCTTGTAGATTTACAAAGTCAGTGTCAATGTGCACCTTGGGCTGAAGGGAATTCAGAATGGAGGTTTTAAATGCATCATTCTTCATCAACTCAATTAAAGGGAAAGGGATTTTCAATTTTTGAATTTCAGACTCAAGGTTGAAAGAATAATGCAGCTTATCTGGAAACCTTACCTCATGAGCTATAGGTTTGAGTTGGACTTGACCAAGTGTGGCTGTAAGTGCCGATTTATGCAATTCTTTGGATGAAACAACCGCTTTCTTTGGTAAAACAACAACCTTTCTAGTAGGTGCAGCAAGTTGCTTGACAGGTACAACATTCTTCTTGATGGGAGCAGCCAACCTAGACCTCAGTTGATAACCTTCCTGACCATCATCCTGATAGATAGCCTCTTCAATGATATGCTCATCAATCAAGGCTTCTTCATATTCTTCCTGTGTCAGAAAAGAATAGTCCACCTCATCCTCCATGCAGTGTATATTGTCTTCAACTTCTCCTTCTTCTTCAATGAATTCTTACTCTTCTTCTAATATAACATTTTGAAATGGAGCTCTTATCCTCTGGTCTTCAATCTAATTTCTCTCTCTTCTGAGAATCTGAACAGGGGGATTTCCTCTTCTATAAGGAATAAAATTTGGGTTTCGAGGAGAAAAGTCACTTGACCCCTTACCCCTCACTAGCAGATGTCCTTGGTCCTTCAATTTAGACATTTCAGCAATCAAGTTGTCTAAAAGTTTGGTCATTTTTTCAATCTTGTTCTCTGATGCAGAAGCCCCACTGTAGTCTGCTGGCTACTTTCTCCTGTCTACCTTCCCTTTGACCTTCTGAGATGCCAGAATGTTTGACTCTACCTCTAGGGTAGCATCCTGCATGAGTGATAAGGATGCAGACCTCCTTTCTTTGAGAAGTAGGTAGAAGTCAAAGTCAAAGGCATTTGCATAAGTTATCATAGCCAAGGTATCGGTTGGATTAATCTCAGTGGGGATCTTATTGTACATGTTGTTGAATCTTTTGGTAAAGTTGGAGACAGACTCACCATTTTCTCTTCTCAAGTTACTGAATTCTGTGATATAGTAGAGGTGGTCTCTCCTTTCTCCCCAATGCTTTAGGACAATGTCATCCAGGGCCTCTATGCCTGCCACTGACCTAGCAGGAATTTCTTTAAACCACTTTCTAGCCTGGCCATCTAAGCTTTGCACAAAAACTCTGGTCCATACGTCTTCTTGTTCTATATTTATATTTTCAGCATAGGTGTAAAAATATTCTAGATGTTCTTCAGCAGTGAAATCCCCTTCCCCTGTAAACTTTGGCATATACTTGAGGTAATCCCTAGTAGGCATGGCTGTGAGTGGATTTGGCAAGACTAGGGGTGCATACCTAGCTACTAGGATGCTTTCCATCTTGGACAATTGAGGGGTAGCCATATTGGAAATGGGTATGGAGAGGGATGTGGAAGGTAGTACTGATGAAGATATTTTTCGAGAAGGCGGTGGTTTAATTTTCCTAGTGGAGTCACCAAGGATTGGATCTTCACAAGCAGCAGTGCTTGAAGATGCCCAAGCCCTAGATTTTTCTAATATAAAAAATTTCTGGGAATTAAGAGTTTCAACAGAAGAAATAACAGCAGAAAGATTTCTTGAAATACCTGATGTAGCGTTTTGTGCAGCACTACTGGTCTATCTTAGTAAAGCCCTAGCTTTCCTCAAGATCTCTTCTGGATATGAAACGAGTGTTGTTGGTAGCCCCTTTGGGTTTTCTCTGGTACTTGGTCTTCTTGAAGCCACCTTATATCAATGGAGTCGACAGATAGATGATTACAACTGTAATAATGTCCAATCCTTGTCTATCATCAAAGCATGGATCTATGTCGTCTCCCAAGGAAGCTGAGCTTCAATCTCCTCTCCCCGGCAACATCGCCACTTTGTTATCACTCCAGGAAACTCCTCTAGGTTGTAGCTAGAGGATGCCTGGTAACTTAAATTGTTTTTTAGGGTTTTTCTGCTATGGATCAAGCTGAATAACCTATATAACCTCTCACTCTCAAGACATGGATGAAGCTCACTCAATCACAAGGCTTTTAGTTACAACTTGTTCAGTAGTTTGACAAAAAGGTGCAGGGATGAAGAACCCACCAGGCTGGCAGACTTACACACACAACACATGCATATAAATGGCTAAATCCTACTGAGGATGGTGTTTATAAATCAAATATCACTAAATAACCAATAGGATGACAGTTATTAGCCCTTTAATAAATCTAAAAATTACCTAAATGCACATTCATGCAATAAACACAGTAAAGAAAGAGATAGCTGAACAAATCACAACAAAAGAGCTTATACTTAGAATAAACCAGATGAGACGCTTGATAATGGAACGGGCTCATAAATCCCCGGAGTCGAACCTTTATTAATAAATTAATCATGGGCTTTATATCCTTATACAAAAATTACAAATACTGAAAATCTGATCTGTTTACACAAAAATAATTGAAAGTGATAGTTTTTCCAGATTAGGGCTTCACACCCTTCCTAACTATTTGTTTTTCTACTGTGAGGATATAGTTTGTTGAGCGATCTTTTAATGACTGAAATGGTCGGTAGTAACCACTACTACTGGTTCACTGTGAAATTGCCGCCAACAACCAGTGTTTCGATAGTTAACTGAAGTGCCCAGTCTTGTTCAATCTGCCCAAATTTTTTTACTTTGTTGCCACAGTCGCAGATCGGAAGATTTTTCTTCTATCACATCGGTGTCCCAAGTCTGAATGTTGCCGCAGTTTTGGCGCCCCAAGTCCCAATGTTTCCGTAGTTTACAGCCGCGATCGTTGATCGGAAGCTTTTTATTCTATCGGCACACCAAGTCTGAGTGTTGCCAAAGTTTCAGTGTCTTTGATCCCTAGCATCATGACGGTTTCCTCAGTGGCACTTTCCCTCACTAGCTTGTCGACGATCAGAGGCTGAAATGACCAAATTTTATTTCTGTCGGAAGTCCTTTGATGAAGGAATCGGAGCTTTAGTTATCTGTGTTGTCGATACTGTGAAGAAGTTTAGTCTTAAATTCGCCTATCTATAGTTCTTAGCTCTCCTGATCGCCAATGATTTCCCATTGTCATGCTATCGAAATGATGTTCTGTTGATTGATAGGAAGTCGTAGTCTGTATATCTTCTGTTGTTTCGGCTCCTTAGTGGGCTAACTTACCGACGGCTAGTGATTCCAAGTTCCAATGCCGAAATTTTCATCTGATCATGGAACCCGTAGTTTATCTTTCTTCCGCCATTGTGGCTCCACAGTGAACTAATTCACCGATGGTTAGTCTTTAGAACCTCCGATTGCCGATGAGTCTATATTGTTTCGGAACCCGCAGTAAGTTTTTCTTCCGTCATTGTGGCTCCGCAGTGAACTAAGACTTAGCAACGTCGGCGATCGAAACTCAAAACTTCTTACCATCGGAGCTTTTAATCATTATATTCTCCGCAGTGGCAGAAATTTTAGCCACTATCTTCTTCACTCACTGTTTAAGAATGTTTCGATGGCAATAAAATTTTAGCAATACGCCTAACTGCCGAAGGGGTCTTCCACCTATTATTTATCTTCCATCTTTCGGTGGCTAATGAGATGTTCTGATCCTCGCCCAAGCCACCGAAGCCACAACTTTGTGAAATTTGCATAAAAAATAGAGGCCTTCAAAACTGTTAGTGATCTTCATATCCTTCATTGCATGATTTAAATTCTTCATACTATCAAAAATAAATTTATTTTATTTTGGGAGATAACATAATGCAGGAATTTTTAATCCCCAACCTCCCAGAGATTTGGGATTTGCCAAAACCTTCCACGAAGACCAAGGTAAACCAGTAGAATCATTGTTGCCAGACCATAATAACTTGAAACAAATCTTCCTTATTCTTTCAAGAATACCCACTGGTATCCAAAAATGCATCCAATATACTAGAATGGCCTCAAGAACAGACTTCACCAATATTAGTTTTACACCCTTGGATAACCATCTAAAACTCCAGTTCTTGATCCTCATTTCCACTTTTGTAATGAGCCAATCCCAATCCTTCAGCAGATATCTGCAAGGTTTTAGATGGAAACCAAGATATATCATACCATACTCAATTTTATCAACATTAAAAGAAAATATGTTCTGAATTGAAATCAACTCAGATTCTTCCAATCCAGAATAATAAAAAGATGATTTGTCCTCATTAATAACCATTCCAGATGCTTTACAAAAAACCATCAACACCTCATATAATGTTGATAATGACTGTTCAGAACCATCAGATACCAAAATGATATCATCCACAAACAAAATATGAGATAAAATAATATTGTTACCAAAAGAGATACCCTGAAAATCCCCACTGTTTTGTGCATTAAGGATATACCTGCTCAAGCCTTCTACCACAATAAGAAAAAGTAAAGGAGACAAAGGGAATCCTTGCCTAAGCCCCCAACCAGATCTAAAAAAAGTTGAAGCCACCCCATTAATAAGAACAACAAAAGAAACTGATGTAATGCTGCTCATCACCCAGGTAATAAAGGGTACAGAAAAACCGATTTTAGACATAATAACACATAAAAATATCCAATTTACACAATCATATGCCTTAGATAAATCAATTTTTAGCACCACCAATTTCATACCCTTACAATGAATAGAATGTAAACCTTCCTGAATAATTCCAACAGCTTCATGTATCTGTCTTCCAGGCAAGAACCCAAACTGTTCTTTAGAGATAGTTCTCCCCAAAATATTTTTAATACGAGTAGAAATGATTTTACCAATGATCTTATATATAAAATTACATAAAGATATTGGTTAGAAGTAATCAAATGACTTAGGAGAATCAGTCTTGGGAATCAATGCATTAAAAGTAGTATTAAAAACAGCAACTATTTTCCCACAAAGTCTCAAGTCTTCAATAACTCTTAACAGATCGCTTCCCAAGACATCAAAAAGTGCCCTATAAACTTCCACCGGGCTCACATCAGGTCCAGGACTCTTATCATTTTTACTTGCTGACAAAATAGACTGAATTTCCCCAAGTGTAATAGGAATCATAAGTTCTAAATTTTCAGCTACAGAAATATCAGAGGGATATTTTTCAGCAATTTCCAAAATCTCAAGCAAATGAAGATTATCATCTACTTGAAACAAAGTATCAAATTTTTGTACACCCGCCCCAGCAATAGACTCAAATCCCTCAACAATATTACCCCTATCATCTGCTATCTTCCATATAGTATTAACAAATTTTCTGTGATTAGAAAATTTATGGAAGAAAGGAGTATTATCATCACCACATAGTAACCAGATATCCCTACTCTTCTGTTTGGCTTCATTCTCTCTATCCAACAAAAAATTTCTTCTTCTAGATTCCAACACATACAGAGAAGCCTTATCATCATTAGTAGAATAACCAAAACCTAAATTGGTGCATGCATTCTCTAATAAAATCTCAATCTCTACTAATTCTTTAGTATCCTGTTCTTTCCTCTTAACAGACCAACATATAGATACATTTTTAATCTTTTTAAGATTAGCAGAGAATTGAGATGTAGGAGACAAATCAGAATTTTCATCATACACCTTCCAGGTATTTTTCAATAAAATGACCAAATCCTCATGTTCTAGCCAGTGAGAATTAAACTTGAAAGGACTATGTGAAATCTTGTCATGACCCAAAATTTGTAAAAATACAGGATGATGATCTGAGTTCCCCCCACACCCCACCCATTGACAAAAGCAGAGCTCAAAATCCAAGAGATCAACAGAAATCATCAATCTATCAAAACGTTTACAAATGTTCTCACTCCCAACACTATTGTTGGTCCAAGTGGGTAGAATCACACTCGGCACAATATCCACAAGGCCATGATCATCCAAGATTTTTGCAAAAAAATCAGACAAACAATCACTTCTGGCCCTATCACCCCAAATCTCAGATAAACCCATGGAGAAATTTAGATCCCCACCAAAAATAATCTTAGAACAATTAAGACTCACAAAATCCAAGAGATTGTTCTAGAACCCTTCCCTCTCAACATAAGGTCCATAGATATTAAAAAAACCTAACTCCATTTTAAGTTCAATTGAATAGAGAGCTACATATAATCCCGAATCCATTGAACAAGAATTCAAGAGATGTAAAAACCGATTTCTCCAACCCACAAGCAAACCCCTTGATTTGCCTTTAGCATCCACAGAACAAAAGGTCCAACCAGGCAATAAAAATTCCATATTACTTGCAAACATAACTCCATCACCCATAGTTTCTTGTAAAAACAAAACATCAACAGACTGATCAGCCACCAGCCTACAGATAGCTAGTTTTTTAGGTTTACTAGCTAAACCTATGCAATTAAGAGTCATCACTATCATAAGGAAACCCTAATACGGGCATCCATTGCTCTAAGTGCCCTAGAAACATTAGAATGTTCAGTACCCTCCTCATATTCACTAAAATTTGTAGAAGTCAATAATCTCCTATTTCCAACAGAAGAGACAGAATCCACCAAGACCTTAGAACTAGATCTAAGGAAATATCCAGAACCAGTACCCTTTAGAACCTTGATAGGAGAGATAAACCCTAAATCCCTAAGACTAGAGTCACCCAAAACATAATTATCCACATGTTCCACTCCAGCCTCCAAACTTTTACTGAGTAAAGTACCCTCCTCAAGATCCACCAAGGAAGCCAGACTCAAAGGTTTTAGAATCGGATCACAGATCTCCTGGTCATTAGGTTCAAAAATTTTACAGATCTTCGGGGTTTTAGTTTCAAAGTTTTCATGATAGATATCAGTATCCAAAGGCGAAAAACCCTCCCGACCAGCTAATAGGGACAAGGAAAAATCAACAGGAACATATGATTTCTTGACTCGCCAAACAAATTTGGACTTGGGAGCAATAAACGACTGTTTCTTCAAGAAAGGTAAATGACAATGGTCTAAAATATGACCATAACAGTGACAGTGATTGCATCGGAAGGGAAAACCAACATAATCTAAAGGCTGAGTAAAAACAAATTATCCTTTCTTAATGACAATGTCTTCAGCAAGACCGTTGCGCATATCCAAAAGGACCCGCACTTTCCCTAGACAGCAAATACCAGTATCTAAAAAAGAAAAATCAGCCTCAAGAAATATCTCGAGTGTATTACCCAACATCCTAAAGAATTCCACAGACCAAAAATTGAAAGGCAGATTAGGCAGTTTAACCCAAATAGGAATAGAGTCATACCTCTCAATGCGAGGATCAAATAAGGGTGTCCAGTGCTTAAGAAAAAGTCCCGAATTTTCCCATTTCCATATTCCTTTTAGAATGACATCCACATCATCAGTATTCTGAAACTTGAATGCCAGCCAACCCCTGGGAAGTATAAAAATCTTCGGACAAAGGCTAACCACCTAAAGCCAATCATCAGCTACCCATCTATGAATAGCTTCTGCACTGATCTTTCTCCCTCCAAACCGACCCACGAGTGTGAGTGCATTGGTAAGCACGATCTCGTTCAAGGGAACATCCTCACCCACCACCAGAAGTAAGGGTTTCTCCTATTTACGTATGCACTTACGAGTTTTCATAACAGAACCCTTCTTCGATGCACGGTGTTGAAGAGAACCATCCCAGGGTTTTTTAGGTACCCCGCAATCAATGAACCCATCAGATTCATCGGACTTCAATAAATTATCCAATGAAGGGGATGCTTTCTTGACAGAAGGCTTCAAAGGCAGATCCAAATCTGATGAAACCAGCGCAACAATATCCTCCTGACCAGAAACAGGAGGTGAAAACCCATAAGCCACATCCAAATTAATGCCCGACTCCATCAATTTCACATCAGAAACCCCACCAAAGGAAAATTCTGAATGCTCTTACTCACCAGATGCCCTTCCCTACACCGGTGGCGGCAAACTCAAACTAAGCTCAGAAACCTTATAAGTGATCACCCTCAAGGAGTTAAAAACCCAGGTGCTTTGAGGAGAGCGTGCTAATGCTTTAGCATCCCGCAAAGACATATCAGAAACAGTGTCAAAACAACACCCCTGTAACCAAATACCACGGGATGGAAGACCACCCTCACAGGAAAATGCAACCGCCAAAGGATACGAAAAACAAATAAAAGTTTTAGACCCTGTAGAATATGCAAATCCCCAAAAATTCAGAACAATAATAACAACCCATCACCATGCCACATGTAAAGCAAACAATGTCGAAGATTTTAATACAAGATCGATCTTCCAAAAGTCGAATTGAGCACCAAGATCATCCAGGATACATGTCTATCAGCAATTTCACCCAAGTGAAAACACATACAGATCAATTCAACGATACCAAAAAGTCAAATAAATGACACCCGACACCATACCAGATGTGCAACCTTCATCGCCATAGCACAGGAAAACCGTCGTCATAAGAAAATGCATCCATAGCATAGGAAAACCACCGTCACAGGAAAACAACTGCCAAAGGATAAGAAAAACAAATGAAAGGTTTAGACCCTGTAGATTATGCAAATCCCCACGAATTCAGAGCAATAATTACAGCCCGCCACCATGCCACATGTAAAGCAAACTATGCCAAAGATGTTAATACAAGATCAATCTCCAAAAAGTCGAATCGAGGACCAAGATCAGCCAGGTTACGTGTCTAGCAGCAAGTTTACCCAAGTACAAACATGTACAGATCAATACATCAATACGAAAAAGTCAAATAAATGATACCCAACACCATGCCAGATGTGCAGCATTCATAGCCATAGCAGTAAATATGCTATCTCCAAGTGTAAGTTCTGTCAATTAACGCTCCATTGATGTCAGAGTAAAGCTCCGCCTCGATGACATCGATCACATATCTACCAAGAGAGCGCTCTACAGAGCTGTGTGTTTGTCACGGTGATACCTTATATCACTATCACTTAAACATATAGATGAGATAGAAGAATTTCATTCAACAATCTAACTAAATATGTTGTTTTTTTAATGTTTTATATAGTTGATTTTAATAAGTTGTTATTTTGAAGTCTTGAAAGTAGTTAAGATCTTAATGAACTTAAATTTTTGTTATTCAAAACCAATTATTAGTTTCCAATTTACACTATAGTTTCAAGTCATCATAGTAATTCAAATAATTTGGTTTCCACTTATAGATCTTTAATCTTTCTCTTCATGTTTTCTAAAATGATTTGTAATAATTGTAGTGTTTTGAATAAAAGTGTAATAACATACATTTTGAGAATGACTAGATCAAATTTTTACATCATACTCGTTTCAACATTTGTATTGATATACATGTTTCTTTTAAAATATTTAATGTACCTACAAGTTTTTTGGGATAATTAATTTAAATGTAAAATTTAACCATGGTAAAATTGATTAGTTTGAAGTTAGAGACGATAAAACTTTATATATTATTATTTATTAAGATGTTAATGTCAATATCTCCTCACTTAAAGAGATTTAGTTTCACGAGGTAAATAGTTAAAGAGATTTAATGTGTAAAAGGTAAGCGGTTAATTTTAATAGTTTTGAGATTTTGTATTTTATTCAATAATATATTAAGATCAAATCTATAAAGTGTTTACATGTTGTTTGTTTGGTAGGATTGAATGTATATTTTGTTTTCATGTGGTGATTTTAATAGATTCAATTAAATGTGAGCTTGTGATTTATGGTCTTCTTATTGATAACATTCTTTAAATGGATGGTTCAACTTTTTTTTTGGTAATTTCAGAGATTAATCTATTGAATCAAAGTAATAATACAGTCAAAAGTACAAATCATAATGGCAATTCTTCGAAGAGAATGTGACATAGAGAGAGAGTTAAGACCTACCCTTCAGGGGAATTTAGGCTTTTACAGTCAAATTGATCCTCCATGTAGAAGGGAAAACATATCAGAGTCATAGCAAAATTAGCAATATTAAAGTAAAAAAACTGACCCAGGATGACCATGAAAAAAAGAAAAGACACAAAAACCATGGAACCTGGACTTAAGCCTTGGAGGGCATCTCCTCCTCAATAGGAACCTGTTGGCACCCTAACAACTCCCCTTGATTTTTATGAAAATAAAGGGGTCCCTGATGTAAATTTTATATTAGGCTATTTTTCAGTTTCTTTTGTTGGTTGTAGAATGGGATTAGTTGGTTTTATTTACTAGATCCTTTTTGCGTATCTATCACTTTGGTTTGGCTTTCATTGTATAAGGATTTGGTGATTTCTCTGATCTTTGTCATTTGACTCTCTTGGTTTCTTGGTTTCTCTTCAATGATTTCATGCCCTTGTTTGAACTTTCCTGAGATCATTATAAGATTTGAATTACTTTAATTTGATCAATAGGTTATTTCGATAACTACACTCATTTTCAGTCTACAATTGATAAATGAATAAATAAGCACTTAGTAAATCTAGATAAACGCTTAATTTTAACATGATTCATTTAGACATGAAAATAATATGTATCGAGGTCTAGTGATGAGCACATGATTATCCGATTGAGCAATTGTTGATATTTTGAAGGATCATAAATGTGAGTTTCTATTACATTTAAAATGCATTATTGATATGGAATTTCTTTACAAATTATCTTATCTTGATCATGAAAATTGAAACTATCTTAATAAACATATAAAATGAAGGAGGTTTTTTATGTGTACTCACCTCAAGAGCTACATTTTTTTATGCACATTCATCTTAGCTTATGGTGATTACTTAAATAATTTTATATTAAGACTTATTCATTATTAATATAGATATAAATTCATGATACCTTCCAATTATCATAAAAAAATTTATTTTAATGTAACCATTCACACATCCAAATGGATTTTACATTGGACCTTTTCCATTAAATCTAATATTCCTTAGTATTATCTATTAAATCATTTTCCAATTGATAAAAAGATTTGAGTTAAAAAAAATGATTTGATATGACACTTCTCAAAATTATCTCTTATTCTTATATTCATGATTTTCACATCTTATTTAAATAACTTTTGTGGAAGTATGTCTTGTAACTCTACGTAACTATTTATCCTTTGTGGATACTTAACTATGTGTATGGATATATTTTGGAGTAAGTTCATGAAATATATTAAGAAAAAGGGATATAAGTTTTCATAATAAGATACTTGGAAATCGTTAGAGGACGAATCGTATTATGCCATATTTTAAATACATTTATATGTACCATTTCCATTTATTAAGTTTCAAACTTTATGCATGGGATTATATTTGGACTTCCTTTGATTCTTTTGTGAATATTCATTAATTCATCAATTTGTGAATGATATAACTTTGGTTTTCCTTTTGCAGCGATCTCAAATATTGGTGGAGATTTCCCTATATGAAATAACAATCAAGGAAATGATCTAACTTTGGTTTTCTTTTTCCAGTGATCTCAAATATTGATGGAGATTTCTCTATATGAAACAAATTTCAGATCTAAGTATTCGGCTCAGATCTAAGTAATGGTACACATAGTTAACCAGGAGGAACACCCTCACATTGCGATATGAGTCCTTAACTAGTGCACTTGACCAACTGTATGCAGTTGTCCCTCAAGCCTCAATATAGGCTTCTCCACTTACCTGTACAAGAGACAAGCTTTGAACTACATCAAATGTTCCGTAAGGTTCTCCATAGGAGTCACGGGTAAGTAATATTTCCATAGGTTAGATTGTTCTAGGGATCCTCCTTAGAATTAGCTAGAATTTAAGGCACTCATGTTGAGAGCGACTGCTTGAGATTATTTGCTTCTTCGAATAGCTGTGATGGCTTCGTAACAATTGTTTAAATATCTTAATTCAAGGAATACATGTTGTATCTATTTTATATCATACTTTAAAGCACACACTATGAACTAGCTTACTTACAGGTTAACAATAAAAAACACAAAGTACTAGTATTACCATAGCTTTCCAATTAATGGAGTTTACTAATATGTTTAAAGCTTATACTCAGAGCTTCTATGTAACTTGTGTAATGTGAATAGCTTACATTTCTTATCACGAGCTTAGTAATATCCCTTTTGCAATCTTTATACGGGATTAGTAAACCCTGTATAAGTCTCATTGTTCATAACAGTTGTTTAAACAAGTGCTTCATATTAGTAAAATGATTTTGTAGAGGCAAATGAATGAGTACAAGTACGGGAAGAGGATGAACAGATGAGACTTGCCTTTAGAGCACCAACAAAAGAGACTCACCTTTCTAGCACTAGCAAAAGCTCATCCACATCCATGCACCTTGAGATAGTTTAACCTCACGTAAGAACATTTGCAACTTTTTTTAAGATTTCAAACCCTTTGTGCGTACTGTAATGCTTACTTCCACTCTTTGGTCAGATAAGTAATATGACTGAATAAGGAAAGCATTGCTATTGAGTATGTGGTACTTTGTTATGTCTACCTCAGGGCATTGTCGTGGCGAATCAAATCGGTCAGAAGCCTGCTATGCATCCATGATCATGCTTCATATTGCCACGATGAAAGATGGGTTGTCTTCCTTTCATTGCTTCCTTGTCTAGATTTACTGGAGAATTTGGCTACAAAGTTTTTGGACAATTCAACAAAGTAGAGAGCGTAGTCTTGACAGATGTAAGGTTTTGTGCATGGCATGGATATAAGAGGCAGGTCGCTGAGATACATTTGGAACATCAAGGTGGGCACATCAAGGCTGGCAGTGAGGCGGTGGAGTGCCAAGACACGATCACAAAGAAAGACAATAAGCAAAACATTAAATCTTTAAAACTAAAGATGGTCACAAAGAAAGAATAAGCAAAACATTAAATGTTTAAAACTAATGCTAAGACGCCTCATAGCATTAGTTCAATTGAAACAATTGAAATAAAAAACTTAGGACATATATGCTTGTGAAAACATGTCTGCCTTGGGAAAAGGCCAAATAAGAAGTCGATTTAGTTCATTGGTTGGTAAAACGGCACTTCATGTATAATTGGTTTTATAAAAGTATTAACTTTAATTTTGAATCAAAACTTCGAATAAAAGTTTTAATTTTCCTACCAAATTTTTGATTTACGTGCCAAGTTATTAAAAATGACGACAAACCAATTCATACAGTCCCTGCCAGGGACTAATAACAATCAAGGAAATGGATGGACATTACGACAATTTCGAAAGGGAAATGGGGTCATGTAGTCCATGAATGTTAAAGAAAATAAAGTGTATCACCAGATAATTGAAGATAACTTCATTTAGCTTTTGTTATACCCAAATCCTATCACCAACATGTGATGAGATCCTTAACACCTATGTTTTCCTTAAATACCAAACTTGGAGTGGAAACATGCTCTGGATGTCAATTCTACATAAAAAACGCTAGCACCACTTTTTCCCTTTAGCTGATGAGCAGGTACCTTATTCAGCACTTCCTGAGTCCTGTTATAGAAAAGCGGTGCCACCACGTATGTGCGTTGTTCTTTAAGCGGACGTACCTACACCGCTCTGTCATAAAGGTGTATAAGCGGTACCCTTGGTAAAATTGGAAAAAAGAGGATTCTCGAGGCTTCTAGAACATGAGCCTCATGTCCTCCCTTATCCCTATCAAAATGGGTTGGTTGGAGTCAATATCCCTCTTGGTAGGATATTATGGCCACCTCACCCACAATTCTCTCAACTATCCCTATCCATTGAGCCCTATAAATACAGGCTTATGTCCCATAGTTGAGGAGAGAGAACTGAATGGTAATGTTATGCTGTTGAATTGACTATCTAGTCCAATCCATTTGGAGAGCACAAGAAAGCAAGTTGGAGCTATTGGGGATGAGGTGTTTGTCTTATGGAGGAGTTTGTCAACACTAAGGAAATGGTTGTAATATTCTTCATTGATTT
Source organism: Pseudotsuga menziesii (assembly GCA_001517045.1). Lineage (NCBI taxonomy): Eukaryota > Viridiplantae > Streptophyta > Pinopsida > Pinales > Pinaceae > Pseudotsuga > Pseudotsuga menziesii. Next base: position 248,439 of record LPNX011162344.1, on the reverse strand, counting down.
CTTAATGCAAAGCTGATTTCCGTCCCAGATATCTGTTGTACTAATATCACATGTATATGTTACTGGATTCCTTAGTCACTAGTATGGATGTGTAAATAATGTTCTGGTAGCTTTGTTGTTCTTGTTTGTTTGACATGTTTTGCAAGTACACAGGTTCATCATCAAAGCATCATTCCAAGTGTTTACAACATTTAGGGAAGGTTTTCACCCTTTATCGTTCACTTATTTATTCTGGGTCTGAACCATTCAAACCATAGGAACAGCTTCTGTCCGCAAAAGGTGCAATATTCCTGACAACAAATCTGGTGACTACGCTGGGGAATGAAGCAAATTTTAGTTGATCTGATCTTCCTCAGTCCTTTAACACTTGTCCGAATCCAGGCTCCAGTCTGTAACTCTATTCAGTCAGATCTGCCATCTGACTTAGTGAAGTTTGGTTTGAAACTTTAAGATCTGTTCAGATATGAACTACTTTGACTTTATATGCTCTGTTTTATTGTCAATTCATCAGTCTCTATATTGATTTGAACAATTTTTAACTTGAAATCTCGTTCTCTTTTTGTTCTGGATTTATTTAGGGAACCACGCATATGTTGTAGGCAATAAGCGGTGCCACCACCTGAACCCTGTTAGCCATAAGCGATGCCACCGCCTGAGTGCAGTGATCTAGAAGCAGTGTTTGTCCAGAACCGCTCTGTCAAAGACCCCTCCAACGTGGTGCCAGGTAGGCCTTGTTCCAGAACTTGATTTTTTGTGATTTTTTGCAAAAGTAGGGTTTTGCTTGCTTTCAGCCCTACACTATTAGGCTTGTTTGTTTGAATCTGGATGCTCATGGTTGAAAATTTTGTGGTGAAAATTTGTTTGATTGAAAGGATTCAAAAGCTAAGTTAGGATTGTTGATTATTCGTTTGCTTTCATGCTTGTTGGTTGTGATTCTGAAAGGAATTATTGAAAGCTTAGGTCTCAGTTAGATCTCTTTTCGTTTCATTTATAAAGACTGAAAGAAAAACCACTTGATTATCATCTTAATTTCAATTTTTCCATAGAGGACTTCTTTTTGCTTTTAAAAAGAATTTTTTTTTGTTGAGATTAGGTCATTATTTTTACTAAGCATAGGGCACAGGATCTCTGATTAGCCTCACAAGCTTTCAGGTTCCCTTTGTTCTTTTGTTTCTCTTGCATTAGTAATGTCTCATCAAAAGAAAAAATAGTGTAGTTTTAAGTTAGATCTATCTATGTTTATAAGAAAAATCGAAAAAAAATAGATTGCATATGCATGTAGAGTGCTTGTTGTTTTTCTTTTAGGAAAAGAGACTCTTACCCATCCGATTGCTTTCAAAAAAGAAAAATGAGTTTGGAATGTGTTGCTTGTCTTTGGATTTGATTTGTTCAAAGTAGTTGTTTGGGAATTTTTGGTTTTTAAAACAAAAATAAAATACTCTCTCTCCCTCCCGTAAGTAGGAATACCTCGAACGGTAAAGTGAAATATTTGCATCTAGATATCTGCATGGTTTTAATTTTTTTGTCAAAATTCCATGCATTCACCTAACCGTCTACTTTATAATTAACGGTAGTTATAGGCTTAAAATTTACATAGAAATTTGAGTGATAGGCTAGAGACATGTTCGGGCGTCGTTAAGCATAGGAGCTATTGTTACTTGTCCACACTACATCCCAAGACTCGCGTAGTTCTTCCACGTACCTTCGGTATATCGAACGGCCTTTCACGTACCCTTGAGGTATATAGAAAGGTACTTCACGTACTTAATTGTATATAGGAAGGCCCCTTGTGAATGGTTGTGCATTAGACAACACTACTACCGATTTGAGCTCCCACGTACCTTGCGTATATCGGGAGACCCCACTAGGATACTTTATCTATCTAAGAAAAGCCATTTGGCCGTATTGCTTGGAGCCATACACCGAAAAAAACATTTTGGGATATTACTACGCACGTACCCTTGTGGTATATCACGAGTGGCACCTTCTTGACAATCCTGGTGAGAGATCGGACTATCTGAACTCCTCCTATCATTTAAGTTTGCTTGTTTGGCTTGTAGCTTGAGTAATGGAAGTTTTGGCCTATTTTTTCTAGTTTTGAAACCCTATGTAATATAGGAATTGTACAAACTAGCTTAATTAAGACAGTCCAGAAGAATATGGGGCTTGCCACCTAATTCTACTCTTGTTTTGGGAGAAGATCTATGGAAGTTATCAACCAAGGAGTTGCTACCAACTCCCAAGCGGGAGAAAATGTGGTTGTAGAAAGTGGAGATCCATATCCTTCGCACGGTCCTCCCTTGGCTCAACAACCTTCTAGGGGTAACATTTCTTTCCATTCTCCCATAGAAGGCCATGTTGATGATACTACCCGTCTAGATTATGGTCCCAATGCCCTGTTTTTGGATACCCCTATGGGACAGGCTATTGCTTCGTTTGGAACCCGTCCAACCTCTTTTGAAGAAATTTCACCAAATGAAGAAGAACGTAGACAATACCAGGCAGCTATTCTCCGTGCAAGAGAACTTGAGAAGAAAATAGATAACATATTGGGTACACCACCACCTCGCTCGACAGTTTTTCCTCGTAATACAGACCCTTGGCCTGCGGGATATCGATCACTTGCTGATTCTATGAAACCCATTGAACCGATTATAGATCGCGCTATGACTTCGCATAATCTAGGTCAAACCACCAACCCCACCACCTCCCATATTATGTCTGTTCCAAATCCTCCTGGGTCTTCTGCACTTGGGGAACAACATTCAATTCTTGTTTCATCAACACCTTCTAGTGCCGGGGGGAAACCCCTGGAACGACCTATGTTACCTGTCACTAGAATTGTAGCTAGTAATGGATAGACCTCTAGTATAGAGCAATCTATAGTCTATGTCCCTACTACCCATACGAATGTGGTAAACACCCCATCCAGTTCAGGTCAGCCCTTGGGGGCACAACCTGTAAGCAATCAAACCTCTTGGGGGTATGGTTACACAGCAAATCAAGTACCTGTAGGAAATATCAATTACCAACCCAGCCCTACAGGAATGCCTTATGTTGGAATTCCATATCCTAGTAATACTTTCACTCCATGGGGGCAACCTAACTGGTCCTACATGCCAGCTATGGGAGGGATACCTATACATACTACGGGGGGTGCTGTAGGACCACCTTATGGAGGTCCTCCCTCTGGGGGCCTACTGGTCCTCGAGGGCCTAGCAAATTTCCTCCTTATGGTCCTAACATTCCCGGTGGTCCTGGGGGGCCTGGTGGCTTCCCTCCTAATGGTCCCAGAGGGTCTGGTGGCCTTCCTCCTAGTGGTTCTGAAGGCTCTGGAGGTTTACCTCCTAGGGGTCCTGGAGGGTCTAGTGGTCCTCCTCCTGGTGGTCCCAAAGCTCCTGGTGGTCCTCCTCCTTGAGGCTCCGGTGGTCCTAACGGTCCTGATCCTTGAAATCAACCCCCTGTAGGTGGATCTTCTGGTGGTTCTTCATCACAACAACCGTTTCAACAACCTATCTATCACTCTAATTATGGTCCTACTGGTGCTTATATGCCCTATCAATACTACCAGTACATACAACCTAATTGCCAATTACCTTTCCTAGCAACTTTGGACTTTCCTGATTTGTCCAAGTTGATTAATGATCCCATTCGACATAACCCCTTATGGCCTGCCATTCCAGTAAAGTTACCATCGAACATTCCAAAATTCGATGGGAAGCAGGGAGATGATCCAAAAAACCATGTCATGAAATTCCATTTGTGGTGTTCTTTGAACTCCCTAATGGATGATTCAGTTCATTTAAGACTCTTCCAGCAAACTTTGACTGGTACCGCCACGAAATGGTACATTGAACTTCCACAACATTCGTTTGTGGATTTTGGTTCTTTGGCAACTATCTTTCTTACACACTTTCAGCTTCCTATCCGTTATGAAACGGGTACAGATCTCTTAACTTCTCTACGTCAGAACACCTCCATGCACATATCAGATAATATCCATGAGTGGAGAAGGCGTAGAAGACTTATTAAGGCTCATATCCTGGATCAATTGTTAGCTGATTGGTTTACTAAATCTTTGTTGCCTCCAATCGCCTGAGATGTGGCTATGGGCGGTACCGTTACCGAAGAGCAAGCCATTAGTCGAACCTAATATCTGGACTTGGTATATTCTTGGTCCAAAACATTGTATGACTTGATCCCTCAAGCTCCTCACCCAAGTACTGATCCTTCCAAGCCACCAGCAAAAGCCCCTGTTGATGGGATTGTTGATTCAATCCAGTCCCCGCCAATAGCAAAACCTTCCAAGCAACCCCAAACTTCCACCCCTACTCCTTCAACTCCCAAGGTTTCCATCGAGGTAAATTCCATTCAAAGTACACAAACGCCCGATAACAATAAAAAGAAAGGCAAAGCCAAAAACAAAAAACCTAGAAACCCATAGGAGAATCCAAAACCAACCATCAACGCGAATGATAAAGGGAAAAGAAAAGCGAAATATCCATGTCTGCTATGTGGAGGTGACCACTTCATCGAAGAGTGTCCTCGTCGTGAAGAAATCAATCAATTTCTAAAAACTAATCCCACGCTAGAAGTTCTCACGGATCCTTTTCCCTCTCAACAACAACTGATAGACCACATGTCTAATCAGGGAAATTCTAGTTCTTCAGAGGAAATTCGCATGATGTCCTCGGACACTATTAATTTGCAAACTCAAATTCATAGTTATGAAAAACCCACTGACAAGAAAGAAGACAATTCTTCTTCAAGAAAATCTCCCTCTACTGGTTCTCCTGAGTCCTCGTCTACTAGTCCCCTAACCATCGAGAAACCTAATCTCGACATGGTTTTGTGCCCACCCAAGAGTACTCTTAGGAAGGATATTTTTAATCATAATGCCCAAGATGCCCAATTTTGTAATGTAGTTGAAGATCTTTCTCAGGAACCATGTGCAATGTCTACCTTGGAAGTACTCCAAATTTGTCCAACGCAACACAAAAACTTGTTAACTGCGTTAGGAGCTTTAGAGCCGGACAACACTAATTTGATTCACTTTAATGTTGATAACTATAAGTCTAGACTAACTCACAAACTCGCTTTCCAAATCATAACGAAAGTAGTCGGAAAGAGGGTCTTTAGGACTGTCTTAGACGAAGGAGCTTCAACTTCGGTTTTGTCCCTATCTTGTTGGAAAGCTATTGGATCTCCTGAGCTTGTAACATCACCAACAACTCTGAAATCCTTTGATGGATGAGGTTTCCGGCCCCATGGTATCATACCAACTCTTTTAGTCAAGCTTGGGGGAAAAACCGTTTCCATTCAAGTGGAAGTTGTAGATGCCCCGTTAGACTACAACCTCCTATTAGGAATAAATTGGTTTTATGCCATGACTGCTGTCACTTCGATGGTATTTCGAACTGTAAAATTTCCACATCTAGGGAGGATTGTAACCATTGACCAGCTCGATTTCTGTACGCTGGCTGTTACCACCCCTACGGCTAATAACATCCCTATGTTAGGCCAGTCCTCTCCTCCTTACCAGTTGATTGGTGTAGGCATGTTGAAAGATTCTTCCCTTATGGGGATTTTTCCGTCAAACCCTCCTAACATAGAAACAACAACAGTAAATATGATTTCTTCGTTTAATTATGATCCATAGGGAAAACAAATTGTTGGGTCCACCTCCTCGTTGAGTCCGCATGAAGCAATGTACAACGTTATCCAAACCCTTTCTGATGACCACACTAATGACCTTCATCTGGTGGCTTTGGACCCTTACCACCTGCACTACTAGTTAGAACCCTCTCTTCCTACTCTGGATTATCTCTCCCAGACTTTTCCTTCTGATGAGTCCATTATGGAGATCATGAGTATGAATGAGCCTACATGGGAGGATCATCACCATAGATCCTCGTTCCTCCCCAATATCAGTTCGGTAGACCACGATTTTGCATCCCTTTTTACTACCGATATTGTCAAAACACCTCAAACTCCTATATTGTTGCAGAACATAGATTCTGAAGGAAACCTATGCAATATTACTTGAACAAATCCAATTGACATATCATCCAACCCTGGCACCCTTGAGCATGTTCATGTTGGGCAGAACTACTCAGCAGAAGAATCTGAAGCATATAGAGCACTTTTCAAAGAATTCTGAGATGTCTTTGCCTGGTCCTACGAAGAAATGCTTGGGATAGACCCATCCATTGTGGTTCATGAAATAAAAACCTATCCCACTGCAAAACCTGTCAGGAAAAAACTGAGACAAGTCCATCCACGGAAAGCCGCAGCTATCAAAGCTGAAATAGAAAAAATTCTAAAAGCAAGGTTTATTTATCCCATAACCCTAACGGAATGGGTATCGAACGTCGTCCTTGTCAATAAAAAGCAGGGCACCATTAGAGTCTACATCGATTTTAGAGATTTGAACAAAGCTTGTCCCAAAGACAACTTTCCCACTCCGCATATCGACCAGATTATCGACAACTGTGTCGGAAGTGTCATCTTCTCATTTATGGATGGATTTTTGGGTTACAATTAGATTGAGATTTTACCCACCGATCAGCACAAGACAAAATTTATTTTCCCATGGGGAACCTTTGCATACAGGAAGTTACCATTCGGCTTGAAAAACGCTGGAGCCACTTTCCAGCGTGCTATGTCCTATGCGTTTCATGATATCAAACATATTGTAGAACCATACCTTGATGACCTCCCAGCTCATTCATAGCAACGGGAGGAGCACCCTGGTCATCTTAGAGACATTTTCCTGAGATGTCGTCATTATAACATACGGCTCAATCCTCATAAATGTGTTTTTTGCGTCAAGACGAGATGCCTGTTAGGTTTTGTGGTTTCTAAGGATGGCATCCGGATAGATCCATTGGAAATTGCCACTATTCTAGCCCTACCAGCCCCAACCAACCTTCTAGAAATCCAAAGTTTGCAAGGGAAGGCAAACTTCCTCCACCGTTTCGTTTGCAATTTTGCAGAGAAAACATACAGATATATGTGTCTCCTTAAGAAGGACACTCCATTATTTTGGGATGACCAAGCCCAATGAGCCTTTGATAATCTCAAACACGCTCTGACTCACTCGCATGTGGTACACCCCCCAGATTATTCAATGGATTTTCTCTTATACATTGTTGCCTCCACTACTACCATTGCTATGGTTTTGGTGCAAGAGAATCCCGACGGTCAGGAGCACGTGATCTACTATGCTAGTAAGAATCTCATGGATTCTGAAACTCGATACTCACACATGGATAAATTAGCATTGGCCACAGTCATTGCTGTTCAGAAATTTCGTCACTACATTTTGCTCCGCACAACCACCGTATTGGCAGACCAGAACCCTATGTATTACATCTTAACTCATCAGGTGCTCGGGGGCAAGTGCTCTCGATGGATAGTCATCCTACAAGAGTTTGATATGGAATTTTCCAAAGCTACGTCAAAGAAATCCTTGGTCTTTGTTGAGCTCATGTGTGATCTTCCTTGTGCTTTGATGGAATCTGAGCCCAGTGATTCATTCTCGGATGAATTCCTGCTCCTGATAAGCACTACTGACCCATGGTATGGAGATTTTCTCATTTATCTCTAGACACAGAGATTTCATCCCAGTCCCACTCTATCCCGTGACAATCGCCGTTGTATTCGTTACCACGCAAAATACTACCTCATCTTGAATGACACTTGATATAGACGTGGTATCGATTATGTTCTGCGGCGATGCCTTACCCACGAGGAAACTGAACAAGTTTTGAATGACTACCACTCTGGAGCATGTGGCGGTCATCTATCTGGGATGGCTACAGCCCATAAAATCCTTCACGCTGACTATTTCTGGCCTTCAATCTTTAAATATTTCCATGAGGCTGTTAAGAAATTCCCAGCCTGCCAACATTTCTATCCGAAAAAGTGCACCCACCTTGCTCTATTACACCCCGTCATTGCCGTTGGCCCTTTCTCCAAATGGGGGATCGATTACATGCATTGTAAGCCTACCTCAGTTGAGGGGCATGTTTACATCATCGTAGCCATTGATTATTTTACAAAATGGGCTGAGGCTATGCCTACATATGCAGAGGACAGTAAGACCGCCAATCTCTTCCTGTTCAGTCATGTGATAGCAATATTCGAAGTCCCGCAATCCATAGTCACAGATCACAGATCACATTTCCGCAATCAAATGATGGAGGAATTAAGCGCCAAGCTAGGTTTTCGTCATGAAAACTCAACGCCCTATTATCCGCAAGTTAATGGTCAAGTCAAGGGCATTAACAAAGTTTTGAAAACAATGTTGCGTCGGATGGTTGGAGACCATAAATCCAACTGGCACCATATTCTTTTCTCTGCTCTTTAGGCTTACAGGACTTCAGTAAAAGTAGCTACTAGTTTTACACCCTTCCAGCTTGTCTATGGACTAAAAGCTGTCTTTCCTATTCAATGTCAAATTCCATCCTTGAAACTTGCTGTCGAACTTCTCCCAGACACTTCCACAGAGGAAGAAATATTTCTCTACTTGAACAACCTTGACGAAACTAGAAGAGATGCTACCTTAGCCAATGAGGCACACAAGAAACGCATCAAGGTGCAGTATGACAACTCTGTCCAACCTCGTGCCTTTAATGAAGGTGACCTAGTTTTAACCTATGATCAGAGACATGACAAACTAGGGAAAGGGAAGTTCGAATCCATGTGGTACGGTCCTTTCATTATTTCCAAAGTTCTAGAGAAAGGGCCCTATGAGCTCGTGGACTATGATGGAATCCCCTTAGGACAACCTCGCAATGGGTTGTACCTGAAGAGGTACTATGCCTATATATTTCTTGTATAGTACCTTGTATATATGTATATTACTTGACTTTTTAGTGTGCTTAAGTATTTTCAATATGGTTTTGAGTTTAGTGTCAGTATCTGTTTATACCATGTTTTGGTCGTGCAAAGCAGATGGATTTCGATGGCTTCGTTGATGGTGCTAGCTGCCACACCTTGAATCTTGCCTCCGTTGCTTGGGTTCTCTATTCCCTAGCTTACGATTTGGTCAGTTTAGGAGCGATTTGTATTGGTCCCGCTACCAAGAATATCACCAAGAATCGAATAGTCATAGATCTTCTGACTGAAGCTGCCTCCCAAGATGTTCGTAACTTGGTAGTTTTGATGGACTCAAAACTAGTGGTTTGTCATTTAAACCATGTCTATACTATCAGGAATATCGTGCTTCTCCATCTCTTCCGGAGGGTATGTTTTTTGGAGAGGTCATTTGAAGCTATTACCTATAGGCATATCCCTAGGGAAGATAATGCAGTTGCCGACTCATTGGCAAATTACATCCTAGACTGGCATATTGCCCATTCATGATGTGAAAATCAAACATGGTTCACTATAAATAAACTGTAAAAGACACATAAAACTCATGTAAATGCATTTGCCATTTGAGACATATAAACACCAAAAGTAGAAGTCTGTATATATATATATATATATATATATGAAGTGTTTTACAAAAAATAGGTCACGAGACCTCATCTGAAGTGCTAATGCTTTCAGGAAAAAAATCATCATACAAAAATCCTGAAGCTATCTATCAACTTTCATTAATACATCATGCAGCCTATCATCTAATGATGCTCGTGGTAACACATGACCGCCCGAGCTACTCGACGTAGCAGTCTACTGAAACGACCTGGTACTCTCGCAATGGGCCTCTGGTACCTCAGTGGGAGGTCGTCGATCGAGGCATCTGGTATGTCTAGAGTTAACCTCTCGAGGTTCTCCTCTAGCTCCCCTGTCACATCATTTCCCTGTGGAACAAACCGAGCTCCGGCTCCCCTGTCTAGTGGTGAGGATCCCCCAGGTTGTGCTGCTCCAACTTCTGCATGAAAACATTTAAGTCTCATTACTACACATAAAAAATATAAAACATTAAAACATAAAAACATAATTTCCATTTTAGGGTTTTTTGTTTCTTACCAATGTCGCCCCACTGTGCACCAGGTGGAAGCGGTAGGTCAAGGTCACCCCTGAAGTCAGTACCCACATAGGCGTAGTCCTCAACCATGAGGAGCTGGTCTCTTAGCCATCGGAAAAATGGGTCTTTGAACTTCACCTTGCCTCTACCTGCCCCTATGCGAGCCATGATCTGAACCCACCTCAGCATGCGAGGGCCTCTCATGCTCAACTCTGTGAATACTACCTGGGGTCTCATTTGGGGGACCCGCTCAAAAAATAAACATGCTAAGATGGATCTGAAACCGAACTACTTCAGCTCCCCCTGTCGACACTTGGTCAGATGATCTTTAAAAAACGGTAATAGAGCCTCCGCCCAGTTGAAGACTGTGGGGGCCATAGCCTCTATAGCGTAGAGAATATGCGCTCTAGATGCCTGATGAACACCTTGGCTCCCCACCAATCTCTACATGGTAAATAAAACTGTGTGAAGAGGGCCATCCACCACTGCTTTTATGGGAATTTTCTTCCCCGATGTTCTGGTCCCGGGAATACAATGGAGATTTATCAATTCCTAGGTGGTGATGTCCCCTCCATGGGAACCAGTCAAAGATATGGGATCACCCCATCTTGATAGGCTTGTCATGAAATAAATATCTTCTACTTCAATTGTCAATACATGAGCACCCACCTCAAAATATTGTTGCTCCAGATTCCACATACGAAGAATGTGCTCCAATAAATGCTAGTGTGACACCATGCTGGGCGTGCGGAAAAACTTCAAAAGACCAAAGTCCCTCAACGCGGCTATACATCCCGCGTTTCTTTTGGCAAATGCATCATCATTGTCATGTTGTCTCTCTTTCCAAATAACCATTTTTTACCAATGGAAACCTGCCAAAAACAATCATAAGGCCCATTAGAAACACTATCAACCATTTAAATCATCAAAAATTGGCTAGTTTTCCTTGTACATATATTTTTCTTTACACACGGCCAGCACCGCCTGAGTCTCGTTGAGGACAGGTGGTGGCACCACCTGAGTGAAGTGTTTTAGGCACGGTTCTTGCGGGGTACTGCTTATCCCGCAAGGGATAAGAGCGGTGCCCGCATTCATGGTTTTAGGGCTCACTCAAATTTCCAAAAACACCCCCAAAAGTAAAAAATGAAAGCATAGAATGAAAGAGAAAGGTTCAAGCTTTTACCTGGAACTGACAAAGCGTAAATTCAACGGTAGATGATCCCGGAATCACCAACTGAAAATCTAACTAAGAAACTTCTCCAAAGGCTCTCCACTATTGGTAAATGGTAAAATGTTTTGTTTTTTACTATTTACATAACTTTTATAAGCATTCTAGGTTTTGGCATATCATAGTTTTGTTTTTAAAATCTATCAGTCATGATCCTTTAATGTCATTTATTGGAAAGTTTAACAAGTGTTTTTTAAGTCGTTGTAGGATAAAGAGCGGTAGCAGTAAAAGTTTTGGGAGTTTGTTTTTGACTTTTTCGTACTACCATAAAACGGAAAAAGTCTTTGAGAATTTATTGAGACACTTTGGTCATGCTCTTCAAACTTGGCATTAAAGGTCTGAGTCCTTTTCTGATTCTTTTCAGACTCGTAAAATCCCTCATCATGAAAAGAGACCTAGTGGAGTCTTCTTTAAACTCTTTTCAGGCTCCTTAAATACGAAAAGATTGTTGAGCGATCTTGTCTTCTTCATGCTCTTTAAAGCACTTGAAGAGTCATTCATCTGACAGTAGGTTATCACTTTTTCGGTTTAGATGAATTATTTACAAAAAAGGACCCTGTGGAGTCTTCTTCCGTGGTTGTTCAGACTCTCTAAACATGAACGATACCAAGTTAACTTTCATTGGACTCGTTAAATTAAACATTGAGAGACCCTCTTTTGAGAACGAACCCCTCCTCTCTCAGGTTCATAAAACATATGAGTTTGGACTTGTCTTCGGACGAGCTACAACGAGTGTTTGTTACCCTCTTTGAACTCGTAAAAATGAAAAGAGGCACTCATCAACCATGATGGGGAAATTAAGGGAAGGGAATCATTTTGCAAATAAATGGTAGTTTATCGTTACCTTTGAACATGGAACTTGTCTACATATCATTTCAGTCAATTGGGTATTCAGCTGATTTCCATGATGATCCACTTTCATGAGTCATGTCACTCCTTTGAGTCTTTCAAAAGAATACATTGTCCACCGTCGCACTGTGTGTTTGTCTGGTCTAGTCATGCTGCCAAGTCTTTTTTGTCGTGCCGCTCGATGTTCAAAGGGAAGTTGAAGAAGATTACCTCTGCAGTCAAAACAGTCTCTGTGTCGGTACTTTTGCATCAGTATTATGGTTACCTCATTCACATCATTCCAGAACTTTGTTCCAAGTTTCGTGTCGTTGATGTGGGATTCATCATGGCCCTCCTTCGACGAGACTATTCCCGTCGACATCATCTCATCATCCGAGAAATAGTCTTAGAAACAAATTTATTACCTTGAGATCTATATGCCTCAATGACAGATTCTCTCACTCTCGACATAGGTTCACATCATTGACCTTTGATCGATAGAATCGACTGGGTGTTTGACATCAAGACATCTATTCACGCTAAGTAGATTTTACTAGGGTACCTTGGGAATCATTGACATCAATGGTGATCTCCCTTGTACTTGTTAATAGTTCACATCATTGGCCGGTAATCAAGTGGTTTCTACCATGTTCGACTTTAGAACATTATAATCACATGGATAGAATCGTATTTTGTGAAAACGAGACGAAGACCCTGGGTACTTGTTTAGCACTCATTGCTTTCCCCAAGTTGCGATGGAGTTTTGTATATCAAGCATGGATCCACATTTGTATGGTCGTGGCTATGCTCAAATTTGCATCTGTATGACATATATCTACGTTGTATGTCTAGTAGCTATGTCCAAGTTTGAGTCCTCTATCACATGGATCTACATTGTAGTCTAGTAGCCATGGTTGTTTATTCCTCTCATGGATCTGCTTTATATTGGTCTACAGCCATGAGTTGGTTACATTTGTCTATGAGTCAAAAGTATTGATGTTTTGCAGATGCCTACTCGACGACACTCTTCGATCAAGCTGACTCTTACCTTGAAGTGACAAGTTGTTCTCTCAAAGCTCTCGCTTATCGTATCCCTCTAAGCCTCATGCTTTGGGGGGCATTCTATTATACCCAAATCCTGTCACCAACATGTGATGAGATCCTTAACACCTATGTTTTCCCTAAATCCCAAACTTGGAGTGGAAACATGCTCTGGATGTTAATTCTACATAAAAAACCCTTGCACCGCTTTTTCCCTTTAGTTGATGAGCGATACCTTATTTGGCTCCGATTGAGTCCTATTATAGAAAAGCAGTGCCACCTCGTATGTGCTTTGTTCTTTAAGCTGTTCTTACCTACACCGCTCTATCATAAAGGTGTATAAGCGGTAATTGGAAAAAAAGAGGATTCTTGAGGCTTCTAGAACATGAGCCTCATGTCCTCCCTTATCCCTATCAATCTGGGTTGGTTGGAGTCGAGATCCCTCTTGGTAGGATCTTATGACCACCTCACCCACAATTCTCTCAACTATCCCTATCCATTGAGCCCTATAAATACAAGCTCATGTCCCATAGTTGAGGAGAGAGAACGGAATGGTAATGTTATGCTGTTGAATTGACTATCTAGCCCAATCCATTTGGAGAGCACAAGAGAGGAAGTTGGAGCTATTGGGGATGAGGTGTTTGTCTTGTGGAGGAGTTTGTCAACACTAAGGCAATGGTTGTAAGCTTCTTCATTGATTTCTTAATGCAAAGTTGATTTTCGTCCCACATATCTGTTGTACTGATCTCGCATGTATATGTTACTGGATTCCTTAGTCACTAGTATGGATGTGTAAACAATGTTCTGGTAGCTTTGATGTTCTTGCTTGTTTGACATGTTCTGCAGGTACACAGGTTCATCATCAAAGCATCATTCCAGGTGTTTACAACATTCAGGGAAGGTTTTCACCCTTTGTCGTTCACTTATTTGATCTGGATTTGAACCATTCAGACCAGAGGAACAATTTATGTCCGCAGAAGGTGCAATAGTCCTGACAACAGCTTTTCATAAAGGAACCGTGGTGACATTACACCAAAATAAGATACCAATATGTCACAATTTTTAATGTTTGAAATCATGAAGGAAAAGCCTTATTTATTTGCTCGTTATAGCTGTCAAATGGAGTGCCAACACATAATAAAGGTAGTTTGTTGAATTTAAGAATATTGTGCCATCAAGTTTGTAAAGGAAGGTGGGAAAGTGTTAGTTCATTCAAGAGATATGAATATCATCCCACCACATGCTCGCGTCGCTTGAATAATCATAACTTCATCTTATAAAAGTTCGAGGAATTTGCCCATTGTTTAGTGGATTGATGAAAGCATCTGCCATGAATTTTATGACATTAACAAATGGAGAAACCTGCCACGACTACTTAATCAACTCACCAACTCATGAAAACATGTAACTGTTAGTAAAGAAGAGAAATTATTAAAGTCCATTTTTTAGTTTCCAAGTAAGCAAAGAAGGCCGGGAAGAGATGGTTACTAATCACCATTGATCGATGCTACCAATTGATGATGCAAATAACAATTAAACACATATTCTGCATATGGACAAAGGGAATGAATTCATAACTATGTGTGAATATACATCGTCAAAATTGGGAAAGAAGTTAAAGCAAGTCGCGTCATTCAATATCGATAAAGCACTCAGCAAATTTTTGTCAAGCTTAAAAATCAGTTTTACCAATCGGAGATAATCTTTTGACTATTCTAAATATTTCCTTCATTTATTTTTGTGGGCTATTGTTATGTGTTTTCAAATTCATTTGCTCGATTTATATTGCAATCTGATATATATTTTGGTTGAACAGGATTACAACGGAATTACTTATTTGGTGTTTGTATGTTGACGTAGGTTTGATTGAAAAAAAATGGATCGTGCACCAGTAGGCAGAAACGATTTTTTCGTGGCCGATTTCTATTGAATCAATATTCTCTCTCTTTATTCCTTTTCAAAACCTATCTGTATATTCATATTTGTTCTGATCATGTGAATAAATACTTTATTTTCAGCTTTCAAATTAAGTGTTATTTCTGAATTTGTTTGGATGGTTTTACATTGCATGTGATGATTAATTTTCATTATTATTATAATAAATTGTATAATTACGCTAATAGATTATGTTCTAAATCTTGTAGATTATTCTTATATTAGTTCATGTCCATGATCATTTTATATTCAGATTTAGAATAACATTGTTAAATAGATTAATTAATTTTAGTTTTAATTTAAAATTTTAGTTTTATTTCATGGAAAGCTATAGTTTAGCAGCTACTAAATTTGTGCCATTTAGCAGCTACTAAATCTGTGCCATTTAGGAGCTACTAAATTTGTATGTATTGTGTTTTTCTTGAAATTTGTATTTTAAATTCAATTTAGTTTCATTTTTTAGTTTATATTTGATTGTGAGACTCTCAATTCTTGAGAGAAAACTTACAAAGGCAGCAGGGTCTTTGTTCCCGTAAGAATTAGCCATACCAAACATACCGAGGCTGCAGTAAGTGCCTTGTATGGGTTAGTTCTCCTTAGTTGGCCTTTATTCATAAAATACAGCCAATAAAACCCCAAAGCCAAATCTGAGCTGTGAATTTGGTCATTTAGCCGTTGGGGGAGCCAGTGGTTTGATAGATGTTTGGCCACTGTCTTTTCCGGGGCTCTTAGCTTCCCTGCTAGTGTCCTCCTTGTTGCTAGTATCCTCGTCGTTGCATGATGGATTCCGCTTAACTGGGAGCGGTTCTGTTTTCCTATACTCTGCCACAATGTTGATGGCTGCTTTACCCTGCATTATGGTTGCTATGGTCCTTGGAGGAGGAGGAGGAGGCTATTCTATGTCCATGGGAGCTACAGAAGGAATCGAAGAGGGAGTTAGGGGATCATTCTGGGAGCCTATGAGACGGAGGATAAGCTGAGCTAGAAGGTTTTTGACCACCCAAGAATTACACCCACGGAGAACCATCTAATTCACCTCGGAGTGTGAGCCCATGATCTTGTCCTCCCAGTCATCCACGAGTTGACGAAGATAATCCGAGATTTCAACATTGTAGCCTTTTGTATTGGCCTGAGCCATGAAACTTCTAGCACGCTAGTTGGTATTTCCATGGCCACCACACCCCTGTCTTGGCATAGCACGTAATCTACGAGACATCTTCAGATGAGCTGGAGGCACACGGTAGTAAGGATTCTGAACGTCGACGGAGAGGGTAGGTGCAGGAGGCTGGAAGCTGGCTTGCTCCTTAGGCGCCACATGCTCTGTAAAATGTTCGACCTTCACTAGATTGCACAGGGGAGAGGAAATGAGGTAAGAGGAGTTGAACATGCTTCCCATAAGAGGGATACACAAATCTTGAGGCGCAGTTAAGATCGCCATAACTCTGCATGGAGGAGCATAGTTCTGGGTGACGAAGGGGAAGTTGCCTCTCATCATTAACATAAAGAACCCACGCGGATCAGGGTAGAAGACGTCATGTATCATTAAGGAATTAATGATGATGAGTGAGGGGAGTGACACTGGGGGACAGTTGTGTGTCCCGACGGTTGCTCCCGCTCCTCCTTTGAGACACGTGATCACCCGCATCTGAGTGGATGGTTCAACTTATTGAACTAGTAGTTGAAACTAATTGAATGTATAGTTGATATGAGTTTATAACAAATCATGTTTATTATTTTTTATAATATGAATCTTGATCTTAGAAAGAATCCTTATTGCATGAGGTTACTTAACTATTCAATAAATGAGACTTAGACATTTCTTCTTATCCCCACCTTAAGAGGAGGACTCTTGGTAGTAGTGCACAATATTCATCCCAATGGTTGAGGTTGATGAATTTTCAAAGCTAATGCATTAGCATTAGTTAAATGGGAAGATTGAGTCTTTTTTGTTGTAGTTATTTTAATGCTTTGAGAAATATTAGATTGTTTAAGATTATTAACTTGAGGTGTATTTCAAATTTGGTCTAGAATCCTTAGGTTTATAATAGAGATGGTTTTGTATTTAATATTAAAAATAATTATTTATAAAAATAATTTGTTTAAAAATTTGTTAAATTATTTTTTAATCTAAGAAATCCTTCCAAGTATTAATTTACAAATAAACTTTTTTCATAAAATTTATAAAATTGAATAATTAACAAAATCATATAAAATATAACATTTCCAAAATTACTTAAATAAGTTTTTAGCAAATATCACACCAATCATGTTATGAAAATTCAAACCTAATAATAATATTAGTAATAAACTTTTAACCTTTATTCTCACACAAAACAACTAAATAATGTGCTTACTAATAGAGATCCATTAAAATTCATAAAAATATATATTATTATTCTTCATAAACATTAATACAAATTTTCAAAAAAACTGTAATAACACATCATGTTAATATAAATGATTTATTTTGTAATGTAAAGTGTTAATAAAGAGAAAAAACCCATCATGATGGTAATCATAAATAAAATTAAATAAATTAAAATATGACTAAATACTAAATAATTCAATAAAGGTAAAACTATATTATTTTTTTACATAATATTTGTTATAGTATTTGTAAAGCCACTCGCAGAAACGTTGCGAAAATATCCAAGTCAAGAACTTGAATGACTCTACCAAGCTGTGCCCTGCGTGTAGTCCATATCTTTTGTGGCAGCCGACGGGACCAATATTATTTACAAACAAACAAACCGACAACTTGAAGGGCTCACCATTGCAATTACAGGGATGCATCCATCAAGTCTCAGTCTTGGCTCTTTCAAAATAAGCTTTATAATCAAATCTCAAGACAAAGAAAACAAGAGCAGACCATTTATTACATCCAACAAAACAAGCACGGCATATCAACAACTTGAAGGGCACTACAATGTTACACAGCATTGACTACCGACTTAATGTCTTACCGACTTAATGTCTTATGCTCAGCTGCCTTACTTTTCCGTCAATGCGCGGAAAAATAGAGAATATATTGTTGAAGGGCTCCACTAAGAGTGGACCAATTATTTTTTTAGACCATGGGAACAACAACCTCCCAAGAGTATATCCAACAGCCTGCAAGCCAGATATACCAATAACTTGTAACTTAGCAGGGGTCGAGACGTCCTGGTGGGGTCGCCTACCCTTCAAGCCTTGTCACAGCAGGCCAAATGAGCAACCCTACCCCTCGCCAGTTTTGAACCTGTGAAAGAGTGGACCAATTATTACAACCAATGAAACAACAACTTGAAGGGCAATTTGACGTTTCTCCAGTATTTAGATCTTTCGAACAATGCACTTCACGGCCATATCCCAATTCAGCTGGGGTGCCTCTTTAGTTTGAAGATTCTCTGGTTAGACCATAATTACTTGGAGGGAAACATCCCTAGTGGTCTCGACAATTGCACAAATTTGGCTTACTTGGCGCTCTCCAACAACAATCTGACTGGAAGTATTCCCCAGTAGTTGGGTTCTCTCACACATATGCAACAACTTTCCTTAAGAGCAAACATCCTCACTGGAAGTATTCCCCAGGAGTTGGGTTCCCTCATACTTATGTAGCAACTTTTCTTAGGAGCAAAGAGCCTCACAGGTACTTCCCTCTTTGTTTAAAAAGCTTTTGGTGTTGATTATTTTAAAAATGGTTAGAGTGCCATTGTGAATTCTCAGGGAATATTCCCACTTTTTGGTCAAATATCTCCACTTTGATTGAGTTGGAAATTTCCACAAACAAGCTCACCGGTAGTATTCCACAAGAATTGGGCCTGCTCACTAGTCTCCTCCAAATGCTTTACCTCTATGCCAATGAGTTATTAGGAACCATTCCCACTTCTTTGTCAAATATCTCCACTTTGACTGACTTGGAAATTTCCACAAACAAACTCACTGGGAGTATTCCACAAGAATTGGGCCTGCTCACTAGTCTCCAAATCCTTTACCTCGATGAGAATGAGTTATCAGGAACCATTCCCACTTCTTTGTCAAATATCTCCACTTTGACTAATTTGTCAATTTTCACAAACAAACCCACTGGAAGCATTCCCACTTCTTTGTCAAATATCGTTAACTTGAGTATGCTGAGTTTATGGGTAAATCAACTTAGTGGAAACATAAAACTTAACCTTAAACAATGGAAATTGTTCTAAACTCAATCAACTCATTCAAGGTGACAACAAGTTAAGTGGAAGTGTGCCAATAGAGTTGGGTAAGCTATCCCTCCTTGAAAACTTAAACTTGCTCTCTACTCAGCTTCGCAGTGATGAAACCATGCTTTTTCTTACAGCCCTTACAAATTGTTCATAACTAAAAAACCTAAATTTGAGAAACAATAAACTAGTTGGTGTCTTGCCCCTTGCCATTGGAAAACTTTCTACCAATTTGTGTGACTTGACATTAGCAAACAAAATGATAGAAGGAAACACCCCTCCACATATAGGCAATCTCAGCAACCTAACATATCTAAATTTATCTGGAAATCTTTTAAATGGTAGCGTTCCTTCTTTAAGCAACCTTAAAAATTTAGAAAGATTATATTTTAGAAACCACAAATTATTAGGAAACATACCTAATGACTTTGAAAAATTACAACGACTCAATCTCTTGGACCTCAGTAGAAACATGCTCTCTGGAAAGATTCCCAATTCCCTTGGACTCCTTAAGCAACTAAGAGATCTCCTCCTTCATCACAACCAATTATCAGGAAGCATACCTTCCAACTTGGGGAACTGTACAAATTTGGAATTGCTTGACTTGTCTCACAATACACTCACTAGAAGCATACCACAAGAAATTGCTGAACTTTATAATCTACCTTTCTATTTAAATTTATCATGGAATTCATTAGAAGGCTCCTTGCCCATGGAGATTGGTAAAATCACAATGGCTCAAACTATAGACATTTCTGCCAATCACTTGACTAGAGCCATTCCATCTACACTTGGAAGTTGCGTTGAACTATTTTCATTGAATTTATCTCAAAATTCTTTCCAAGGCCCTATTCCAATATCACTTGAAAAGTTATAAAGTCTTATAAGCCTAGATCTCTCTTCCAACTCCTTGTCAGGTATGATACCAACTAATCTCAACAAGTTGAAAATGCTTCAATTTTTTAATCTGTCTTTTAACAACCTCACCGGGGAGATTCCAAAAGGAGATTTTTTTTCAAATCAATCAAATGTCATGTCTTTTAATGGAAATCCAGATCTTTGTGGACCTCAAATATTCAAGTTATATGCATGTCCAGCACCAAGAGGCCAACTTACAATTTTGAAAAGAGTACTAATGGCAATAAGCGGATCTATTGCTTTTACACTATGTTGTCTACTCTTAAGATTCATATGGAGACTAAATATGCATGCACAAAACATTGGCTTCTCAAGAGTTATCTTCCAAAATTCAAAGCACCAAAGGATCTCATATCAAGAACTTCACATAGCGACCAATGGATTTCATGAGGCTAACTTGTTGGGAACCAATAGTTTTGGGTTAGTATATAAAGCAGTTTTGAAAGATGGCACACGTGTTGCTATGAAGGTTCTCCAATTGCAAAATGACCAGGGTGAGAAGAGTTTTAAATCAGAATGCAGTGTCTTGCAAAAGCTTCGATATCGAAATCTAGTGAAAATCATAACCTCATGTTCGAACCTCCATTTCAAAGGTTTAGTGTTTGAGTTTATGTCTAATGGAAGCTTGGAGAATCATTTGTATCTTGAAAGAGATGGCAACAATGGTGAAGATTTATGTGAATTAGGATTGAAAACTCGATTAGACATTGCCATAGATGTGGCCCATGCCATGGAGTATTTTCATCATGATTCTTTTGTGCAAGTAGTGCATCGTGATATAAAACCTAGCAATGTACTTTTAGATAAAGATATGTCAACCCATGTAATAGATTTTGGTATTGCAAGAGTAATTGATGAAAACTCTACTATTTCACTAACTTCTACACTTGCTTTGAGAGGATCCATGGGCTACATTGCCCATGTATGGTTTTTCTTAATCATCTCTTTCACTTTCCTTTTCTCATTAACATATTGTATACATTGGTTGAGCATAATCTAATGAAGGTTGCATCTAGTGTAGAATATGGATTGAATGAGATAGTTTCTACTCAAGGAGATGTTTACAACTATGGCATTCTATTATTGGAAATTCTTACTAGAAAACAACCAACAAGTGACATGTTTTTGGAGACCTAAACTTGCACAATTGGGTGAACTCAACGTTTCCAAATAGAATAAAAGAGGTTATTGACATTGGTCTTTCTAGTGAGACGGATGGAGATGAATTTGAAGAAAACAATATATATAAATGCTTAGTTTCTTTGCTACATATTGGTTTGCTTTGTTCGAAACATTCACAAGAAGAAAGACCAACTACGAAAGTTGTAGTAGCAGTGTTGGAGAGCATCAGAGAGGTTTTGATAGCAAATTCAGTTACTTCTAGAGGAGTAAAGCGAAGCATATCCAATCTGCTTAGCAATTCAAATACAACAAGCATTGATGCACTTGTATCAAATGACCAAAGTTTTTATACATTTTAGTTTGTCATGTCAACAACAATGTTTTTTACTATTGTCATTATTCTTACAGTGACAATATTTTTTGTATTTTAGTTGTTCAAACAAATTTCTATTAGTATGCATTATGTATTTGTAATTAATGGCAATGGAAATTAAGCTCTTTTACAAGAGTATATTAAGTGGATTACAAATCTATAGTTAGTTTGATTTATTAGCCATACATAATGTCACTGTTATTGTCCATAAAATAAATGGATTTGTAAGCTCTTTACAAGACTATATTAAGTGGATTACAAATCTATAGTTACTTTGATTTATTAGACATACATAATGTCATTATTATTGTCTATAAAATAAATGGATTACAAATCTATAGTTGGTTTGATTTTTTTTCATCCATAATATTAATATTGTTATCCATAGAATAACTGAATTACAAATATATAGTTAATTTTTATCCATAATCTCAATATTCTTATCCATAAAATAAAATGAATTACAAATATATAGTTAATTTTTATCCATAATTTCAATATTCTTATCCATAAATAAATTGTCTACAAAAATGAACTGACTAATAAATTAATTCTATGAACCAGGATGAGTATAATTAATTTGTTTAATTTTTGGCAAAAGTTTAGTGTCATGTCTACTTTTTAATATATTAAGAAACATTTGATTTTTTAATGTGAAGGGAAATTGAATTTTAAGATGAAATCAAATGATAGGGAAGATAAATATGTATCGCATATCCTGAGTATTTTTCAAACATTAACAATGTTAAATTCTATGACATAGAAGATAAATATGTATTGCAAATCATCAGTAATTTTAAGACATTAACAATGTTAAATTCTATGGCTCAGCTAGTATCATTCCTTTTGTCTTTCCTTCTTCCAAATCTGTTTCTTTTTTCCGAAAGATATGCAAAAATGATAAAAGTTGATGTGGCATAAATGTCTGTGTGTGAGAGATTTGATGGAGACCTTAAAATGGAGCCTTCCACACCTCAAAGCAAAGGTTGGAACACAACATTCAACATTTGTTCAAAACCAGAAAACAAATAATCAAGCTTTTAGCTAGTCTTTGTATTTGCTATGGATACTTGCTCATAATCTCTATTAATCGATACTTGCTACTACTTTCTATTAACAGGTGAACAATCTGCTCTTGATGATCTATTAACAGGTGAACAATTTGCTCTTGATGATATTCAATCTAATGTTTCTTTTAGGAACATTACCCTTAGTCTTAAAAACAAAAATATTGGGCTTGCCATATCCAATCTTTTCTTTGTGTATTGAACTTCGCTGTTGGTCCGTTGGATGGCCTGAACGTACATGTTTGTTAAGGATAGCCCAACTTATAGATCACCGCCAAATTGACTGAATGGAAGAATACGTGTGGGCTTGTAGAAGTAATCGAAAATCAACTACATCGAGGGCAAAGTTGTTTTTCATTTCCATGTGAATTGTTATACTGATTACAATTTAAGAGATCAAGTTCTAATGGAATTGTTTTATTTATACTGAATACAATTTAAGAGATCGAGGTCTACATGCAAATGGGATTGAATTGTTTCATTTTACTAATGCAATTATACCTTATTTAAAGAATGATACCTTACCAGCATTAGGATTCAATTTAGCTGATGCTTCATTATTTTGACCAAACCTAGAACATAAGTCGCAGTATGATGTCTCCTAAGGGATTTACATGGTCCTTTGATAATAATCAGTATTTTGTTAACTAAAATAAAAGTATATTGTGGTGAAGTCCTTGTAAAATCCTTTCATATTAAGGCACTCCCCATGTGCTTGAGTTTCTAGCCTACAGTTCCCAGTTTCAATTGCCAGTCGCCTTAACACGGGGAATAACTACTAAAGATCTCCATTACGGATACCCAGTTCATCTATTTGATTGGATATACTTACTGCACAATGTGGCTTTTGGACTTCTACTGTATCGGCACATTTCCACACCACTCCATTCCAGCACATTCCAGTCAGTGATTGCTCTTGTGGAGGCTAGGAAGTTCGACCTCAGGTCCATGGAACTGGGCGGCACCATCTCTGCTTACCTTAACTTGGCAATTTGTCCTTTCTCCACCTTACCTTCTTGCTCTTTTGAACAATAGACTTCATGGTCATCTCCCACATCAACCGGGACGCCTCTTTCGTTTGAACACGCTCTAGTTAGCCATCAATCAATCCCAAGCGGTCTCAGTAACGCTCTCCTACAACAATCTGGGTGGAAGTATTCCCCAGGAGTTGGGTTCCTCACACATCTGCAACTGCTTTTCTTATGAGCAAATAACGTCATAGGTACCAATCGTTTTGTTTAGCTTTAATTATTTTAGAAATTGCAAAATCAATTTTTCTCTAATGTCATTTTGACGCTGATCTCATTTTCCTTATGAAACCTCTTAGCTTTACTTATTTTATTAATTGTTAAATCCATTTTCTCATTAATTTTATTAATGTTATTGTGAATTGCCATGGGGGCATGCAAGGCATCCAATTTTTTTTTCAAATATTTTCTGAAATTGTAAAATCGTTTTTCTCATTATTGTCATTGTGAATTGTCAGGGACCATTCTCACTTCTTTGTTAAATATTGCTATTTTATCTAACTTGGAAATTTCTACAAACAAACTCAATGGAAGCATTTACCCTTCCTTGTTAAATGTGGTTAACTTGAGTCTCTTGAGTTTATGGGGAAATCAACTTAGTCGAAACATACCAAATTCCATTGGAAATTGCTCAAAACTCAAAGATTTCAATCTAGCCTACAACAACTTTAGTGGAAGTGTTCCAATAAACTAGTTGGTGTCTTGCTCCTTGCCATAGGGAAACCTTCTACCAATTTATCCTACTTGACATTAGCAAACACCATGATAGAAGGAAACATCCCTCCACATATATGCAATCTCAAGAGCATAACCTATCTAAATTTATCTAGAAATATTTTAAATGGTAGCATTCCTTCTTTAAGAAACCTTACAAAATTAGAAAGATTGGATTTAGGACACAACAAATTAGAAGGAAATATACCTAATGACTTTGAACAATTAAAACGATTTAGTTTCTTGGAAATTAGCAAAAACAAACTCTCTACAAATATCCCAAAATCCTTTGCACCCCTTAAACAACTAAGAGATCTCATCCTTGATCACAACCAATTATCAGGAAGCATACCTTCCATCTTAGGAAACTGTACAAATTTGGAATTGCTTCACTTGTCTCACAACAGTTTTACTGGAAGCATACCACGAGAAATGGTTGAACTTTATAATCTACAATTCTATTTGAATTTATCATGGAATTCATTATAAGGTCTTGGTGATTTAGCTTTGGAGGCACTCCGCATGTTTTTGTCTTGTATGCGGAAGTGACCATGCACTAGCTAGGCTACTTTACTTTGTAATGGTGTTTTATAAAGTTTTAAAGTGACTCTTATGTAATCAGACTTTTTATAAAGTATTGCCTTGTTTTAATTTTATATAGTGACTTTATGAGATAAAGTGCACTTATTTCATAAAGTAATTGGTGACTTTATTAAAATTGAAAGTAACCGCTTTTGGAGGGAAAGTTTCTCATCAACCATTGATCTTGAAAAGGCAAGATTTAATCTTGGCCTTTGGATTTTAGGGATTGGGGAAGCTGAAAAGTCACTCTCAAGTTGTAAGGGAGAGCCTAGGGTAGTGTGCAAGACAAGGAAAACATTTCCAATAGTGAGCATTTTGGCTGGGTTAATTTTCAAACAGAGGGGGAGTTGTATTTTTCTCAAGTGGGTACAAATCCCAAGGAGATTTTTTTTCTCAAGTGGGCACGAATCCTAAGGAGTTGGGCACGCATCCCAAGACATTTTCTTTCAGTTGGGTCATATTGTATCATAGAGTCTGTACAGTACTTGTGGGGCACGGATTTTGAGGAGGTCATATAGTGTACACATTGTTGGGCACGAATTTTGAGGGGTTGTACAATGACAACTTGATTGAGCACGTTTTTCAAGGATCTAGGCACACGTTTCGAGGTGGGTTGTTGTAGTGGAGGTCATACAGGCCGTACTCTCAGTTGGGCATGAAAATCGAGGCATTGCACAAAAATCCAGGCACCGGTACAATCATTAAATGTTGATTTAAATGCTACTGTAAATTGACATTTTTGCCTGAAAATGCTGCACATTTTTTTTATTGGATTGGTTTTCCCCAGGGGGGTTTTTCCAGGGTCATCTTGACCAATTTTTTTTGTTGTTTTATGGGTTTCTTAGTTTGTTGTTTTTCATGTGTTTTTTATGCCGCTACAGGCTTCGTTTCAGTGTTCCAGCTTGTTCGGTTGTTGATTTAAATGCATGAGAAGTATTTTTATTAATGACAAGTTTCAAGTCTAAAATCTGGATTAAACGAAGTGTTTAAAAAGTCTAATTTTTGTCCAAATTTCTACATGGTATCAGAGTTGTGGCTCTGTGATTATAACCGATTGTGGGTGCAGCAGTATTATTTAGTTGTCGGTTTGGGTTATTGCTAATTTTCAACAACTTGTGCGTTGGAAAAACCTTATCTAAATGTGCCTTGCAGGTGGTGGGAAGAGTAAGACTCTTGTTATTTTGGTGGATTGTTATTTTTACTCTCTGAGATGGCTACTAGTTTGAGGATGGAGGATACATTGGATAGAGCTGGGAATTTTGTTCCCTGGAAGGCTAGGATTGTGCTTATTTTGGAAGAGAATGAACTGTGCGATGAAGTGGTGCATAACACATAGGTGAATCCTATTGCAGTTCCTTCTTCCGTTGATGCACAAGCACTAGCAACCTTTAATAAGGACATCAAGGCTGGGCAAATCATCCTCGATGCAGTAAAGGACCGTGTTATTCCTCACATCTCAAGTAAGGATCGTGCATGCAAGGTGTGGGATGCTTTGACTAGCTTATATGAGAGTTCAAATGAGAACCAGAAGATGGTTCTAAGGAAAAAACTAAGAGACACCAAAATGACCAAGACGGAGAATGCTTCTTCTTACCTGACTCGGATTTCTCAGGTTCGTGATGAGTTGGGTGTTGTTGATGAGAAGGTGGAAGATGCAGAATTGGTGAGAGTTGCCTTGAATGGTTTCTCTCAACCTTGGCATGACATTGTGCGTGCAGTTGTGGCCAGAGAGAAATTTGCCTTCATGGGCTAGAATTTGGGATGACTTTGTTGGAGTTTGCGCAACTTCAGAAGCTATTCCTATTGTTCTTCTTTGGGAGTTGAACTTGTTGTAATCATTCATACAAACTCTAGAAAGAACAATGTAAGCCTTGGGTGAAAATCTAGCAATAAGAGAATAAAATATAAATTATGAAATATAAAATTATATTTCTCCCTTGAGTGAAGTCGGCCCCAGTTAATTTCTAGGTGGGAGAAAAGTATAAATAGGAGGCACCCCTCCTCATTATTACACACAATAGCAGTGCAACAGCACTAGTGAAGTGCATAGTTTCTGACAGAGTGAAGCTACACTTGAGAAAAATACAGCTCCCTCTCTCTCTCTAAAAATTAACCCAGCCAAAATGCTCACTATTGCAAATGCTTTCCTTGTCTTGCACAGTACCCTAGGCTCTCTCTTATAACTTAAGAGTGACTTTTCACCTTCCCCAATCCCTAAATCCAAAGGTCAAGATTAAATATTTCTTTCTCAAGATCAATGGTTGAGAAACTTTCCCTCCTAAAGCAGTTACTTTTAATTTTAATAGTCATCATTTACTTTATGAAATAAGTGCACTTTATCTCATAAAGTCACGTAATAAATTAAAACAAGAGAATACTTTATAACAAGTCTCATTACATAAGAGTCACTTTAAAACTTTATAAAACACCATTACAAAGTAAAGTAGCCTAGCTAGTGCATGGTCACTTCCGCATACAAGACAAAAACATGCAGAGTGCCTTAAGAGCTAAATCACTAACAGTCCCTCTTAACGAGGGAGGTACTCACTGCCATCATCATTAGGCCCTGCCCTCAAATCCATTACATTGTTTGCTGGAGGATCTCCCTTTGTACCTGGAACCAACACTACTACCTGCACTGAAGTTGAATATGAAGATAACCTCCTGGAAGCCACCTTGGACCCTGGGCTCCTAGGATAATCCACTCTCCAATTTTGAGCATTGGTTCATTCATATTGGTTGAGATTCTTGCCAATACTCAAAAGAGACTCTCTCTCTTCCATCGAAACTCAAGACTGTACCCTTGGCGCCACTGTAGCCTCCTACTCCTCGTTCGATTCATCAACCGTAGGTTGTGCACTAAACTTGTACAGCTCACCGAACCAATCACCAATCAATCGTGGATCAATCAATCCCGCTCTCACCGAGTATATATAAACGTGTCTTAGATCATCTCTATCTAGAAATATGTACACATGCCCCCTCTAGAACAATGTTGAATACCCTGCATCCTCCAAGGCTAAGACCAAGAGCAAGTTAACCCTCATCCCTAGAACAAAGAGAACTCCATATTTCTCGATGTGTCCTCCATGACTAAGCTAGAATCTAACATTTCCAACTCCTCGCACTGCATGTGCATGTCCCCCTTCTGACTGAACAAATCAGTCAGGACCAGTCTCGGAAATGATACCAAATATATGCCATATTCTAGTCATATGATGAGAGGCTCCACTATCAATATACCAAGTACCATTCTGAACAACTCCATCTATACCGGCACTAGAAATAAGGGAGAACAACGAGAACTCATTATTGAATCTTCTCGCAAAGTCCTCTACTTCTATTGTAGTTGCAACAATCATATCCTCCTCTTCCTCCTTCTTCTCAGGACACTAAGAAGCAAAGTGGCCATACTGGTTTTAAGCAAAACACCAAACTTTGCTCAAATCTTTATTGGAATTCTTCTTGATCTTTGCAGAAAGAGAAACATTATCTTCATCAACTGCATTATGTTGACCTGTGGAAGTGGAGCTAGATCTCAGCTCCTCCTAAGTAAAGTCTATTAGAATTTCTTAATATTATAGCAGTATATCTTAATTGGATTTATCAATAGGATCACTAAAAGATAGAAAAAGCACAGAACAATAACACAAGTATTTTTCACCTGGGAAACCCAATTGGGAGAAAACCCAGTAACCTTCGTCTAGAGATAATAATTATGAGATTATAGTACAATGAAGAAAGAAAAGAAAAACATGGAAATACATTTTTTTCTTTTATACTTTGTAATAAATAAGCAATTAAAGTATTTTTGGATTCTTTTTGCCACTTAGAATTGGGCAATTTACTGTATTGTTTCCCACTAGATTCATGTAACATTTATAATACTTCTTTCCCCTCTTTCCATTATTGCTTGGATCCTCATTAGTTCTAATTTTAATATGATAATTTCTGTTGGATCCTTTACCATTTGGCCCCGTGGCCAATCTTCTCTTAACTCATTTGGA
Source organism: Pseudotsuga menziesii (assembly GCA_001517045.1). Classification (NCBI taxonomy): domain Eukaryota; kingdom Viridiplantae; phylum Streptophyta; class Pinopsida; order Pinales; family Pinaceae; genus Pseudotsuga; species Pseudotsuga menziesii. The sequence continues at coordinate 219,436 of LPNX011162344.1, read as the reverse complement.
GATCACCTTAATATTGTGTCCCCTCACATCCAATTCAAATAGGAATTGAACAAGAACATTCTCTTCCTTTCTTGGATGTTCTTGTCACTTTTCAGCCTCACACATCCCTTTCCCATCAACCCATATAAATAGATACTTCCTTGGTAATTCACACTAGTGCCCTGCTAAAAACTCATTTGTTCTAAAAATTCTTATTACAAGAGCTATTCAAATCTTTGCCCCTTCTCTCCTAAACAAAGAGCAATCCCACCTATCTAACGTTCTTTAAATATAATGGCTACCCGTTGTCTTAAATTAACAAGGCCTTTTGAGTTTTCCTTCATCCTAATCCAAAACCTATAAACAACCACTCTACTTCTCCTACTTAAATCCAAGTTTCTCTTCCTTACACTCATGGCATCATTGAGTGCTTACCCCAAATCTTGGCTAAAAACAAAGTTGAAACTCTTTTTAAACCTCAAAAGACCGTTAAACAATTATTTGGATCCATTAAAGACAAATTAGACTCTTTTCTCTCCCAAGGTGTCTATCGAATTCCTTGATCTTGTGGAAAATTTTATATTGGCCAAACCAACCAATTAGTTCACATGTCTCAAGGAGCATATAGATGATATTTTGCATAATTGTATTTCAAAATTTGCAATTATCCACTATTATAACACTAAACACTTTATGTGTTTTTACCAGACTAAAATATTATCCACTATGTCCCATCATTCGTGTCATATTATCCAAGAAGCCATAGAAATAGATAAACATCCTAACAATTTTAATCAAAAGGATGCTTATAAATTAAGCCACTTGTGGACGTTGCTTCACCATCACCTTCATCCTTAAATCAGTCTTCGCTCCCCATTTCTTCATGCTTGTTTGTTCCTTCATCCATAATCTTTCTCGACCCAACCCCCCAACCTTTCAATTGCTCTTCTTGAGCCTATGATTTAACTCTTAAGTTTATGTTCATTTCCTAATTTATCTCTTTTTTGTAACTATTTTTATTCATTTTAACTATCTATTTTTTTATCCTCTCATCACCTTTTAGTTTCTCATTCTCATAATAATAGGGTCTTCTTCATTCTTTATCGTCTACTAATATTTTTATTTTAAATTTTCCCCTTAGTCCTTGATTAGCTATTAACCCCTATTTTTAGTTCAGGATTCACCATGACATTTTATTACCCTTTTAACAGCCAGTTCCTTTTTTTCCAAATCCTTATCTTATCCTCTTTATATCTATATGTTTTTCACCTTTGACTTCCACTCTTCTCTATTTATCCATTTTTAAGATCATTTATTTAGTCCCTTTACCAAGTTTGATTAGGTACCCATTGGAACTTTTATTTAACCCTTCAATTTATTATTTGCTATCAAGATTATTTAGTTCTCCTTGATCTCATGATGAATTCATTAATTATTTAACAATTAACCTTCTGTTGTCTCCATTATAAAATCCAAATTGATAGCATTCTCTTTTCATTATAATTATTTTAAAGGTTTTACCAATTATGATGGGTAGAGTGTCCACCCAAAACAATGGGTGCATTTCATGTATTTGGCATAGACTAACCTTCATAAAAGAATACTACTATTATAATGAAATGTGAAAGTATGCATTCTCAAATTTTGATCGTGTTAAAGTTAAGAGTGCATGATATGCAACACAACATTAAGAAGTTTAAAATAATAATTAGAAAGGAAGAAGGCCCTAGAGAAAATTAGCATAAATATGAAGAAACCTCAATGGCATTAAAAAGAAACCAAAAGGAGATGCCATGATCAACTTAAAATTATTCCCCTAAAAGAATTCTCTAAGATCTAAGGATTAGAGTCCAAGTTGGTACTTTTGAAGACCCTTGGAAAGAGCTCTAAATAATTTTCCAATATAATACCTGATAATACTTAATCTAAATATTCCTAAAAAAGATATATTAATCTCAAGTCTATATATTCACCACTAGAGCTAATACGATAATAAGTTGCACTGGAAGAAACAAATCAAATAAAACAATGATAAACATGGATAATTAATGAGACAAGGGGGTCCCCTTTATAACCAACGGATTCTTCACCCATTCAACATTCCAAATCAATGCAATCACCTAATTTTTCCCTTGGTCTTTGAGGAAAGGAACACCCCCCTTCTTTGAGTCATTGATGAACCTCCATCGAAAATTACTCAATAGGTCATTTAATGTAGATCTTAACTATGATAAATTAAATTCATACATGAGCGCATCCATTCAAGTTGAAAGGGAAGGGAATTATTAGGAAAAATAAAATCCTAAGATCTACAAGAACATAATTGAGACAATAGCTTCTAAAAAGAGGACAAATGAAGATTTAAAATAAGCACCAATACACTAAATCAAGTGAGTGTATTAGCTAACCAATTTTTTCAACACATCTCATTTCAATTGAGGGAACACTTCAAATGAACTCCCACGTGCCAATTAGCAATCTCCAATCTCACTCTACCTCAAATTTATCTTTGATGAGAGTTTGAGAGGTAATTTAGGAAAATGATGGATAGGAAGGACCATTAGAGATAGTACATGTGACCCAATTGACATCATTGATATGTTTTCTTGATACTTGAAATAAATCAAGATGGGTGATTTTAGAAGTGTTCCTTCAATCCCTTAACAAAGTCCTCAATAAAAATTTCATTAGAGATATCTTTCATAAATTTATGTAACTTTGCATAAAAGGATGATGGGATAGAATTCAAGTAAGTCTCTGCTATTCCCTAGAGTATTTTCCTCTCTCCCACATGTTGCACTACTTAGTCATTGATTACTAATGTGGGGGTGGGGGAGTTGGGGTGAAATGAAGGATGGGGTGGAATGCAAGAGAATAAGTCCACATTTCCTTTTGTGTTCCTTTCTTTAACCTCCACATTGTGCTCCTCCCAAAATGAAGGATGTAGGAATGTGTGTTCCTTTCCTCATTTAACCTTACCCCACTCCTCACTTCTGCATGTCTATCTAACCCAAAGTGAAATGAAGGGTGGAAGGGTTTGATTACTTTTCATTATAAATTTTTATATTGCATTCCTCTTCCCCCACCACCACAATACACATGGCCCCACACTACCAAGACAAACAATCATGATACAACGTGTGACATTTAGTTACTAAGGGATTTAAGAAGGTTTAATTCCATCCTTAAAATAGTTTCATAAGTACAGACAATATATTTTTATTTTTATTTTAAATTGGCAAGTCACACAACTTTAATAGTGATTTGACTAAGAACCAAAAGGATATTAGCACATAATATAGGGCATAGTTGGCAAATAACATTGAAGAAAGGATTAACTTAGTTCTTTATTGTAGAAGTTTTTAATACTCTAGTCTCTCATGATAAAACCTTGCACTCATTGACCATGTATTACCAATGCTTGAACTTCTCCAAGGAGTAGAAGAGGGAAACAAATCTTTGACCTTTGGATAGCTCCAAGCAGTTTGTGTTGTAGACATTTTTAACTTCAAAGAATTGGTAGTTTGGCATGCTGAATCATTTAACCTATAACATGAAAGTCAATGAACAAGGGAAACTAGATATGCCTTCTATATCGACACCATTTAGAAGGATGCTCATGGAATCATAGGTGTTGGCACACTATTTAGGGTTGCATTTATGTATTTATGGATATCATTTTGACTCATTTATTAATGCAATAATGAATCACATTAAGGTTATGAGTAATTAATAACTCAATTAAATAATAGTGGGGAATTAGGCTAGGAAGGAGTTACATTTAAAACTGCCTTAAGAATCTTTATAGGGTTTTCTCATCGGAGATAGAGAGAATATTTAGAGTTGTGTTAATGTATTGAGAAAGAGAGAGTTCTTGATATTGAGTAGAAAATAGAGTTTCATTTATTTTCCTCCTTGACTCTTGGGCAAGGAGGGATTCATACAATTTTGGTTCAAGATAAACAAGAATCAAGATATTCATTGGTTTTGTTGCACATCGTCTTTCTTGCTCTATGGTTTTGAATAGGAGATGTTTATTTACTAATATTTGTTGGATAGAAATGACTAAAAAATTGCACCAACCCTTTCTCTTGAATATAAATGTTGGACCAATGGTATGTTCTTTCTTGCCAAGGGTGGCAATTTTTACATACTAGAAAAATGTAGGGTTGAAATGAAACAAGAATTGTTGAGCAATAATGTTATAAAACTTACATACCTTACCAACCCACATCACAAGATAATTTGTCTAATAGAGAAGGATGTTTAGGTGCATTGCAAGACTAGAGGAGAGAAGAATTGAGAATTCAGGCATGATTGGATATGATATATGCTTCCAAATATTATTTCTCTTTCATGCATGTAAGGTCTCTCCCATAGCATTTTATCAGAAATTCTCAATCGATGCAGACAAATATTGTTTCCCTAGTATACATGGGGAAGATATAGAACAAAATACTCACAACAATGCATCCTATCCATAGATTTTTAAATTACTTGAATGCCAAGCATTTCTACCTCATTGTGAAGGTGATCCTTTCCTTGTGAATTCTCTTGCGACTAGCTGTACCTACAAAAGAATGTAAGGAGCAAGATGCAAAAGTGAAAGAAACAAGATAATTCAACGATCTATGCTAATGATCAAGGAGAAAAGTAATGAATAACTCAGATCAAGCAAAAACCATTCATGGGAAATGGGAACATATTTTTATTAGAAAAAACATAGAAGAAAACTACAAGCAAAGACTTGATGTCGAAGCCTTGTTCTCACAATGTCTTTTGAATCACTTTCACACACTCTACAAAACTCTACAAATCTTACTCACAAGACCATACTCTTTTCCTCCTATACTAGTAAAGATTCAAGCAGCATAAAGGTGCTCTCTTGATTCCCCCCCATCATGATCCATGAAGATTGTATATATAGGCCAAAGAGGGGCCAAAGGGGTTGAGTTTCGTTGGGAGGAAGGTGAGGGATCATCCCTAGAGGCTAGGGATACGAATGCCACCTATTCCAGACAGTTGGGATAAGCCTCAACGAGGAATTTCATCTAGAAGGTTCTCCAAATCTTTTCTTTTTACCATTGTAACAGGGATGAAGCTCCTTTCCCAATAACATAAGGCATTAGAGAGGGTCGACGCACCTTGTTCATAGGAAACAAGTGTCAGCGACACTTCTTTCCATTGGGCAAAAGGCATTGGGAAGAGATGACACTCTACGTCAGGAGATAGAGTGCATCAAGCGTCCTAGAATTGAGCAAAAAGATCCTCCAAAAGATGCTTTGGATAAGGAACTTTAGAGGATTGAGCAAGGTTCTAGTTTTTCGGTGTAACAGAATTCCCCCAAACTATGAAGCTAGAGGTAGATGATAGGTGAAATACTTTACTAGAGATGATATGGAATCAGAAGCAAAAGAGTGGTGAGTGAATACTTAACATAATACCAGTTACAAACTATCTAGCTCAAATCATGGCTACCAACCAGTACATTGTAGATCCATGTATAATGACTAAGTCATAGCTACCAATAATACACTATAGATCCATGATCAACAACACTCAAATCAGGACATAGCTACTAAATATACAATGTAGATATATGTCATCCTGACTCTAACTTGAGCGTAGCCACTAGTCAAACAATGTGGATCCATGCAGTGACTCAAAAAATAATCCATTGCAACCTTGGGATAGGCATATATTCAAGTGAATACCTTACCACTCAGGGTCTTCATTCCAATCTCAAATAGTACGATTCTATCCATGTGAATAGATGTCCTGATGTTGAATATGGTAGAAACCACTTAATTACTAGTCATTTATGTATACCGTTAACAAGTGCAAGATAAATCACCATTAATGTTAATGATTCCCAAGGTACTTCAGTACATTCCTCCGACTATGAATGAATGAGTTGCAGTCGAACAATCGGTGGAATATTTCAATCAGAGGCCAATGATGAAAGCCTACTGTAGAAAGCGAGGAAACATGCCATTGAGGCATGCAGGATTCAAGGTAATTGATTGGTTTCTAAGACTAATTCCCATATTAGGTGTTGATGTCGATGGGAATAGACTCATCGAAGGAGGGCCATGATGTTTCCCCCATCATCAACACGAAACTTGGAACAAAATGATTTCAAAGTGATTCTGATAATGGAACAACCATGAGACTAACTTAGATATGATTGAATCCAAGGAAGGTAAGGTAACTGTATAGGTAGGTTGTGATAAAGACTCCCCTTGAACATTGAACAACACGCTAAGTGACTTGGAAACATTGACTCAACGAGGTAGAGACCAGACATAATGCAAAGGTGGGATGATGCATTATTTTAATTGACTCAAAGGAGTGAAATGACTCATGAAAGTGGATCGACTCGATGACAAGCTGAAAACCCAATTTTTTTAAATGAAATGAAGGAATGTGTCATGTTCAAGGGTGACTAAGAGACTCCATTAATACAAATGAAAAATGTCTCCCCATTCCCTTAATTTCCCCATCACGATGGATGAGTACCTCTTTGATTTTTAACAAGCTTGAAAAGGGTAACAAACACTCAATTTAGCTCATCAAGCAATGATCCCAAACTCATATGTTTTATGAACCTAAGAAATGAGGAGTTCATTCCCAGAAAAGGGTCCTTCATCACTTAATTTCACGAGTTCGAAGATGGTAAACTCAATCGTTGTTTCATGTTTAGAGAGTCTGAAATGACTAAGACTCCAAAGTGGATTTTTTTGTAAATTTAGTCTCCGAGGTCCGAAAAGTATAAATCGATACCTAGGAGAACTCCTTTAGTCCCAATGAGCTGGAATGTACATTTTTTGTAAATGAGTCTAAACAGTTCGGAAAAGGGATAAACTATTATAGGATATATGACCTTTCAAATACTTTTACTATCATGAAAGAATAAAGTTCACTTGGCGAACTTTTGTTATTTAAGGAGTCTAAAAAGATCTTAAAGACAACTCCAAAGGGGTTCCTTTTTTGTATTAAGATTTATGAGTCCGAAAAAGAGATAAAAGTATACTCGCTACCTTTTCTTTGGGTTTTTAATGAGCACGACTAGGGTATAAAGGCACTCTGAAACTTTTTCAATTTGACACGGAGCATGAAAAAGTCAAAAAGAGACTCTGTTGTAGCCAAAAAACGTCCAATAAGGTCATGAATTCCTCAAAACGGTCATTAGAACACTTTCACAATTAAAACTGTAGAAAAATATGGTAAAAATAATAATATTTAACTATTTAAAATAATATTTTCTATTAAAAAAACAAAAAATGATATAAAAAGGTGAAATAGTAAAAAACATTTACCATTGTTTTTTACCATAGGGGTTGTAGTGAAAACTAGTGTTGGAGAGGTGATTTTGCAATGAGGATTCGAGGAGCTATTGATACCCATTTGAAAAATCGTCAGGTGTAGGTAAGAGTTCTCATCCTTCCCTTCCTTTTGATGGTTGAAAATTTTCTTCTCATAAAGCTTTTTAGGGTTTTTAGGAAGTTTTTGGAAAGGGGAAGAGTGCGTTCTTGGCGACATTCTTCTCCCTTTCGGGATATGTTCCAGTGCACTTCCCGAGAGGGGGAAGAGCATCAGGGGATCTCTTCCCTCAAGAGGAAGAGGCGTCATTGCTCTGTTCACTTGATGAAATAGCGTCGATAGCCATGAAATTTAAAAAACAATAAATTTTAGCATGAATTTAATTTTTTTTCTCCATGGAATGAGTCTAATTCTTGTCTTGTGGATGTCCCATAGGTGTTTGATAGAATATATGGTCATATGGAGGGATCATGAACATGATTTGGATGATGCCCAAGCGAAAAATGATCTAAACATGGTAATGGACCTGAGAAAGTGTGGACTCCTCAAGTACTTTTGAGTTTCGTGCATGAGAGCCTATGTTCGTTTATTGGATCACCTAATAAGGATGTGGGACCTAGATCAACAACACTTCTAGGTTGGCACCCATATCCTAACCTTTGATGTCGAGGATATATACTTCTTGACCAAAATTTCTAGGAGAGGTATTCTGGTGTCACTCTCCAGTCCTCGAGGGGGAGAGATGACTATTGATGACCTTATCGATTAGCACTACATGATTGGAACAAGGTCTCAAGGGGGGGAAATTCTGATCAAACACATTATGGATCAACCTTTGAAAATAGTGGCCTTCACCATTGAGAAGGTGGTAGGCAGCAGGGATTCTCATCATATGAATTGGTCCCACATTCTTTATGCATTGGAGTGCATGGCTCCTACAATCTTCAACTGGAGTGAGGGCTTGCTGGTGAATATCAAAGAACAACTCACAAAATGTCGTTGTTGTGAACTGAAGAATTTTGGATATGGTGCCATAGTAGTGTATTTATTCTTAGAGAGGGTTCTTTCGTTATTCCCTTAGGTACCACTCAACAAGCTAGATCCTCAGGATCCATGGATGTTGAGGTGGGTAGAGGCCATGGCCCGCCATGGAGGCAGTGGAGGGTCCGCAATGACTTATGGTTTAGTCTTCTTCCATTGGCTACGCGGCCAAATTTTGATGGTTGAAGATTATGCCTATGTCGAGCTATTTAAGAGGTGATCCTGGTCTACCCTTACCCGAGGATGATGAGTGGGATGAACGAGGTGAGAAATATACCACTTTAATTATGTTTTTTCATTTTATATTATATCTAGTTGTTTGTGTTTTGTGATACTGAGACATTACATGCTACTTTGCATATATTGGTGCATCCCGTCTTGCTGAAGCATCATCGATTGAAAGGCGAGGGGTGGTGTAAGAAATGGTCATCCAAAAAGTGGAAGAAGAGGAGGATCAATAGGCCCATTGAAAAAACCTGCAGAGACTAGCGGCCAGTGTTCCAGACATCTGTATCAGTGAACTTCCCAAGTGTTATCAACGCCACACTACAAGGGTGTCAGGCTGGTTTGGGATGCTACTCCATAGGGTAGCTCATGCAGTGATGTGCTTTCAAGAGCACAAGGATTAGTCAGGAGTGACTCTGTTTTGTAGTGTATAATAAAAGCTTCGAAGCTTCAGACTTTTGGCCACTTTATATACTGAAAAATTCATAGTTTCATATTTTGGTTTACTGAAAGCTTATGGCTCATATTTTTTCCTCGGTATCGATTGTATTTATAAAAACAACTTTTTTACAAAAATGTGTGTGCATATAATGTGTTTATACATGAATGGCTACTTATTATGTGTTTTATGATATTTATACACATGATCAATCTTAAATGAACATCAAACATGAGCTAAGTACCAATCCAAAACATCATTAGCTAATGACTCAACCACTACATTTCGATGTCTTTGGATATGTTGATATGAAATGGACTCAAAAGACCTTTCAGTAAGCCTAACCCTTTGGAACATTCAAAGACGTAAGGGTTTGTGGCTGGTATAGACCCGGTTCAATTGATACACAACTCATTATGAATCTAAATAAACCCTATTATGACTCACACCATTTGTTAAAGCTTCATTTAATAACCCAATCACTGCATGATACTATGCAAGATTGTTCATAGCAGGACCTAAACAGTTCCTCTTGATCTTACCAAATCACCGATAGGGGAATAAAGTACCCAAGCCGTTGATGCGATATTCAAGGTATGACGGCTAGCACCATCCACAAATCCTGAATAGGTGGTCATCTATTCATTCAAGCATAACACTATATAAGTAGGCTTATGTAAGATGAATCTTACATTCATAACAAAACAACAATTCAAGCTACACACAACACACTCTATAAACAATATTTACAAGGTGTTTGTGCTTGATTTCCTAGGAATAGTACCTCTTAAGGTAAATCCCATTTCGGGGCTCACCCATAGGTATCCCATCATAATCTATCATCTTATAGGCTTCTTTCTCTAAAACATGGTTGACAATGTAAGGCCCATGCCACATGGATTCCAATTTTCCACCTCCCAATTTATCGTGTTTCTGGTCATATGTTAAGACTAAATCACCTTCATTGAATATGTGAGGTTGAATGGATCGATCATATGGAGCTTTAATCCACCATTTGTGCATCTCATTTTCTAAGGTTGCATCTCGAGTGGTATTAGGTAGTAGTTCCACAACAAGTTTCAGAGAAGGAATCTCACACTCGATAGGAAGGGTAGCCTCCAACCCGTACACCAATTTAAATGACGTAAACCCGGTGGATGTATTGACGATGGTCCTATATGCCCATAATGTGGAAAATAAATATAAATGCCAACTAAACTTAGCTCATCCTACCATCAGTTGAAGGATAGTTTTCAATATTTTTTTGATTGCTTCAACTTGGTCATTAACTTGCGAGTAGTAGGGTGTGGAGTTGTCATGGAGAAAACCTAGTTTGGAACTTAGTTCTGACATCATCTGGTTTTGTAAATGTGAACCGTGATCAATCATGATGGCTTTTGGGACCCTGAACCTAGCGATTATGTGGTTAGAAAGAAAAAGGGCAGCATCTTTGCCATATTCAGCGTATGTAGGCATAGCCTCATCCCATTTTGTGAAGTAATCTACAGATACAATTATGTAACCATGCCCCACGGCTGAGGTAGGATTAAAGTACATGAAATCAATGCCCCATTTCACAAAAGGATCTACAATAATTGTGGGATGTAACAGAACTGGGTGGGTGCATTTTTTTTGTTGGAAAAACTGGAAGGGTGGGAATTAGTTCCCGACTTCCATACAACCTTTAAATTTTGAGGGCAAAAGGTACCCACCAGGTAATATTTTCTGGGAAATATCCATCCCAAAAAGATGGCCACCACAAGCTCCAGAGTGACAGACATTCAATACTAGCTCAACCTCGTCATGGGTTAAGAAATGCCATAGAATTGAATCAACGCAATGATGGTACAATGTATCATTGATGATAAGATAGTATTTGGCATGATGGAGAATACGACGACACTCAACCTTGTCATCGGTTAAGAAATGCCACAAAATTGAATCAACGCCATGATGGTACAATGTATCATTGATGATAAGATAGTATTTGGCATGATGAAGAATACAACGACGCTCGTCTCGGGTTGCATTTTGATGAAAGTGTTGAGTCTAGAGATATAGAATCAAATCTCCACACGAAGGATCAAACGTACTAATAAGGGACAATGATTCATAGGGAAATGAATCAAAGGGTTTTATTTCCCCAGTAATATGGGGAAGATCACAGATAAGTTATGCAAAGACTAAAGATTTCTTTGAACTATATTTTGCAAATTCTAACTCGAATTCCTGGAGAATGACAATCCAACAATAATTTTCCCCCAAGTTCCTGATGAGTCAAGATATAATACATGGGGTTAGAATTTGTGTACACAGTTGTTGTGTGGAGCATAATGTAGTGACGAAACCTTTGGACCACGATAACCATGGCCAGAGCTAACTTCTCAACATGCGAATGATGTGTTTCAAACTCGAGAAGACTCATACTCAGGTAATAAATCACATGTTCTTGGTCATTTTCATCAGTTTGAATCATCACCATGCCAATGGTGGTTAAATATGCAACCACATACAAGGAATAATACTTAGTATAATCGGGTGGTTGCAACATAGGCACATGTGTGAAAGCGTTTTTTAGAGTGTCAAATGCACGTTGTGCAAGGTCATCCCAAACAAAGGGTGTGTCATTTTTCAACAAATGCATGAAACCATGTGTCTTCTCAACATAGTTGCATACAAACCCACACAAAATGTTTTCCTTCCCTTGCAAAATTTGAAGTTCAGTAACACTAGTATGCGGGGATAGTTTCAAAATGGCTTCAATCTTCAACGGATCTATATGGATGCCATCCTTGGAAACAATGAATCAAAGTAGTCTTCTCGTCTCAACACAAATGTTGTAATGATGACATCTAAGAAAAGTGGCTCTTAAATGATCAACATGACGTTCTCGATGTTGTGAATGAGCAGGTAGATCATCGAGGTATGGTTGCACGATATGTTTAATGTCATGGAAAGCATAAGACATGGCACGTTGGAATGTAGCACAAACATTTTTAAGACCAAAATGAAACTTTATGTAAGCAAAGTTCCCCCATGGGAAAATTAAATTCATCTTATGTTGATCGGAAGGGAGTATATCTATCTAATTATAGTCGAAAAAACCATACATGAATAAGAAGATGACACTTTCAGCATAGTTGTTGTTGGTTTGATCGATGTAAGGAATATGGAAGTTGTCCTTTGGACAAGCCCTATTTAGATCTCAAAAATCGATACAAACCCTAATTGTACCCTACTTTTTGGTCACATGAAAAATATTAGAAACCCATTTCATCAGTGGCACAAGGTAAATGAAGCCAACCCTAAGACTTTTTTCAACCTCTTCCTTAATGGTTACTGCTTTTCGTGGATGTACCTGACATAGTTTTTGACATATCAGCTTGGCATCAAGATATGTCCTGATCTCGTGAACAACGATTGAAGGATTTATCCCTGGAATTTCTTTATATGTCCAAGTAAAAAGATCTCTAAATTCCTTGAAAAATGGTGTATAAGATTCAATTTCCGAAGAAGAACATTTTTTTCCCAACTGAATGTGCTCAACAACTCCATGTTTCACTGATATGTCAACCTGAATGGTATTAGTAATATTATTCATATTATCGTCAACGTTGTGAATGAGTAACGGTGACTGAGGAGTAGTTACAATATCAGATGAAACCAACAGCTCAAAATGATCATCTACCATTTGGTAATTAGGAAGGAAAGAAGATCAACGATGATGATATTTCCAAGGCATCTCATCTAAAGACATGAATTCCATATTGGATTCATTCGATGGAAGGGGTTGCAAAAGATAATCTAGAGATGGGGGGGGATCTAACCAATATGGCAGTTGGTAAGGGTTTGATGCCACCACGAGGTCATCATTAAGGGTAGGGTCATCAATGGTGGATTGGATAGCCTGGTAAATCTATTCAAAATGACTCAAAGATGTCGAATTGGAAATTAATTTTCCTTTAGTTGGCGTGTCGTGACTCATTGAGGATATCATGTTTACAGATGCGACTTACGAAGTTGGAGGAGGATTTTTCAACAGAAAGAATCCCATAAGCGAAGAATCTTTAAGAATTCCTACTCCTACATTCTAATACTGCGGGGCCGAAGAGGCTAGGACTGGAGGATTGTTTGCAGGATTAGAACTCGTTTTTGGAGGACAAAAATATAACTGATCAACAGTAACAATATTCCCTTTGAGTGGGAATTGAACCACATGAAATAGGGACGATGCCACCACCTGCATCACATATAGCCAATTCCTACCTAGGAGGATATTTTAATCTAAAGGAGCTTCGACAACCTCAACATGGATGGACATTGATTTTCCCCCTAATTAAATCAATAGAGAGGACAGTAATCCATAGGGTTGAAAACCAAGGCCATCAAATGTTTTTAATATCATAGGTGAATGGTTAATTTCAGGAGAGCCTATAGCCCTCTAACTAGACAAAGACATGAACGAGGTCGAGGCACCTTCGTTCAAAATGGTATGATGGAATTTATTCCCAATAAATTTCATGGACAATTGAAAATATAATTGATGGGAGAGCCTCGATTTAAAATCATCCAATTTAAAGGTGAGAAAATTCGTATTCTTAGGATCCATATCTCCAAGAACCGACAACAAATTACTCCTCTGTGTAGGACAAATTTGGAGTACTTTGAGTGTAGACATATCACATGGTTCCTGAGCCAATCCTTCCACTACATTGTCGTATTGGAGGCACACACATTAGGATTAAATACCGATTCCTCAATTTTACTCTTGGGTGGCTGGAGGACTGTGTCAAGAGCAAGTTTTTCAATGTGAAGACTGTTGGTAGGAGGAAGGATATAAGTTGTAGTTTTATTAATTGGATTGTTATCGTTCATTTTCTATGCAGGAGGGTCATATTTTTGGGATTTGGTTCCAATATTAACTGATTTGCTAGACATCATTCTGACCTCATCGATTGAATATGAGGAAGACCCATGCAAGGATTGATCATCAATTAATTGTTGTTGGGTAGGGAAAGGATCTGTCAAAACTGTTGGGTTGGAAGTGTTTTTCAAAAATGTGTTCACCTCATTGTGATGAGAACATTATTTGGTGAAATGGTCACCTCCACATATAAGGCAGGGGAATTTTTCCTTTCTCTTATTTCTAGATTCAAATCTATATTTTGTGTTTTATTATCTTCATATTGATTCATAGATTTCTTGGATTTATTTCTTCCTTTATTATTTTTCCCCGAAGATTCTTAGGATTGAACCACATTTACTTCAGCAGAAACAACAGGAACAAAAGAAGCCTTGGGATTGGCTATAGTCTGTCTAGCAAGTGAATCGGGTTAGTTTTCTTTCTTTGTGGATTTGGTCGTCGACTGTCTAGACATAAGCGAGCATTCCATCGGTAGGTGATTCTGTCAAAGGTCTTGAAGGGTTTGAAGTAGGATGAGGATATTTTGGAATCAAATCATACATAGTGCTTGACTGGGAATAAACCAATTCTAGGTACTAAGCACGACTGATAGCTTGCTCTTTAGTGACAACACCTCCCATTGAAACATCTATGGAAATGGGTGAAAGTAATGAATTAGTAAACCAATAAGAAAGCAATTGATCAGGAATGAGATCCTTAATCAACCTATGTCATCGTCTCTACTCATGTATATGATCGAATATATGGGTGGAAGTGGTTTGACGGAGAGAGGTCACAAGAGATGTACTTGTTTCATATCTAATTGATAACTAAAAATGTGTCAAAAATGTCAGTGCTAGAGCATTGAAATCCCAAAAGGAACACTGAGGCAATTCTATATACCATTTAGCATCAATTTCGATGAGATTTATTTGGAAAAGTCTCAAATGGATGGAACCATCCAGTAGAGAGTTTGACGAAAACCACAAATGATAAGTTGTTACATGGTTTTTGGGATCTTCACCAGGTTTTCTATCAAATTTTAGTATATATGAAGGTAACTTTATAGGAATAGTTGGCCATGAAGGATCATGGTGAATAAGATCGTTAATCAATCATGACAAATTTGACAGATCAAGCACAACCAGAAATGGTAATTGTTGATTCGGTTGCAGATACTGATAGTAATGGTTAGGCATATGTGTACTAGTAGGAATGTAAGCAGATTAATAAAGGGGTGTCGATGATCCTCCTATAATGGGTTGGTTTGGTGGTGGTTGGTTTCCACATGATCCCCCTAATGGTCCGATAGGTGGTGGGCCTCTAGGTGGTGGACCTCCAGATAGTGGACCTCCGAGTAGTGGACCTCTAAATGGGTCTCCAAATGGTGGACCTCCAGGTGGAACTCCAGACGGTAGACCTTCGAGTGGTAGACCTCCAGACAGTGGGCCTCCATATGATGAACCTCTAGATTTTAGACCTCTAGGTGGACCCCTAGGTGAGCCTCCTAGTGATCCTCCAAATTAATTTGTAAATGGCCTCCAGAATGTGGGGACATTCATCCAATTATTTTTCCTCCATGGGGTATTAGTATTACCAGGATAAGGGATCCTAGGATAAACATTTCCCAAGGAAATCGATTGATAATTTTTCTTAACCATTGTGAGTTGATTCATTGGGTAAGTATAACCCCATGTAGGTTGGTTAGTCATAGGTTGAACCCATGATGGTTTCCCTGTGACGGTGGAAGGGGTAACCAAATTTGCATTCGTGGAAGGTGCACTGGCTATCGACTTCCGTAAAGTCAAAATCTTCCCAACATTTAAATTACTTTGCTCGGTAGTTGAAACAATTTGTACTAGGGGTTTCCCCTTAGTCATAGGATTTACGGGTAAACTAGAAACAGGTGGGAGAGTTTGAATTGGTAGGGAAGGGATAGAACGTTGGCCCGGATCGTAAGAAATTGCACTTTTAACCGGTATTCCTGGCACAGTAGCAACATGAGACCGAACAGGGGCATGATATTTAGGAGTGGTTATTTTCGAACATTTAGGTAAAGGAGACATACTCCTTCTTCTTATGTTATCCCCCATTCTACGCAAAATATCCAAAGTTTACTGAATTGGCCCAAGGATTTCATCATTCAAGATAAATATCGGATCTCATGGAGGGGTGGAATAAGATAAATCAGTAGTGTCGTACTCGAAAGGTTTATCCCAAGGAAGTCTCCCAAAATGGAGCAGCTGGACCAAATTCCAATGCCACGGGTTCATCTAATGGCTAAGAAAATACCCAATCTCGTGCACCAAAATGGAATTCCGTAAGGAAGTGAAAGGTTGAGTCACGTGAAGAAGGCAGTTGAACCACTACTGGAATAGGAGTAGATGGATTTTCAAAGCAATAATACTCTTCCTTGGATTCCGTTACTGGAAATCCCTTTATAGGTGGATTAGTCGTAATAGATTGGTCCATGATTTATCCTTCTCTTTCTCTCACGATGAGAGGAAATTCAAGTGGTAAACCTTGCACCCTGCGATATCTCGTCACAAGTAGCTCAACCATAATGTTGGCTAAAAAACTATACTCTAAAGGTCTTCTAGTCAAAAAGGTCACACACCAAACTCCTACACTAGCTAAGGTCACACACAAACTTAAGTGATAGGAGGGGTTGAAAAGTTGAATCCTTACTAGGAGTGTCAAGTTGTCACAACTTGCAATATACTGCAGGGTCCAACAGTAAAACAAAACAAGGAGGATTGGGACCGTACCCTTGCCTAAATACCCAACTACTTGGATGACACGTGCATAGTAGCTCACCGAGTGATGTTCTCGGTGTATTTCTTCAACAAGACGACCAAAAGGATTTTCTCAGTTGGTATAGGTTCCTAGAAGGGTATCCCAATATACATAAGGTACGTGGGAGCTCAAATCCATGTTAGTGTTGTCTGATGCACAATCGTTCGAAACGGGCCTTCCAATATACAATCGAGTACGTGAAGAAATTTTCGATATACCTCGAGGGTACATGAAAATCTATTCAATATACCAATTAGTACATGGAAGAAGCGCACAGTCGCTAGGATGCAATGTAGGCAAAAAAAAACATCTCCTATGTTTTTAGACGCCGGAACACGTCTTCTAACCTAATCTACCGTTTGATTTTATCATGATGATTAATGAATGTTTATGAGGTGTGTAGTAATTACAAGTTTAAATGATCTAAATGCAATTCAATTCACTTTTCGATTAATCCTAGCTAGAGTAAAGGAGATATCTTTTCCTTTCAGAAATAAATGAAAACACCATGCAACTTGAATAACTCATCCTTCAAACTTCGACAATTTTCAAACACACAAAACCTATCAATGCTCAACCTAAAGTTGAGATCTCTTTCATAAAAATAAGACAAACCCTAATGCTTTAATTTGTATGTGTTTCACATTAAAAACTAAAAAAGACCAACTACTACTCTACTTGATCAATCAGATTCAAAGTGCATAATCGAACCCAAAGCAACAGATCTAACACTTTTTTTGTTTTTGATATATTTTTGGAATAGAAATGCAAAGAAAAACTAAAATTACTCTACCAAAAGCACAAGAAACTAAAATATTTTTTCTTTTTATGGATCTGAAAAGACTCAGAGTTTTAAATGCAAACAATAATACCAAATACTGAATTTCTAAAACACAAAATCACTGAATTTTAGAGCCTTTACTAAGATAATTTTTCATGATTTCACTCAAAAAAATGCATTCAAGCTAAGTGCACACTATCAGATACGACAACAATCAAAGGAACATATCCACAAACCCAAACCAAACAATTTTTTTTCAAAAGAGTGCTTCTAGAGTTGAGGGTTGCCTACCTTGTTGCACCTTGCAGGGATGAACCAGGGCATCCCCAAGAGGCGGATGCTCTTTTATTACTGTAGAACAATGTGAGCGATGCTTCTTGTCTCTTGGTGAAAGGTGTCGGTGGTGCTCTATGAAAATAGACAAAAGGTCTTAGGAAGGGGTCAACACTTTGTCAAAATGACCTAGGTGCGTTAATGAATCTAGAGAATCAAAAAGAAGAAAAACCTTTAATATAAGCAATTATAAATCAAACTAGAATTTGTTGTGTAAACACTAACCCGAGGAGGCTGATGGAATTGGAATAAGATGAATTTCACACCTTAAATCCTTTAATGAGCAAGAAAGACAATTTCTCGAGAGCTTGTAATCAAAAGCAAAACAAAAAATTCATATATCTGATCGATTCCCCAGTGTGGTTTCCAGTTTTTTTATTGGAAATTATCAATCAACTCGGAAAAATATTGTTTCCCTAGTCTACATAGGGAATATATAGAACAAAAGACTCACAACAATGCATCCTCTCCCTAGATTGTCAAACTAATTGTATGCCAATCTTTCTTACCTCGCCGTGAAGGTGATCCTTGCCTTGTGAATTCTCTTATGGTCAACTGTACCTGTAAAATAATGTAAGGAACAAGATATAAAAGTGAAACAAACAATATAATTCAACGATCTATGCTAATGATCAAGGAGAAGAACATCGAATAACTCAAATCAAGTACAAATCATTCATGGGAAAGGGAAACATATTTGTATTAACATAAATAGAAAAGAAAACTACAAGCAAAGCCTTGATGTAGAAGCCTTGTTTGCACAATGTATTTTGACTCACTTTCACACACTCTACAAAACTCTACAAATCTCACTCACTAGACCATACTCTTTGCCTCCTATACCAGTAATGATTCTAGCATCATAAAGGTGCTCTCTTGATCCTCGCCCATCATGATCCATGAAGCCTGTATATATAGGCCAAAGAGGGGCCAAAGGGGTTGAGATTATTTGGGAGGAAGGTGAGGGATAATCCCTAGAGGCTATGGGTATGAATGCCACCTATTCCAGACAGTTGGGATAAGCCTCCATGAGGAATTTCATCTAGAAGGATCTCGAAATATTTTATTTTTACCATTTTAACAAGGTTGACACTCCTTGCGCAATAGCATAAGGCGTTAGAGAGGGTTGACACACCGTGATTGTAGGAAAAAAGTGTCATCGATGCTTCTTGTCATTGGGAAAAAGGCGTCGGGAAAAGCTCGTGCTTTATGTCAGGAAACAGAGTGCGTCAGGCCTCCTAGAATTGAGCAAAAAGATCCTCCAAAAGATGCTTTGGCCAGGGAACTTTAGGGGATTGAACAAGGTGCCACTTATTTCTTTCTAAGGGTGGAAATTTTTACATACCAGGAAAATGTATGGTTGAAATGAAACAGGAGGAGTTGACCAATAATGTTATAAATCTTACATACCTTACCAACCCATATCACAAGATAGTTTGACTAATAGAAAAGAATGCTTAGATGCATTGCAAAACTAGAGGAGAGAAGAATTGAGAATTTAGGCTTGATTGGATATGATATATGCTTCCAAATATTATTTCTCTTTCATGCATGTAAAGTCTCTCCTATAATATGTTGGTTGATATCATCTCCAATTAGTATCCATTTTGAAATATGGGAACTCTTTTTCCCTCCTCATTATGATGCCTTCTCAACTCAACGTTTTACATTATGAAATGGAAAAGTGTCACTCTTTTGATGGTTTAGAACCTTCATCCTAAGCTTCACCTCGAGGTTGGATAAATCTTATAGTGGAAATAAACCATATTATTGTTGGAGACATTTACCATCATACACACTCTTTTTGGTCAAATTGTCCTGGTTAAACCACTATCCTAAGTATAATTGACATTAATTGACATCAGTGGAGCATTAATTTCCATCATCCAGTCACACCCACGCCTTCCTACAGTCAAGGAGGCTAACTTAGCCTTCTCCTACAGCCAAGGAGGCTAACTGGAGCACTCCGGGGGTGATCTGAGTGATATTAATGCACCTAATTGCTAACTGGTGGTTACAATCAGTTCAACCAGTCAGTTAAGGTGCCTCCTCTCATTAAAAATATTATTTAATGATCTAGAGTCAACAGGGCGCCTCCACCAACTTCTGATGGTCAGTTCAACTTCAGTTAACCTCATCGGGGTTCATTGAAGTCATGGAGCACTAGTACTTGATGGTTGGCTTGCTATGACATGTGTTTGATCTCCTTCAGTTGAGATTCAGTCATTTATTGCACTTCGACTTCAGTTAGGGTTCGGTGAGTCAATTAGGGTTTTGGTCAAGTGGTTAACTGAGTGTGAACCAATGGTTGAGAGTCAGTTAAGCTAGACTCACTCATTGAGTTCGAATTGTCTCCTTAGGTATTCAAATTCTTCATGGAGTTAAGCTAGTGCTCGACATTGGTATTGTAACCATTTCACTATTTATTGAATATACAGAGAGGAAACCATTCTAGTTCCGATTAACACCATTTCATGAGTATTTGTTGATTATTCTTTCATGAGATTGGTTCTTAGTTCCTAGATCATGTGCAAGAATTAATATGGTATCAGAGCATACGGCGGATCAAATATCTATCTCTCAAAAACAAGTTTTTTGACAGATTTCTCCATGAAATTTGAGCAATAGCTCAAAAATCCAGCATTGCACCATAAGCCAAGGCTTACCACTCAATATCCCAAGTAAAGAACTTGTTGAACAAGCTTGCTAATTGACTATGCTAGGTGTGATGAAAGCCTAGAATGTGCAAGCTGTCCGACCTTACAATGCCCCTTTTTTGTTTTGATTTGTAGGTCTTAATAGATACAACTTCGAATGGACTCATCAATCCCTCTTCTCACCCCATTCACAAGCTATTCAGAATGGAAGTTGAAAATGATTGCATCTCTAAAGAGACGAGGTCTCTCTGAGGTGTCTATTGGACTTGGAAAAGATTCTTTTGAGAATGAGCATGGATTTCTAAATGATTGTGATAGAGCTATTGGAGCAATATGTCTGGCCCTTTCTCCTAGCTTGTACTACCTTATTCTTGGTTCTGTTGAACACCCAAAGGAAGTCTGGACAATATTGGACAAAACCTTTGGCAAGCACAATGAGGATCATAATAGTACTTTGGAGATCACAGCCAGCACCACAAGAGTTCTTCACTCAAAATTATCAGCCTCTACTCTCTCTGATGAATTTTTTCAAGATGAAGATGATGCAGAATCTTCTACACATTCAATTCGAATTGAAGAAAGTTTCCATGAAGTGACTCCTTCTCCTGATGCTCCGGAAGTTCATGATATCTCTGATATCTCATCTTCTCATATTGCTGAAATAGAAGAAGAAATTTGAATCTCTGATATTGAAGAAAAACACTGCTGCACTTCCATGCAAACATTCACCGGTGATTTTCCTTTGAATTCTGTGCAAAATTTACCAGTAATTGCTTCCGAAAGTGAAGAGAAATTTGATTTTTCTCCCTCTAATGTTGTTGCTGGTGTGCAAATATGTAAAAAATTGGATATTTTGGAAGAAATATCAGATTATAAGAGTGACACATTCTCTCCCCATGATCTAGATCTTCCAGCAAATTCCTACAGGATTGCATGCACCAAAATTCAGAATTTTGAAGAAGAAGAAAACTGTGCATCTACTGTCTCGGTTGACCATACTTTTGGATCTGATATGAACCTTATTGGATCTGATATGATCTTATTTGGATCTGATCTGATATTTCTTGGTTCAAAATTTCAGGTTCATAAACCTTCAGTACTGCTTGTAGCTGTTCTCATCAACGGTGTGAAGAAACAAGTACCACAAGTCTCCTACAAAATTGCTGCTGGGGATTTGATTTCATTTCACAATTTTGGATATGTTGTGAACTTATTTAGATCTGATTTACATTCGGATATGATATTATTTTGTTCATATTTTAAAATTCAAGAGCTTTCAGCCATGCTTGTAGCTGCTCTCACCAATTCCGGTGTGAAAAATCAAGTACCGCAGTTCTTCTTCAATTTTGCTGCTGGGGATTTGGTGTTAGTTTACTCTTATGAGGTTGCTGATATTTTATTTCATGAATCATTAGATATTTTTGAAGCTATATCAGATTATGGAGCTCAAGCATTCGCTCTCTAGATTCCTAGGGATTCTCTACCTTTGGTCACAAGCTCATCTCCTCACATAACTAGTAAAGAGGAAGACATCTTTGCATCCGCTTGTACACTTGCTCCTAAAAATTGGGGCTGATTTTACCACTCATGGTTTGCTGTTCAAGGCTACAACATATCAGTTTCTTGATTGTTACACACATGGTTCGAATCCTCAAGAACCTTTGCTCTCTCTTCAGATGATTTCAGCTACTCTACATGGGTCAAGTTTTCACCGTGCAGCTGTTTATATTTCTGATTCAGTTGAGTGCATTGTTATTCTTCCAAAGTGGAAGATTCCTCTAGACATATTCATTTAGTTTGGATTCAGAGGTTCACATGCACAGTCTTAGGATGCTGCTGCATAGAAGAACCAATTCTTGATTTACTGCTTAGTTTGAGGGGGGATATTTTTCCCATGACGTTTTCCTCGTTTCCTTGGTTATATTGAGTAGTTACTTTATTGTACAGGGTGACCTATGGCCTTTGTTTCCAGGGCCTTAGCATTTTATGCATCTATGTTTTCTAACTCTTCCTGATTATAGCTTAAGGGGGGGTGTTGGAGACATTTACCATCATACACACTCTTTTTGGTCAAATTGGCCTAGTTAAACCACTATCCTAAGTATAATTAAGATTAATTGACATCAGTGGAACATTAATTGCCATCATCTAGTCACACCCACGCCTTCCTACAGTCAAGGAGGATAACTTAGCCTTCTCCTACAGTCAAGGAGGCTAACTGGAGCACTTCGGGGGTGATCTGAGTGATATTAATGCACCTAATTGCTAACTGGTGGTTACAATCAGTTCAACCAGTCAATTAAGGTGCCTCCTCTCATTAAAAATATTATTTAATGATTATTTACTATTATTTAATGATCTAGAGTCAAAAGGGTGCCTCCACCAACTTCTGATGGTCAGTTCAACTCCAGTTAACCTCATCGGGGTTCATTGAAGTCATGGAGCACTAGCACTTGATGGTTGGCTTGCTATGACATGTGTTTGATCTCCTTCAATTAAGATTCAGTCATTTATTGCACTCCGACTTTAGTTAGGGTTTGGTGAGTCAATTAGGGTTTTGGTCAAGTGGTTAACTGAGTGTGAACCAATGGTTGAGAGTCAGTTAAGCTAGACTCACTCATTGAATTTGAATTGTCTCCTTAGGTATTCGAATTCTTCATGGAGTTAAGCTATTGCTCGACATTGATGATTGTAACCATTTCATTGTTTATTGAATATACAGAGAAGAAACCATTCTGGTTCCGATTAACACCATTTCATGAGTATTTGTTGATTATTATTTCATGAGATTGATTCTTAATTCCTAGATCATGTGCAAGAATTAATATGGTATCAGAGCATACGGAGGATCGAAGATCTATCTCTCAAAAACAAGCTTTTTGACAGATTTCTCCATGAAATTTGAGCAATAGCTCAAAAATCCAGCACTGCACCAGAAGCCAAGGCTTACCACTCAATATCCCAAGTAAAGAACTTGTTGATCAAGCTTGCTTAATTGACTATGCTGGGTGTGATGAAAGCCTAGAATGTGTAGGATGTCCGACCTTACGGTGTCCCTTTTTTGTTTTGATTTGCAGGTCTTAACAAGTACAACTTCGAATGGACTCATCAATCCCTCTTCTCACCCCATTCACAAGATATTCGGAATGGAAGTTGAAGATGATTGCATCTCTGAAGAGACGAGGTCTCTATGAGGTGTCTATTGGAATTGGAAAAGAGTCTTATGAGAATGAGAATGACTGTTTAAATGATGGTGATAGAGCTATTGGAGCAATATGTCTGGCCCTTTCTTCTAGCTTGTACTACCTTATTCTTGGTTCTGTTGAACACCCAAATGAAGTCTGGACAATATTGGACAAAACCTTTGGCAAGCACAATGAGGATCATAATAGTAATTTGGAGATCACAGCCAGCACCACAAGAGTTCTTCACTCAAAATTCTCAGCCTCTACTCTCTCTGATGAAGTTTTTCAAGATGAACATGAAGCAGAATCTTCTACACATTCAATTCGAATTGAAGAAAGTCTCCATGAAGTGACTTCTTCTCCTGATGCTCCAGAAGTTCATGAGATATCTGATATCTCATCTTCTCATATTTATGAAACAGAAGAAGACATTCGAATCTCTGATATTGAAGAAAAACACTGCTGCACTTCCATTCAAACATTCACCGGTGATTTTCCTTTGAATTCTGTGCAAAATTTACCAATAATTGCTTCCGAAAGTGAAGAGAAATTTGATTTTTCTCCCTGTAATGTTGCTGCTGGTGTGCGAATATGTAAAAACTTGGATATTTTGGAAGAAATATCAAATTATAAGAGTGACACATTCTCTCCCATGATCTAGATCTTCCAGCAAATTCCTGCAAGATTGCATGCACCAAAATTCAGAATTTTGAAGAAGAAGAAAACTGTGCATCTACCGTCTCGGTTGACCATACTTTTGGATTTGATATGAACCTTATTGGATCTGATATGAACCTTATTGGATCTGATATGATTTTATTTGGATCTGATCTGATATTTCTTGGTTCAAAATTTCAGGTTCATAAACCTTCAGTACTGCTTGTAGCTGTTCTTATCAACGGTGTGAAGAAACAAGTACCACAAGTCTCCTACAAAACTGCTGCTGGGGATTTGATTTCATTTCACAGTTTTGGATCTATTGTGAACTTATTTAGATCTGATTTACATTCTGATATGATATTATTTTGTTCATATTTTAAAATTCAAGAGCTTTCAGCCATGTTTGTAGCTGCTCTCACCAATTCCGGTGTGAAAAATCAAGTACCGCAGTTCTTCTTCAAGTTTGCTGCTGGGGATTTGGTGTTAGTTTCCTCTTATGAGGTTGCTGATATTTTATTTCGTGAATCATTATATATTTTTGAAGCTATATCAGATTATGGAGCTCAAGCATTCGCTCTCCAGAGTCCCAGGGATTCTCTACCTTTGGTCACAAGCTCATCTCCTCACATAACTAGTAAAGAGGAAGACATTCTGCATCCGCTTGGACACTTGCTCCTAAAAATTGGGGCTGATTTTACCACTCATGGTTTGCTGTTCAAGGCTGCAACATATCAATTTCTTGAGTGTTCCACACATGGTTCGAATCCTCAAGAACCTTTGCTCTCTCTTCAGATGATTTCAGCTACTCTACATGGGTCCAGTTTTCACCGTGCAGCTGTTTATATTTCTGATTCAGTTGAGTGCATTGTTATTCTTCCAAAGTGGAAGATTCCTCCAGACATATTCATTTAGTTTGGATTCAGAGGTTCACATGCACAGTCTCAGGATGCTGCTGCATAGAAGAACTAATTTTGATTTACTGCTTAGTTTGAGGGGGGGTATTTTTCCCATAAGGTTTTCCCCGTTTCCTTGGTTATATTAAGTAGTCACTTTATTGTACAAGGTGACCTATGGCCTTTGTTGCCAGGGCCCTAGCATTTTATGCATCTATGTTTTCCAACTCTTCCTAAGTATAACTTAAGGGGGGGTGTTGGAGACATTTACCATCATACACACTCTTTTTGGTCAAATTGGCCTAGTTAAACCACTATCCTAAGTATAATTGACATTAATTGACATCAGTGGAGCATTAATTGCCATCATCCAGTCACACCCACGCCTTCCTACAGTCAAGGAGGCTAATTGGAGCACTCCGGGGGTGATCTGAGTGATATTAATGCACCTAATTGCTAACTGGTGGTTACAATCAGTTCAACCAGTCAGTTAAGGCGCCTCCTCTCATTAAAAATATTATTTAATGATTATTTATTATTATTTAATGATCTAGAGTCAACAAGGTGCCTCCACCAACTTCTGATGGTCAGTTCAACTTCAGTTAATCTCATCGGGGTTCATTGAAGTCATGGAGCACTAGCACTTGATGGTTGGCTTGCTATGACATGCGTTTGATCTCTTTCAGTTGAGATTCAGTCATTTATTGCACTCCGACTTTAGTCAGGTTTTGGTGAGTCAATTAGGGTTTTGGTCAAGTGGTTAACTGAGTGTGAACCAATGGTTGAGAGTCAGTTAAGCTAGACTCACTCATTGAATTCGAATTGTCTCCTTAGGTATTCGAATTCTTCATGGAGTTAAGCTATTGCTCGACATTAGTATTGTAACCATTTCATTGTTTATTGAAAATACAAAGAAGAAACCATTTTGGTTCCGATTAACACCATTTCATGAGTATTTGTTGATTATTCTTTCATAAGATTGATTCTTAATTCCTAGATCATGTGCAAAAATTAATAATTATAAAATTTTAATAAAAATACTAAAAAAATAAAAATAAAAGAGAATTTATCTTTGCTTAATTTAAATAATGTATTTATAAGGTTTTATATTTTCTTTGTATCCACAACTCAAATTGAAACATCGTATCATGATTAAGTTTTAGAATGTACTTTTCTATATTAATATATAATTTACATTTCTTTTATTATGGAGAAAAAGTGAAGATTAAAATCGAAGCTTCATAACATATCAAATAATTTCAAGGCTGCCGACATATACGAAACTGCCGAATATGTGAATTTGAGGATATCCATGACATGAGGCTACCGGGTCACATTGTCAATTTTCCAACAATTATTTTGAAGACAACATAAATTTATGACCTGTACATTTCAGTGTAAATGCGTAGTGCTCATATGATATTGTATTTAATTGTGTGAAATTTTGGAATGCACAATATCATAACAATATGTTTTAAATTATGTGACATTTCAACCTAGATTTAGATAAATAAAACAATCTTACTTAGAATTATTTGCACAAAGAGATAGCAAGAATAAAGAAGAAATATTGCATAGAACACTATAGAAAATTTATTCTAGTGGAAAGTTTTCCACTATGATACTATTAATTAACAAATACAATATATAGATGCTCTCAAGAGACAAAATCGAGAGGTTTCATGGCGAGCTAAGTAGCTCACAATAATGAGGCTATCTTGACTAAGTCCCCCAATCTATGACATTGTGCCAAGTGTGACTCCAAGCAGTGCTCATAATGAGGTGAAATGAACCTAGATGGACCATGAAGTGGTTAGGATAGTCAACAAGTGTGAAACAAATCATCATGAGAGCACATTATTGGTTAATAGGATGTCAGTGGTCATTAATGCACAATATTGACCAAATCATCAAGATAGCGCACCTAGTCTCCTTAAAAAGAGGAAATGCTCCTTTATCTCCTAAAAACATGCAAATGGGGCGCAATAACTTTTAAGATGTAGGAAATGAGTGGATCTAGGGTCAAACATGGCTTTGTGGACAAACTACTAGTCAAAGGTGGTTAAATGTGGACAAACACCCTAAACTAGGTACTATGAACCCTTTTCACATGGAACAACTTACACTAAACACTTGGGACCTTATGCAAAGAGTATTAACCAAGGTCTAGATGGGAATTATGTTCCAACACCTCCCTTAAGCCAAAACAATAGTGAGCAACAAAATCGGGACCAAGTAACAAAGGCTTATGGTCACCCTTTACATTATTGATCAATGTAAGCGAGGAAAGAGGAAAAACCACAAGGGGAAAATCCTCCCTAAAAAATGGACATGAAAGAGAAACAAAAAATTGTATACTCTCCAAACTAAATAAATATATTTGGAGGAATCTTCTTCTTGGGAAGAAGAGGAATGTGCTCAACTAGATCATGTACATGTATACACTACAACAAAACCTTGTGATTAGCGTCTCTTTTAGTGTCTTTTTTAGCGTCTACTATCACTTTTAGTGTATTTTTCATCATTTTTTGGAAAAAGTGGACGCTTTTACACAGGATGGCGCTTTTAATGGCGTTATTAGCATCTCTTTTTAAAATTCGACGCTATTTTGGATGCTAATTAGCATCCCAATTAGCGTCTAAAATAGCATCCCATATAACGCCCATAATAGCCTCCAAAAAAACGTCTAGAATAGCACTAAGATTAGCACCATATTGAGCCAAGGTTGGCACGAGAAATTGTGCCCTACTTCCTACTTCTGCTCAACACCTCACAACAACATCCATATTGGGTTCATTTGGAGGTGTTCCTTTCCACCCTGTTCTGTGTAGGCACCTGCTAAGCTCAACAACTCTTCATGACAACATCTGGATTGGGTTCATTTGGAGACATGCCCTCCCACCTCGGTTGATGTAGGCACTTGCTTAGTTCAACTTCCTTTGGAGGCACACCCTCCCACCTTAGTCTATGTAGTCACCCGCTTTAGTCTAAACCAACACACTCTTCAATGTATTCATTATTTTGTAGCACAACTCAACAACTATCATTATAGACTTGGTTTTAGTTTTCTCACATTTCACCTGAGAGGAAGAAGGAAGGGATCCTTTCCCCTTCAATTAGGAGGAATTCGTATGAATGGGAGGCCCATCCATCACAATATGATATTTGGATTTGGTTCACACCCCATTATCAAATTAGATTGGTTAATTAGTTAGGTATATTATTAAATAATGGTTAGCCTTTTGACTTGTCAAATGTGGACACGCATGTAATCATATCAAAATGTTATGAAGCCTTCATCTAATATAAGCTAGTATTTTTCTCTTCTTATATGTATTTTGTTTATTCTAAGTTCGATTATTGAGTTTCATATGTATGTGGATCAATAATTTATTACATAGATTTGTTGATACCTTTGATAATTACCATTTAACTATTTTATTTTATTTTTATTGTTTTTTTATGTGGTTCGTTGCACCATATCTTTGTGGAAAGAATTTCAAGGGGCCCACCCAAAGGGATCTCACCCTGTAAGCACCAATTTTGGGAACTTGTCCCCGAAAGGGATAGAGAATTCAAGCGTTGACCTTGACCTACTAACATCTTGGCCACATAATCTCCAACCAACTGAGCTACCCCACTGGACTAATTTTTAACTATTTATTTATTATAGTAAATTCAATATTTAATATATATAGTTATATTAAAATTGTTATGATAATTAAATACATAAAACCAACACACAATAACACTTCACTTCTATACCAAACAATCCTAAAAGAAACATTAAAAAAAAGAGTGAAAAACTAAAACAACAATAAAAACAAATTATATAACAATAGTTAGCAATAAATCAATATTTTCAAAAAAAAAAAACTTATGAAACACTTAATACATATGAAAATATCACAAGCCAAAATATATAGATAATTTAAAATCATATTTTTAAAATTTTTTAACTTAATATAAAAAACATTAATATTATTGTATATATAAACTCTAAACCAAAATCTATTTTAACCTACAAACTAAAAATTAAAATTAAAAACAAATTACAAATTAAGAAAAAAAATAAAACAAGGTAATTATTCAATTCCCTAAATATTTAGAAAAGAAACATCATAAAATAAAATAACAAAAACTAAAAATAAATTAGAAACATTATATTAAAAATTAGAAACAATTCCAATAATATATTCCATTATTTTAATATATACTATTATTTTAATATATACTATTATTTCCCCCTTAAATGTATTCACTACATTCGCTCCTTGGTACGGTTTATGATGCTTAGTTGCTTTGCAACTCCCCCTGTTGTTGATTTACTAGCTTCTATCTCCATTTCAATAGCTCTGAACATTGCAATTTGATGGCAAATTTTATATCATATTAAAGGGTTTTTATTATTTTATTATTTCATTAATGCAATTTCTTATTGTTTTGGAGGAGGTTAGCCTAGGATAAATACTACAACATTCTCATCCATGAAGCCGAATGTAATGAGATTTTTTTTCTAAATTCATTTGCTCTGAATAGTATTTCATTGGTTTTCTTAGAATATATGGAGAAGATCAAAGGTAGCTTAAGGAAACGTTGTAATTTCAATTTTTTTCGTAGTTTCTTCTAACCAGTTTCATTGATTTTCAGAACATGCATGAAGGTGATCCAATAAATCGAATACAGTTGGAGAGAGATGGATTAGCCAAGAAGAGAGCCAAAGAGGAAGAATTCAATCATTATGGGAGGAGGGAAGTAATCCAATCTATGGTATGTTTATGATAATTTTTTTATTTGAGTTTTTGAGTTTTGTTATTCCAAATTTCTAATGCCTATAATGAAATATTCAATTGCAGAGGTTCCCAGTAGATTAAACGTATTCAATAAAGTTCATTGGAGGCTCTAAGTTTTCACTAGCCCTAACTCTTTGTTCATAAATTTTTGAAAAAAAAAGAAATTAATAGCATTCAAATAAAAATCATAGCACTAAAACAAATGAATGAGAATGAATAATACAAAGTTTTTTTATTTTTATAAACAAACCTCAATTAGTTAAATGATACTGAAGCAAAGAACCTTGGTCCTTTGGTAGGTGTAAATGAGGGAGGCATAAGTGAATATCTAAGATTCATTGAAATGAGTATATATATATATATATATATATATATATATATATAAGTTTTAGTTTTTAAATTTGTTTAACAGTTAAATTTTTATCTATTTTTTAAATAAAATAAATTATTATTTAAAATTTAGATAAAAATATATTTCATTCATTTAAAAAAATTATAGTTTTTTATTACTTTTAAAAATATTATCATTTTATTTGTATAATTTATATAATTTTATTATTTTTATTATTTTTAAAAATGATATTATTTATTTAAATAGTATTTTATTACATTTTAAAACATTATATAATGTAATGTAATAGTCAATTTACAACATTAGTTTATGTCATTTTTTTAAGATTATATTTTCTTATAAATTTGTTTAATGATAATATTTTAATTTTATCTATATTAGTCATAATAATTTTAACTAACAATTATAAGATCTTATTATTATTTTTTTAGTTTTTTTTTAATTGGAAATGGTTTATAATTGTTTTCAAAAGCATTAGCTAGTAAACATAAAGTTAATTCAAATATAAAAAAATAGAATTATGTAAAAATTGTATTCACTATTTTTCACAATTTACAAAGAAATTAAAAGATGGCATAAAACATGAAAAATAAATTCTTAATTCTCATAATTTATAAAGAAGTTAAAAGATAAAAACTAGTTTTTCATCTCGCAAGACTATTAAAAATAAATTATTTTTTTAGCATTGTCTATGTTTCTTTAAAATAATAACATAATTTAAAACAACAAAAATTAATTACATCAATATTCTACTTACATTTAATATGATAAATAAAACAATCTAATAAATATTATAAATCATTAATTTCATAAATATTTTATGTATATTAAAAGTAAATGAATGAAAATAATTGTTTTAATTTATTATAGATAATATAATGAATTATTGAACTTTGATTATGGATAAAGAATGATTAAAAAGACTAGTTTTATGTACACTTTCATTATGATAATAATAATATTATGTTAAAATTAAGGATATTTAAAAAAAACTAAAAAATGTTTTAATAACTATAATAAGGTTTATTTGTTAAGAAATAAATTTCTTAATTCTTATTAATAGTAAAATTTCTACAATAATTTTTTTATAAGATAATTATTTTATATATACATTTATGAATGAGAATTGGTATTAGCATTAAACCTTAAATAGCATCCCTAATAAACTCCCTATTAAAATAGAAAGTTGTCTTAACCATTTGTTACTTTAAGGTGGTCCTAAAACATGATGCAAAAAATGAAGCAAAAATTGGTGCAAATTTGGAAGCGAAAATTAGCACATATTTGGAAGTAAAACATGGTACAAAATGGGATGCTAAAGTGGTATCACAAATGGATGCGATCTTGGATATTAATTTGGATGCAAATATGGTGCTAACGGGGATGTCATTTAGGAAGCAAAAGTTGACGCTCTCTAGGAGGCAAAAGTGGACGTTCTCTAGGAAGTAAAATAGGATGTTATTTAGGAAGCAAACCTCGGTGTTGTTTAGGAAGCAAAGTTGGGTGTTATTCTGGAAGCACGAAAATAGACGTTATTTTGGGTGTCATAAATGATGCTATCTAGGACCCCAAAAAAGATGTTTTTTGAGACGCTTTAAGTTTTGTCCATGACGTGTCCCATTTAGCGTCTAGTTTGACCACTCAATGTAAACAAAAATTACAATAAAAAGTGACGCTAAATGGGACGCTAATTCCAGGATTTGTTGTAGTGATAGTTGCATGATGTAATCTGGAACCATGTAGAACAACTGAAATGCACTGATAGGAGAGAGAAGGATACTCTTGAGACTTGAACTTCGAACCAACCAGGGTGCCAAGTCCAAAAGAGACCTGAAGTGATTGAAAATAAGTGACCCCAAGAGAATCCTAAGGATGTTGAAGCATCGACTTCGATTCAATAGAGTTGTAATCAAATCCAAGAAAGAGGAACAAGAGTCCCAAGTGTGCCAATGTGATGGCTAAGGCTTCTCCATCTTCTACGGAACTCTGAAAATCAGTGATAGCAATCATATAGGAATACATAAGAAGTATGGATCCAAGGAGGGCGAATGAAACAACTCCAAGATTTAATCTTTCTTGCAAAATATCCAGAGGATCACTCTTTTACACGCTAGCATAATTAATAGAAGAATAATGGAAGAATAATGGTGAGAGATTGAAGGACTTATCTTCAGTAGTATTGATGGAAACATCTCATATGCTATCTTCATGGAAAACAGAGGAAGCCACAGAGGAAGAAAGTCAAACTGGATCATTTCTTTAATCTTCTACTATTTCTTCATGTACCTGCAAATAACACTCTTTTAAATTGCTTACTTCAACAGCATGCCCGAGAAAGGCCAAATGATGAAACCAATTGGCCAAAGGTAATAACTAGAAGCAACGATGGAAATTGTTTAGCATCATACTAGCTATGATACCATGTGAAATTTTGGAATGCACAACATCACAACAATATGTTCTGAATCATGTGACATTCGAACCTAGATCTAGATAGCAAAAAGAATCTCACTTAGAATTATTTTCACAAAGAGATAACAAGAATAAAGAAGAAATATTGCATAGAACACTAGAGAAAAATCACTCTAGTGGGAAGTTTTCCTCTTTGATACTATTCATTAACAAGTACAATATATAGATGCTCTTAAGAGACAAAATCGATAGGTTTAGTGGTGAGTTGAGTAGCTCACAATAATGAGGCTTATCTTGACTAATTCCCCCCAATCTATGACATTGTGCCAAGTGTGACTCCAAGTAGCGGTTGTAATGAGGTGAAATGAACCTAGATGGACAATGAAGTGGTTAGGCTAGTCAACAAGTTTGAAAGGAATCATCAAGATAGTGCACCCAGTCTCCTTAATAAGGAGAAATGCTCCCTTATCTCTTAGAAACATACAAATGGGGTGTAATAACTCCTAAGATGTAGGAAATGAGTGGATCTAGGGGTCAAACATGGCTTTGTGGACAAACTACTAGTTAAAGGTGGTTAAATGTGTACAAACACCCTAAACTAGGTACTAGGAACCCTTTTCACATGGAACAACTTACACTAAACACTTGGAACCTTATGCAAAGAGTATTAACCAAGGTCTAGATGGGAATTATGTTCCAAAAATTTGATATGACTTTGCAGTGACTAAGCAATGGGTTGGAGAACACAAATTTCAAAGGCAAACATTAAGCTCCCCACAATGCATCTTGATATCCAACGACCACCAAAGCACCGACCACAACAGTCAATGTTGTGCTATGGGGTATCCACTAATAAACATAGGGTAAAGGAAGTTGTCTCATTGATAGTAATCATAAAGAGAGCCTCTTTACCAATGAAAAAAAGTCGACGGAGATTCGAGGTCCATAAAAAAAGTCTTAGAGATCCATAAACAAAGTCTCAATGGAGCTTCACCTTGAATTGCCACTGTACCATCATCCTGCATGAACTTATGTCTAATGTGAAGTTGCATGCACTTAATCCTAAATGGAATCAATGGATTTATCACTTTGTTTGTTGCCTCTATCAAGTCCCTTTCATCATATGGACAACATTTTACTCCCTTTCTAATTGACGGAAAAACCCATGCAGTTAACGTGTGTCCCAATGTTGTCTCTATCAGTGATCCAACACCACTTACCTCATGCAGTTAAAGCATGGATTTTAATTTTTTTGAATGCACCTCCCCTTCTCCCAATCCTAAAAACTCTATTGGTTCGATCCACTGACCTACAATAGTTTGTGCATGCCAGTGATCCTCCTAAGGTAAGCCCTGAACACTTGTGATTTTGGTTATTTACTTTCATGGTGGCACTAGGTTCCTAGACCATGAACCATGGATATTATTATGTTATTATTCTATTTTATTATTATTTTTTTACCTATAACTAGAATACTGTCACAACATGGACAATAACATTGCTGGGGGGTCTTCGAATTTCACATGTGAAGTGGTAGGGGTTAGGAGTTGTGGCCCCCCCTAACAGTACTCTAGTATTCCTAATTTTGATGTTATTGGAA
Organism: Pseudotsuga menziesii; assembly: GCA_001517045.1. NCBI lineage: Eukaryota > Viridiplantae > Streptophyta > Pinopsida > Pinales > Pinaceae > Pseudotsuga > Pseudotsuga menziesii. The sequence goes on along the minus strand of LPNX011162344.1, from coordinate 185,064 downwards.
CTTGGTGGTCCTAACCTATCTACATAATGTTTTGCATTCAACCATGCACATGCACACATGCACATGAAACCATGCACCCAGTACTCCAGTGAACTGGAGTAGCTACCAGTCAACAAGATTCAAACTGGTTAATTGGGAGTTGTCCTAAGTTAATTAATGTCTAGAATCAATAATCCTTAGTTAATAAGATGAATTAGATTTATATTCAATTAATTTAGAAATGTTTGAGTTAACTTAAGTTATCCTAGGTGCATGGGAGTGATCAAGAGCGAATTGGAATCTATCCTTGTGAATTCGAGTTGTCTCCAATGTATGGAGGTAACTATGGGTGAACTCAAGTCAGTCATAACGAGTTGGATTCAATGTTGACAAATTAAATTTATCTAGTGTTTGGGACTGTGGTTGTCAATGGTTTAGAGTCAGTATCAGTATATTTAAGTTACTTTTTTTTAGGACTTCAATGGGTCAGTTAGTGGTTTGGAGAAGCCTCGGTGAATTAGAGTTGGTTCTCAGTGGTTTGGAGTCCATCTCTAGGAGTAAACTCGAATTAGGATAAAGGGATTCTAATTTCTCTAGAATGTTAGGAATTATTTCATTATTGAGTTTCTAGAGGAGGGAAGAAGGCTGTTCAGACTAGAATGTGAGTGAAAAAGGAGAGTTTGGCATGATACGGTGCAAACAATTACACCATTTTTGTCTTGCAGGGAATGGAGATCTTGTGAGGGAGTTCTTGATCATCCATTCCTTCATTCATTGAAGGAAGGTGATTTTTTGATTCCATGATTGGTGAGATATAGGTAATATTGTGAGCTTGGGAACCCATATACATTATGCTATGTGTGTGAACTGTGTGCTTGAATCACAGGGAGTTTGGTCATGTTTAGAATAAGCTTTATCAAATTTGAATAGTTCCTCATTGACCACCATTTGTATCTATGTTGATCCTACACGTAAATCCTGATGGTGAATATGGAAATGTCCCAAGGGACCTAGGAGGTGAAGGGATTTCCATTTCACCTGGTAGTTGGGTGGAGGAGTAAGTAGGTGGTGAGGGATTGAGTTGTGACTTCTCGAACTTATATTTTCTTGAGCACGGTATAGATCTGTGGTTTCTACCGCTTGTCTCCATCTTGGACCTACACATAAATCCTGAAGGTGAAGATGGTGATGTCCGAAGGAACCTAGAAGGTGAATGGATTACCATTTCTCTTGGTAGTGGGCTGGAGGAGTAAGTGGGTGGAGATAGGGAAATCAACCTTGGAATAAATTCCTGTGTTTTTGTCTCTTGGGTTGTGGGCCTGAGTTTTATTCTTAGAGATAGAGTTATAAGAGACATTGTCATGTGAATTACGGGACCTTAGGTCAGTGGTGACGATTACAGACGGTCTTTGCTTGATAGTTTCTAAGGATGGGAGGAAAGTTGTGCGGTTGGAGTTGGTTGCCTCCTTATAAAAGATAAGTACTTGATGATATTTAATTATTTAATGTATGTTGTTGAACATCTGCCTATGGAGGCTGGTATATCTATGTAATTACATGTATTTAATTTGTGTATATACTCATGGTAAATTTCTAACCCATTGTTGCTAGATTGGCAACTCATGGGAGAGGTGTGTTCATGTATTATACTAAGAGTTTGTAGCTAGTTTGTTTATGGAATTTATGATATTTAGGAGGTCTAATTTAGGATAGTTCATAAGACCGTGTATGTATTTTCTGTATCATACCATCCATGGGAATTATGACTGATATTTATTATGGGAAAATATGACTAAAAGTAGTTTTATAATTATGCTATATGGGGTTGTGTAGAATGCAGATTTTGTGGCAGTTTAAGAAGACTATTTGCTTAGGAATTAGGAATAATCATAGGAATGATATGTGGGAATCAATATGGATGTATTGTATCATGTCTCACTTGGGATTATAGGACTGGTAAATTAATGCATTAGATCTGGTATAATTCATAGTGTATAATTTTTCGTTTTTGGAAAGTTGATGATGCTGATTTATGGTGAAGTTAGAGGCTAGTTACTTTTATATTTATGTTCATTAGATGGATTGATATTTAGGGAAGACCATATGGTCATTTATTCCAGTACCCAATCAGATCCTATATGGGATTGGAAGTCTACATTAACTAATAAAGAATTGCTATGAATAGGTGTTTAAAATTTGCTACGATAGATTGATGGAATGATGATTGTTTCACTGTCATATATATGCTTGGTAAAGTTAGGAAAATCTGATTTATTAGATTGTTGTATGGTGGCTAACATATTCCCATGGGTGTGATGTTAGTTATTAACATGAGAAAAGTTATGGCTTGAATGTATTTCATGGGTCATCACATGGTCTTGCATGTACAATAGGAAACTAAGTTGTCTTGGGAGGGAAATTTTTCCTTACTAGTTGAATGTTTATAAAAGTTTTAATTTGTGTGGGATGTTAGCCCGACCTTAAAGAGAGTCATTTTGTTGTGCTTAGCTTAGATTCAACTATACCATTTTTTAGAGAGCCCAGTTACTTGATCTTTGTAAGTATTCTAGGGTTGGGTATGTTACAAGTGCTATAAGAGATTAGGTTACAACCCTATGCATATTTGGCCCTTCTATGGATTTATGATTTGTGTGTTTATGCAATTTATCTATGTTTTATATGATGTTGTAAAGAGGTTGATGATGACCTAGAAATGTTTTTATGACCAAACGATCACAACCCTAGTACTTGTACAACCACGATTTGATTCCTAAACCAAAATATTAAACCCTGAAACAATAATAGAAGACTAAAGAAATTAAAGATCAGTTTATTTTATGCTTTAGAAAATTAATTAATACTGCATATTTATTGCTCAATAGAGTGATTGGTGGGCACTATGCATTTGCATGTCTAATATTTATTAGATTGATTGGTTGATGCATGTTCACTTTGCATTGCCTCTTTTACTTACCAGTAATCTTATTGGTCGATGCTTGTCCTAAGTGCATTTCCTCTTCATTGTTCAGTGTCTTGATTGGTCAATGTGTTAGTTTTTCATCAAATAAGCTAGCATTATGATCTTAGGATCTTTTCACTGAGAGAATAACAAGTACAGCAATAAAACATAAGCACATCACAAGAGACAAGAGACACAAAGAGTTTTCCTCAGGGAAACCATAAAGGAGAAAACCCCGCAACTTCCTTAGAGATAAAATCAGCACCAAAACAGTAAGAGATCTCCCAAAACAACAGT
>LPNX011162344.1:158867-178243 GCA_001517045.1 Pseudotsuga menziesii | reverse complement strand
ACTTATCTTTATTTGTTTCAAGGGTAGACTCCTTCTTGAGCCTTCAGCTTCATCGTCTTCTTCATTCATAATAGCATCGTTTCTTATCCAAAAGCTAAGGAGGATAATAAGTTCTTCAAGAGTTGAGATCTTCATATTTCTCATTGATTGAGGGATCTTCTTTGGAAGGTGAGAGCTTGATCTTCAATTTCTCCCATCTTCTCTTCTCTTCTTATGAATCGAGCTTCTTCTTCTTTTCAGAGTCTACTGAAAGTAATTACTTCCTTCTGGCATACATTCCTTGTATGAATGAATTCCACGATCCTAGGAGGCCATTCAAGGTGGCCATCACCACTTTTGCATTCTTCACTTTTTCTTTTACCGCTTCAAGTTGTTCTTTGATTTGAGAGACTCTTATGACTGCATGGTCTCTGCATTCTAGATCTTCGCATTCTTCAACTGGTTTATTTAGGTCATATTCTGATTTTTGTTCTTCCCTTCAAATAGCTTGAAATTATGGAAGACCTTCAACAGCTTTGCTTGCAATAGGTAGTGCTCTGTAATGCACGTGTGCAAGCCTTCTATGCCAAAGCTCATTTGGCTCTATTGTTTCATGGATCAAGGCTTGTTCTGGATAGCCCTTCAATTTGTACAATCCTCCTTCTTGTTCTCCAATCACTACCACATCATCGATAGTCTTTCCTTTTGGCCACATGATGACTTGACCATCTATGAATGCAACCCACATTTCTTTTGCATCAATGCTGAAATGGAGAGAAGGTTCTTCTTGAGTCCTGGAACAAACAATACTTATTTTATTGTTAGAGACTTACCAGAGTCTAGCTTGTATGAAGATTCCCCACTACCTATTATTGGATATTGGTAGTCATCTCCTAGTTTCACCTTGTGAGGTGATTCATGTTCTGACAGTCTTACAAAGGATTCCTTGAATCCCGTCATATGTTTGGAAGTGCCACTGTCTATAAGCCAATCATCACTTCAATGAGTAATGTTACCTATGAGAGATGATATCAGAACATATTCATCCTTGCTTGAAGAATCTTCACTTTCATATATGGATCTCTTTCTGGATGGTTCATCATCCTCTGCAGCATGAGCATGATGTCTTCTTTGGCCTTTACCAAGTTCTTCTTGTGAAAGGCTTCTAACCTCGTCTCCCTCTGAAACTGGAACCTCTATACTCATGTAGGTGTTCAATCCATTTTCTTCAGAGAGATCAAATACTTCCAGGATTGGAAGTTGTCAACTTCCCCAAGCTTGTCACCAAGATTATGTGATATATCATATTGAAATGAGAACCTCAAATGGAAATAGCAAAGGATTAGATCTTACCGATTTGAGGTGTCCGTCCTTGTCCCGAAGTTCGCTGATCTAGGGTTTGTCACAGAAACCCTAATTTTAAAAACTTGGAATATTTCAAAGATAATTGGATAGACAGATAGATCTCTTCAAATGGATCTGTCCAATGTACTCCTTTTCTGAAAACAGTGGAGTGAAGCTCCCGAAACAGGAAGCCCTAGATTTCCAATTTCTTCTGCATAAATTCCTATTACTGTTTCTGTGATATCTCCGAACTTAATGATCCTCTGTGTCTACAATTTCGCACTAAGGTAACCGCGCATGTCCCTGATCCAACACCATAGGTTCTATCAGAATTTGTTTCACCATTTGGGATTTATGATCCTTTTCCCAAGGTGACCTGTTACAGGACTGTTCAGAACAGAGAAGTTGTACGGCATGCCACGTGTCACTGGTTCATCTTCTGAGTTTTATATTCAGACCACTGAAATTAAATTCCATTCCCTTTCTGTAACATCTTCAAGAATTCCATTTGGACCTCTGTAGCTCAAGATATTGCAGATCTCCCTAGATGTCCTGTTCAGGGATGAATTCTGGAAGAGGTTGGAACCCTAACGTGGAGAGATCATATCTCCTGGAGTACAGCGAATCTGAGTCTGATTTTTGGACACAGGCTTCATCAGGATGTTATATTCGTCCCCTGCAATTTTTAGCTTCTTATACTTCTCCAATCTTGGAATATAGCGACTGTACCAAAACTTAGCATTTTTAGTATTTAGGGTTTCTCCTAGCTTAGGGTCAAACTAGGGTTTGACTTTCCTGGAGTTTTACCCAACCCAATTTCTTGATCTAGGTCTCTAAAATTCAGTTTTGATGAGGAGAATAACCCTATGCTGGTATCACTCAAAAATTCATCTTCTGTAGAAAGCCCTAATTTCCGCATCGAATACTGAAAATGCTCAGAATCAAATTCCACTTCGACAGAAAGATGCGCCCTTCAATGGGGAGTCATCTTAGCATACTTTTTCTGAAAATATGTGGAGGAAGATCCACAAAATAGGAAGCCCTAGTTCCTGTAGCTGCACAATGTGTTCTTCTTAGGTTAGCTCTGATACCATGTTGGTTTTTCATCAAATAAGCTAGGATTATGATCTTAGGATCTTTTCACTGAGAGAATAACAAGTATAGCAATAAAACATAAGCACATCACAAGAGACAAGAGACACAAAGAGTTTTCCTCAGGGAAACCATAAAGGAGAAAACCCTGCAACTTCCTTAGAGATAAAATCTGCACCAAAACAGTAAGAGATCTCCCAAAACAGCAGTAGTCTTCTGTCTTCTGTCTAGGCCCAAAATTTCCTTCTCCAAAAGTGCACCACACTTGAGAGAGCAAGTGATGTATTTCACAAGTGATAAATAGAGAGTCTCTCACTCTCTATTTATATTCTTCCATTGACTTGAAGTGCACTCAATCATGTCGGCCCAACTAACAATTACTTACTCGAGCCTACACCTTAATTAGTGTATAATAACTCAAGTGCCCCGAAACTGTGGGGACTTACCTAATGACTTGATATGACTTGATTACATTATTAATCCTCCCGATCGGAACATCGGGGCATGATCACATGACTCAAATACATAATAGAAACATCCCGGAATAAACATCGGGTTACAATACATAAGATACATAGAAGAATACATTCCGAAGTTACATATACATCAACACAATGTCTGTCCATTGTGCATTGCCTCGCTTATTATATATGGAATTAATTGGTAAATGCTTAATCCTTGTGCATGGCATAATTACTGATTAAAAATTGCAAGGATTATGTGTACATATTGTGTGTTGGTTATGCATAGGAATTAAGTATGAATGTGCATACATTAGAATGAACTGAAAAATGCATTATCAGTGGGCATTAGTTATTGCATGATAAATAATAAGGTGCATGCATACGTGCATATATGATTTGATATTGCATTCCTAATTTTGGATTGTTTCTTATAAGTTTGCTTGCATGTTGCTTTAAAGTACATGAAGTTGGTCCTTGTGATCTCTATACGATTTTGTTACCTTTTGTTGGAATGTATCTTTATGATCCTATTAGAGAAGTATCTATATGATCTTTTTGACCTTTTGTTAGAGAGTATATTTATGATCTTGTTAGAGAAGTATTTATATGATTTTTGTTATCTTTGTTAGAAAGTATCTTTGTGATCTTGTTAGAAAAGTATCTATATGATTTGGGTTACCTTTTGCTATGAAAAGATTCTTTATGATCTTAGTTAGAAAAATATCATGATGATCTTGTTAGAGAAGATATCTTTGTTAGAGAAGGATCTTTGAAAGGCGTCCTTGTAGAGTATCATAGTAACATTGCATGCATCTTGTTGTAAAAATATCTTGATAGCATTCCATGTAATTGTTGGTAAAAGACGTATATGCATGGGATTGATTGAATTGATGCACTTCATATTTGTTGGTGTACTTTATGCACTTAATATTGGTTGAGATACTTGATGCAGTCCATAACCTTAGATGACATACTTAATGCACTCCATATTGGTTGGTATGCTTGACGCACTTTGTATTGATTGAGATACTTGATGCACTTCATGACCTTCGTTCATATACTTGATGCACTTCATATTGGTTGGTATACCTGGCAGTTCATGAACTTGGTCAATATAATTGATGCACTTCATGACCCTGGTCGAGATACTTGATGCACTCCATATTGGTTTGTATACTTGATGCACTTCATCACCTTGGTTGGTATACTTGATGCACTTCATGAGATTGATTAGTTGAAGTACTTGGTTTTTTTCATGTGCATGACTGATTGAAAACATGTTTAATGCATCTCATGTATCTTGATAGGGTATGTATAAAATACAAATCATGAATATTTCATGTGTTTCAAGTAACTTGGAGTATGTGCATAATGCATGCTTGAATTTGAATTTGAATGTGTTTAGGGTAGATGCATACCAAGTGTTTGATTCCATGTACCTTTGATGTATTTCATGTATCATAGGTGAATTAGAGTGAAATGGATTAAGGAGTTTATTTCATGTACCTAGGGAGTATTTCATGTGATTAATTAGAATTTATTTCTTGAAGATGTGTTGTATTTATCTTGTGGAACAATGTGTGTGTGTGTGTGTGTGTTCATAACCATGTGTTTGTTGGAATGTGATGAAAGTATCATTGTTGAAAATATCTTTACATCATGTATTATGTCTATTTTTTATATACCTGATGTTAATCATATGAGTAAATGAAATATGATTTTCAACTGGATGTGCCTTCATTGAAGTTTGAAGGCCTTGTAATAAAGTTTGAAGACCCTATAACAGGGATTGAAAATTGACTCTTGCTTACTTGAGTCCGCTCTACTAGTCCTAATTCTCCCATAGGAAGTGGAGACAGACAAGTAAGTAGGTGGTAGTGGGAATTATTGTGGTTAGAATCATGTTATATTTTTTATGAATGTATGGGCATGTCTGTGAGAGTTTGAAAGAAGTTGTATTTCCGAGACATGTATGGGAATTCCCGTTATCCTTTTGAGTAAGTATGCATTGAGGATGATGCATTGTTTTAAGCGAGATGGGATGTAATATCTTGAAGGTAAGCCTTGGACACTTGTAATTTTGGTTATTTACTTTCATGGTGGAACTAGGTGCCATATTGTGCCATTATTTGTTGTCCATCATTTATTTTCACTTGTTTCGTACTCTATCTTATCTAGCAAAACTTTAGAAAGATTTCTTTCAATTAACCATGTTACAACATAGTAAAATTTTTGAAAATTATATTTCAATTAACAATGTTATATCATTTTTTTTTTTGTAATTTTATAATGTAAATTACCAGTATAGATCCATCTTAAGTATGGCTCTACCTAGCATCGAGAGGGATCAAGTACTCTTTAGGTGCACACCTTTTTTAATTTACAAAAATATCTAATAAGTATTCCTAGTTGGGAGAGAAATGACCAACTTACTTAAGTAATTTCAAAATATGGTAAATTATAAATATGGTTATAATATTCCATTGTAATTTGCCAAAGTGAGAACGAGAGATACTCTTGGCAGCCAATAATAAATCTATTATTGAAGGTTGTTTTTTCCCTAGGGGGTTTTCTAAGATAAATCTAGTGTTGCTATTGTAATGGCTTAAAATTAAATTTTATATGTTCTTGGTTTTATAATTTTTCTTTTTACTACTCAAGTCAATTGAATTTTACTACTAATATTTTACTACTTAGTTTGTAAGATTGTGAGTATTTCCCTAATATGGTTGTATATTTATATGAGTATAATATTTGTATTTTTTTTAATTATAAGCCGAGATGTTATAAGTTTTTTATTTATTTTTATTGAGCCCACATGTGCCATGTCAGCAGACGAGACACATCTCGTCTATTTGAGCAGTATAAATCACCTCTTGACACAATACTTTTTATTTTAAATGTTATGGGTTTGCATTTTATATGTTAATCTTATAAATGCAATCTTTCAAAATCATGTGTTTATGGACCACCTATAATACATTGGGTTTCAAGGGTTTTAACGTTTTGTAACAACAATTTGTGTATAGTTTTCATTCCATGTAACACTAACTTATAGGGCCTCAATTAACCTCAAAAATTGGTTGTTGATTCTTTATTCTTTATGAATGGTAGCTTTTAGACTTTTATTTTTCTACAATATAATATTTTTGGATCTTTAATCCACACAACATTAGATTGTAAGGCCTTTATCCATGAAACATTGAATTCTGATTTGTTTGTGACCTTGACATGTGGATCTATCCTTTGCTCATATTAGTAGGTGTTTTTCAAAGTATCTTCCATAGGTTTAGATCATCTCCCACTAGTTTCCATTTTTATAGATGGGGACGATTCTTCCTTCCCCACTCTGTTAAATTTTCAACTCAATGTTTCACACCTTGAATTTGAGAATGGTTTCTCACAAATTGCTAAGGTTTAAAACCTTCAAGGTGAGGTTGGATGGATATTATGGCAGGAAGAAACCATTATCATAATAGAATTTCCTTTGTAGTTGGGGAAAATGGTCATTTATTCTAGGTGAAGAAAAGAAAATCAAACTAGCTAGAGATTTGATAGAAATTTAGACTAGCATTGTAAGTTCATTACAAGAAGACGTTTCCAAAGAATAACATTTGTTTAGATGCATGGAAGAATATCATACACAGGTAACTCAATTTATATCTCCTTTACAATGGATCAAAGAGGGTGATGAACCCTCTAAATTTTATTGACTTTCTCAAGAAAAATAAATATTCAAAGAGAATAATGGACCTAAGGAACCCTAGAGTGATCATGATCGAGGACTTCTTCAAGATTAGAAAATATTTGATATCCACTTTGAAAACATATTTTCGAAGTATCCCTTGACAAAGAGTGTAAAGAAAACTAGATGATCTTATCAACAAGTTGCCCTTTTTTATTTTTAGTGCAGTGAAAGGGACTTTCTTGGGATTGAAATCACTAAATAAGATATTTGGAAGTGTTGAAAAAACTGAAAATGAAAAATCTTCTAGTATACATGGAATCCCTTGCGAATTCTTTAAACTAATGTGGAAGGTGGTTGGTCAAGAAATGTTGTGCATGGATAAATAAGTTTTAAATTTAATAAGGGGGAGTTGAAAAATCAAGGGATGGTTAAATTTATCCCTAAGATTTTAGCCATGGACACCATTAGTTCTCATCATCCTATCACTCAACTTAATATATCTCATAAAATTCTAGCCAAGGTTCCTAATATGTAGATCAAATGGGTGGAAACTCAGATTGTTCATCCTAAGTGAACATACTTCATTTAGGGCAAATATATTATTGATATAGTTTTAATAGGATGGGAGAGTGTCGAGTGGGACAAATAATTTAATCATCAAGTTCTTTTGTTGAAAAATGATTTTGATAAGGTGTATAACATGCTATATTGGTGGTTTATCATAGACATGTTTCCTTGGGTATGGTTTGGCCATCATTTCATGTCCATAGTCACTACATGTTTCTCTAATGCTTGAATGCTATTTTTTGTTAATGGTATTTTTTTGATAAAATTGTGTTACATAAGTCTAACAGGAATAGATGTCGTCTTGCGCCTTACCTCTATATTTTAGCTACAAATGCATGCATTGGGATATCTTCTTAAGACCTCTAGGATTTAGGGACAAATCAAAGGAATTTATAAATGTCGGGGTTGGTGGTGGGGGAAGGTAACATGATTAATAATCATTTTGCTAGTGATTATATCCTATATATTCATCTCTATCAAAATACAATTGATAATACTTTATAATTATGTCCATATATATATTCATTGCAGTTAGAGCGATAGTGATACCAAGTCCAATTTTTGGTTGATTGGTTTTACGGATAAGCTAGCATGGTTAACCCAATCATGACAATGTATGCGAGATATTGACATTTTAATTTGTTGGGAATTATTTTTAGGGTCAATATTTCTCTCTTAAATATATGTGAGTGGTGTATACAAATATTGCAAAAGAAATTCAAATTTGGGAATATAGGGACCTTACATTCACTGGAATACTTATGGTTCTTAGTAAAATCCTTCAAGCTCTTCACATATATTATGTCTCTTGTCAGTTTCATTTTACTTCTCATTGTTTCCATCTAAATAAGCTTTTGAGGTATTTCCTATGCTTTAATCCTGGAGATGTCAAGACACCATTAAGATCCCTAGGAGGTGTGTAAGCTTTCCATGCAAAGAATAGATCTTGGACTTATTGACATTATGCTTGAAGAGGTGGTATTATTAGCTAAATGGATTGTTTGGTGCTTGGTTAAATATGAGAGATGGAAACTTCTACTTATATTCAAAATCACATTTGGAAGGATTTTATTATGATTAGGAGTCTTTCCTAATCAATGATGTCATCATTATTCCTAAGGTTCTTAGAATAACTTGGTGTTTTGAAGAATATTGGAAGCATAGAAAAAAAATTACATTAGTGATTGCTTGGGATTAACAAGGTTACATATGAGGATTTGATCTAGAAAACCATTGAATTTCGACATGTAGAGATTAGTTGTACTTTAGTACATATCCCAAAATTTATTCCCAAGAGATTAGCTAAGAAATGTATTATGATGTGGTTGGATCCTTAGAATGTGAATTCTAGAAATTAGAATACTCAACACAATTTGTCATAAGAGTTTGATTTGATTGATTCATATCGTGTAGAAATTCATGGGATCTAACAATTAATCCCAACATATGATCTTATAAGCTCAACATCTGTACCTTAGGGCCATTTGGAGAGATTGGTTATAGATAAATGGTAAACCCATATGGATATCCAAAATAGAAATATTGTATCAGAATCTTAGTTCCTACTTTTCATTCCAAAATAATTTGAACAAATGATGGAGTCTAACATATGAAAAGGAAAAATAGGTGAATCATCTCCATGTAGTGTGTTATTTTAGACTCTCTTTCAAGTTGTGGTTCTTTGCTTAGATTCTTGTTTTCTAAGGACTATTGCGTAAGGATTGTCCTTCATAAATTGGGTTCATAGATCATGTAATAATTCCATCATGGACAAGTTGAGATCATCCACTGCCTCTTTTGGGATGTAAGACTACTCCATGAAGGATTTACTCAATGAAGCTCTCACATAGCACTTGCGGTCACTAGATATTAAAAAATACCCTTAATTTATTTAGATATTGACCCATACTCCTTTTATGGGAACCCCCTCCTAATACCTAAAACCTCTCCTGCACCCCTATTTAAACCAAAATCATTATAAACCTCCCTACTCCCCACCCAAAAACCCTCATCCACCCCAAATACTTGCAATATATTGGCCTAGTTTTTGACAATCTTAAAACTTGCAATATGAACTCACATGCTATGATATTGGTCAACAAGTGAAGTCCCCGTGGACTACTCATGCTCACTAGGAGTAGTTATGGAACACTTGTGATGTATCTTCTTTAGTAAGATTCATAGACTCAAGATGCTTTGCTAGGTTATCATTATTATACTAGCCCATTTCACTTTATAGGAGTCTGGTATAATGTTGGAGGAGATGGGTATCCAACATGGAAATTTGTATCTGTATCTTAGTTCCTCCTTTTCATTCCATAATAAGTTGAAAATATGATGGATTCTAATATATAAAAAGGAAACTGTTGCAGCTGCAACAATTTTCCCAAATTTTTGAAATTTTGGACCCTCCTCTTAACTTTTATCTTTCCTAAAATTGTTTGGATCCATGAACTCTATTTTTGTTTCACCTCTGCTGCATGTTTGGAATGTCTTCATGCTTTTCGGAAGGTTGCTTATGTTTGAAACTGTTTTAGCTATGGAATTTGGAGACTGGATTTCAGTTGTTGCCCATTTGATCTGCGCTTTCTTTCTTTGATATCGGAAGTTTAATTCATTGTTTTCGCCATCGTTTTGGAGGTGAAACTAGTTTTTCTTCATTGCCCGGCCGAAAGTCTGTTGGAACTTAATGTTTTATTTTGGTTTCTCGAAAATCATTCAACCATGCATCGGAGCCATATTTCCTTTCGGGGCCTCTGTTGCGGAAACTGAATGATGAATTTTTCTAACGAATATCTTTGACTGACCAATGCTGTGATGTTATTTCGACTTATTTTGTGTTGTCGGAGGTTGGCTGGAGTTTGAGTCGGTGGTTTTTTTTTACCTTTACGAAGCCGTTGTTTTGGAGATAAGACAAGCTTTTTGAACCGCTGGACAACTTTAAGTTATCCGAGCACTTAACGTTTTCACGATTTTTTTTTCTGCACCGTATCAAAAGGTTTTACAACTTTGATCGAGGGTGGTAGTCTGATTGCCTTCCGCCACTGCGACCCCCGAATAAACTAAGTATCCGTTTTGTAGTCGTCCCACCCGCAGGTGTTTTGTTGGGTTTCGCCGATATGTTTCTTTTCGCCACGGAGTCCATAGTCTTTCTGTCTTCCGCCATTATGGCTGCGTACTACGTTAACCTCCCAACGCTATGTCTCCCTGGTCGTCGATGAGGAGTTTCCGCCCGATGCTTTAGTGTTTAGTCTTTTAGACGTCGATAGGCTTAGTGGTCCCGCGGAACTCTTTGTCCATTTGAAGCCCTCCGTTGCAGATATTCCTTAAACTATCCTCCTGATGTTTTAATGATTCAAGCTGCCGATAAGTTTTTTTCCCACCATTTTTGTGAGTTTTTAACTTTTCTTTGGGCAAAAATGGTTTCTGTTTCATGTTAAGGATTTTGCGACAAAAGCGCAGCACAGGGACTCATTTTGTTGATCAGTTTTATTGTTAGTATGGTTGAAAAGATGTGGTCCTAATTGATGTTAAATTTTGCAGACAGACTTAGAAGATTCCTTAGATTACTGCTGCGAGGAGACATAACTGAAGAATAAAGTTGAGGAAAGTTGACTGAAGAATGACAAGCAGAGGTTTTCTAAAATCAACAGGAGCTAAGAAAGGATGAATAAAAGACAAGGCAGAGCCGGTGGCGATAGAAGTCCAGGCTTGGAAAGGGCCCGTCGGTTACCAAGTTGGCCCCGTTTTATGAAGTACTCATAAATCTCAATCTGAAATGTAATGCATTATGCGAATCATGAGCACTCATAAGGGAACAAAATTGGGAGACTAAATGGTTTTGGGGGGCCCAAGAGTCATGCGTGGGTATCCCAACAGTTGGGTTCTTTTTGTATAAATATAGAAGATCTAGATAAGAATGAGACCTTTTTCCCAGTTAGATTGGAAGACATATTGTAAGAAGAACTATTTCCTTTTGCAATAGAAAATTACAGTTTGCCTGTTGGAGAAAGCTTGGTGGAATGATCAAATGTTATGCTATGGATTTGTTGAAGAGGAACTATTTCGTTTTCAGCTTTTTGTCTATTAACTGTGAGATTGTTCTAACTCTTTGAACCTAAGTTCTCGTCTGAATGATCTCTGGTTTATTTTATGAAAATTTCCACTATGAGTGATGAATGTGGTTCATAAGCAATTGGCTATCTGGTTGTTAAATATCTTTAAATGTTCATGTGTTTTGAAAGAAGTATCAGCTATCTGTGATTTCTTTTATAATGCATGCACAAAAAACATTGCTCATCAATAAGTAATAATCTTGCTCCCTAGGGATAGGTTAGGTAGTTAGTTTTAATTCCTTGCTGTGTGTGTGATTTAGATACATGAGAGTCTAAGACGAGAGGTAAGAACCTGCGCATCACATTGTGAATACTCCTTGCATTCTCTATCAATATGCATCTTAGATAGGCACTTGCATATCATACTTGAAGTCAAAAAATACAAAAATATATACGGTGGACCGGTCCGCAACCGGTAAAACCTTTAATTTTTGTTACTTGACCTATGGTAGCCAGACCGCAAACCGGACGGATTCCCTACACCAAACAGTCACGGGCTAGTTGGGAACGTTGACTGGGGAGAATCCCTTGTTGTTGTTGCCTACGAATTTATAGGCCTCAACAGAAACATAGGTGAATCATCTTCATATAGTGTGTTCTTTTAGACTCTCTTTCATGTTGTGGGTTTTTGCTTGGATTTTTGTTTTCTAGGGACTACTACCTAAGGATTGTTTTTCATAAATGGGGTTCACATAGCTTGTGTGAATGCATTTTGGATAGTTTGATATCATTCATCACCTCTTTTGGGATGCAAAACTACTCATTCTCACTAGGTCTATGTTTGAAACACTTGGTGATGCATATTCTTTAGTAATATTCCCCCTAAAAAGATGCTTTGGTAGGTAATCATTACTCTATTATCTAATTTGATTTCAGAGGAGTTTATTCTATTATTATAATTTTAACTTTGCTTGATTCATGGAAACTCCATTGTGAAGGCATCTACAATAACAACATTTTAGCTCTTTATGGTTTTGAAGAGAGCTAAATCTAGAATTTAAGGTCCAAATCACTCTTTTTCATTGTGATGTACATTGATGTTCTTTTGAGGTGCAATCTAATTTGAATATTTTCCTTTTGGACTTCAATTACATGTGATCCTATGAACTTATGTTTGTGTTTTACTATTTTTTAATATAAGTGGCATTCCCCTACCTGCACAAAAAATAGATGAGTTAGTGAAGTATGTGTTAGATTATTTTTCAACGCAAAAGTATTTGGGATATGTATTGTATTGTTTTCCCTAAATATGTGTGTCATGTATAACACTTCCCTTCCCCTCCTATCATTATTTCTTAAATATTTATGTGTTTTATATTTAATCATGTTGATTCTAAGAGTGGATAGCATGAGAAAGGAAGTCATAAGAAAGGAATAAATCCCAATCACACATAAGTCTAAATGTGAAGAAGCTTTATCAACAAAC
This sequence comes from Pseudotsuga menziesii, assembly GCA_001517045.1. Taxonomy (NCBI): domain Eukaryota; kingdom Viridiplantae; phylum Streptophyta; class Pinopsida; order Pinales; family Pinaceae; genus Pseudotsuga; species Pseudotsuga menziesii. Next base: position 165,568 of record LPNX011162344.1, on the reverse strand, counting down.
AAAATAAAGAAAAATAACATTATCCAACAGACTTAAAATCATCATAAAAATAGTCTTTAATAGTAAAGGACTCTATAGGTTGGAACCTCTTTGGAAAGAGATGTCTGGAATTTACTATGATGATACCCATGCTAATTTCAATATATATGAAAAATAATGTATTAAGCTCCATAACTCTAATATGGAATCCCAACCTAAGAATAAATTAACTCAAATTGAAAGAAAAAATAAGTCAAATCAAACTATTCACTAAAAGAAACAGGATATATGACAATGTAGAAATACATGTTGTTTGTAATGGGTTTTAGTTACAAGATAGTGCTAATTATTTATGAAACTATGGAAAACTAACTTTAATCTTGACATGGAATCTATATGAGGGTAGCTACAATGGATTGGGGTATCCTACTAATATAATTGTTGATTGGTTGCGGGGTGAGTATGTTTGATTTCTTAGCTTTCCCCTATTTTGTGGGATGTGTCGTGTGGCTGTGTGAAACAACCGTTGATGTAATGTACCTAGGGTATCTAGGGAGGTACCCAAGAGAATAATTCTATGTATTAAGACCATTTTTATTAATAATTCCCATGTATTGTTAAAAAAATGTAATAAGGCTTACTATAAGGTTTCACCTACTAGAAAGTTCATTCTCTAGAAAGTATCTAGAAGGTTCCACCTACTAGAAATTTCCTTCTCTAGGAAATACCTAGGGGGTTGGATAGAGGCTACATAAAGAAGTAAAAGAGACAATGATATTTATTGTGAATTATGTTGGATGTAATAGTTGTGGAGTGATTCCTTCCATAAGGAATAGTTAATGGTGTTACCCTACCTTAGGGATATTCTCTACATTATTGTGTCATTATCGTGTTGTTTATTGTGTAGATCTTATGTTTTATTTGTAAAATTTGGATTGCACAACATCACAACAAAATTTCTGAGTCATGTGCATATCCAATCCTAGATCTAGATTCAATAGAGCATGCTTCACTTAGAATTTACCATGGTGAAAGACAGGAAAATAGAAGAAATATGAAGCAAATATTAAGTAGAACACAAAAGTAAAACACTCAAATGGATTGATATTTGTTAGGATATTTAGACACTTAAGAGTTAGTTGAGATCAGCTTGTGTAATATATCCGTTAGGTAAAAGTGTGTTTATTTAGTATGCATTAGTACGCATTTGTAAATATTCTAATCCGAAGGTCACGATATGTTCTAGACATAGAGTGATCCGACGGTTCAACTTCTCTTAGATCATACCTACCAATGATTCATGGCTTAACACCCGATTGGTCTATGATCTCTATTTAAAGAGCATAGAGGGTCCTTGGATAGTTGATCGATTATGAGAAGCCCATATGTAACTTTCTTTCTTTTGCATAATAAATTGCTCCAAGTAGCTATTTGGTTGGGGCCCTGGACTGTTTCTCTCTCGAGGGTTTTAACCACGTGACAAACATCGGTGTGTTGATCTGTGATATATTTATGTGAAGTGGTTGCTGAAGGTGTTCAGTCTTTTGGGAGTACCCTGAGTGCCCAAACATGGTATCAGAGCTTTTATGAAGAGCCGCTTTCGGTTTTGATCAAGATCTGGAACCAGTGTTGCCAAAAGTTTGAAAGTGTTTTTGTTTCTAGATTTTTTGTAAATTTTTGTCCTGTGGGAGCTATTCCATTGCATCTGGAGCACCGTTTCCATTGGGAAATAGTTTTTGTTTCACCGAAAACCATTTCTGTTTGCTCTAGAAACACCCATTTCGGCAAATCTGAAGGTATAATGTTACAGTGACGGATTTTTTTTAAAATCTCTCCTATTTTATCAGTTTATTATTAGATCTTTTCTGTTTTAGTCTCAGACTATTGCCTTCCCTGACTGCGTATGCTCTTTGTCGTGCACCTTGCGTGATCGCGACGAATCAGAAACGGTAAGGGAAAGTTTTTTTTTTCTTGTCTTCTCGGCTACATATGCTCTTTGACGTGCACCTTGTGCGATCACGGCAAATTAGAAACAACAAGAAAACTTGAAAACGTAGACTTTCCGGGTAAGCTAACCAAGATCTAACCCCATTGTGTGGAAAAAAAAAATTGTTTTTGTTTTTCATTTTTTTTTGTGATTTGCAGGAAAAGAAAGCAAGCACGGAGAACGAGAGAGAAGAATAATAAAAAAAAACAGCCCCCTTTCTCTTTCCATTATTTTACGTACCTTTTAAACTTAGTTCACTTGGTCCAAAGTTGCTTTATTACTTAATAGGTCTTGAGTTCAACTCTTATTAAGCTACTTTTAAGTGTATGCAATTTCTATTTTCAAGTTATTTTATTGTAAAAGTGCATCTCACATAAATAAAATAAAATAAAAGTGAGTCACTTAAGTCTTTTAATTTATTGCCGCACTATTTAAAAGTAACATTATTGTAAAAGTGAATCTCACTTATTCTACAAAATTGATTCACTTCAAAGCAACTTTATTGTAAAGTGATTATCAAAGGTTGATCTTGGGAAGAGGGGGGTTCTTTTTTTTAGTTGGTCAAGTTAATATCTGTCACATCACTATTGGAGACATCTTCAACATTTTCTTTGATCAAGCATAACTTCATCATCCAGAATCAGTTTTCAGTACCTTTTTTTTTAAACCGCATATTTTTTCAAGCTCTTTGCAACCAGACAGTTAGTTTTTGTTTTATAAGCCATTTTTTATAGTATGGCCGCCCCTTGTGATATTATACATACAAGTTCTAACTATTTCTCATGGAAATCTCGTATGGAAGATGTTCTACGAAATATGGGACTTTTCAGGATAATCTCAGGGAAAGAAACAGAACCCACTGATGATGATAAGAAAATTAAATGGGCAAATAGATGTGATGAAGCTTGTGGATTGATTGGGATGTCAATCTCTACTGATTTGCGATTCCACATATCTGGAATTGATGAACCTGATAAAGCTTGGGAAAATTTGGAATCTGTGTTTGGTAAACAAAATGAAATTTGGGGTCTTCAACGTGAGAATGAGTTGCTTTCCTTGAATCCAAATGATTTTTCATGCATTCAAGATTATTTATCTCAATATAAAACTCTTAGACTCTTATGTGCAGAATGTAAGATTAAGAAAGAAGACAAACAATGTATTTATCATATTCTGTCCAAACTTGGACCTGCATATTTTGTTTTTGTATCTACATTCTACTCCATGAAAGAATCCTTGAATACAGCTAGCTATCAAGAGCCTAGTCTTGAATCCTTTTGTGATTCCTTAATTAGAGAGCAAGATAAGCTCATTCATCTTGGAATAATTAACAATGCAGATACATCTGGGAAAACCTTATTGTCCCAACAGAAAGAAAAGTCCAAGCCTCCCAAGAAATAGAATTTTCGCAATAATAAGCAAAACAACAAGGGCCCCAAACCCTCTCAGTCAGCTCCTTCTTTAAAAAATGACAAAGGATCCAAGTAAAAAGGAAAGAAGACTGAGCGTCATTGCAATTTTTGTGGGAAAGATAATCATGATGAATCTAAGTGTTTTAAGAAGATGGCATCCTTGGAAGCAGCAATGAAGAAGCACCACATCAGCCTAGATTCGTCTTCAAAATCTACCTTTCATGGACATGCACTTTGTGCTTCTGGTTACTCTTATACTGCATCTTCTTCTTCTACTTCAATTGAATGGCTCATTGATTCTAGAGCATCTTATCATATGGATAAGGATAAATCCATCTTTTCTACTATGCAGGAATGTAACACCAAACAAATATTTGTTGGTGATGATAGATCTCTAAGTGTTGTAGGATTTGGAACAGTTCCAGTAGAAAATGGTCATTTCAATGATGTACTATGTGTTCCAAATTTTTTATGCAATTTGTTATCAGTCTATCAAATTACTCATTCAAGTGAAGGTAAAACTCTGACGTTTACACCTCACCAAGTTGTAATCAAGGATTTTAAAAATCCTCAAAATATCCTTGCTACTAGAACTGGTGATGATATTACCAGGTTGTACAAATTTAACAACTTTGGGTTATCACCTTTTCCTTCAGTTTTTGTTGCTCATAGTGATAACTTGAGCAAACTTTGGCATGAGCAATTTGGTCACTTAAATTGTCGCTCATTGCAACAACTATGTAAAGACAACATGGTGACTGATCTTCCGCTGGTATCTTGCAAGGATGGTGTTTGTTCTGGTTGTATACTCGGAAAACATCATCGAGACAATTTTGACAAATGTGCCTCTTGGCACCCCTCGGTTCCCTTGGAGTTTGTGCATAGTGGCTTGTGTGGCCCTCTTCCATCTACTTCCTTTTCTGGTTTCAAATATTTCTTAACTTTCATTGATGACTACTCCAGTTGCACTTGGGTTTACTTCCTAAAACTTAAGAGAGATGTATTTAACATGTTCTTGGCCTACAAGGCCCTTGTTGAAAAACAATATGGTCATCAAATTATTAAGTTAAGATCTGACAATGGAGGAGAATATGTTAACAACAAGTTTACTACTTTTTGCACTAAACAAGGAATCCAACAACAACACACTGTTCCATATACACCACAACAAAATGGTGTAACTGAACGGAAGAACCGCACTTTAAAAGAAATGGCTAATTGTATGATCCAATCTAAGGGACCGAGTCTTCAATATTGGGCTGAGGCCATAAATTGTGCAAATTACATAGTTAATCGCACACCCACTAAAGTTTTACAGGGTATAACACCGGAAGAAGCATGGAGTAAAATTAAACCAGATGTAAGTCACTTTCGTGTGTTTGGTTGTGAAGCATGGGCTCACATTCCAGATGAAAAACGGAAAGCATTGCAGCTTAAAAGTGAAAAGTGCATATTTGTTGGATATTCTGAAGATGTAAAAGGTTATAGACTTCTTCAGCCACATTCTCATGATATAATCATTAGAAGAGATGTTAAATTTGATGAAAATCTCTTGGCCTGCGAGCCTAACTTGGCGGGTGTGCCATCTTTGGCCTACGAGCCTGATTTGGCAATTGTGCCTTCTTCTTCTTCTTCTTCCAACTTCCTTGACAAGTTTGCAACTCCAGTTTCTGATGATGATAGTGAGAATGAAAATTCACCTCCGCCTTCTCATGTTTCTCCAATTGCACCAGCACCAATACTTCCTCGATGGGTCCGTTCAACATGTGAATTAGCTGGTGATCTTGCCAGTGATCCTAGAGATCAACGTCGAACACGTTCTTAGTTTCAGCGAGCCTCTTCTCTTTTGGCTCAAGTTTTCGAGAATCATGATCCAGAAACTTTTGCAGAAGCTTTAGGAAATCCATATTGGGATGCAGCTATGAATGAAGAATATCGTTCTTTAACGGTGAACAATACTTGGGATCTTGTTCCTCTTCCAAAAGGAAGAAAACTTGTCAGAAGTAAATGGGTCTACAGAACTAAGTATGCATCATATGGAAGTGTTGAAAGACTTAAGGCAAGGTTAGTTGCCAAAGTTTTTTCCCAAGTTCAAGGGATTGACTACAATGAAACCTTTGCCCCTGTAGCAAAAATGAACTCCATCCACCTTGTTCTTTCTTCTTGCAGCCTTACATAACTGAGAAGTCCATCAAATGGATGTCAAGTATTCCTTCTTACATGGTGATTTACATGAGGAAATTTACATGGAATAATCTCCTGGATATGTTCAGAATAAATCTAGCCTTGTTTGTCTCCTTAAGAAATCCTTATATGGCCTTAAGCAAGCTCCTAGAGCTTGGTATGCCAAAATGGATAGCTTTCTCCTTAACGATAGTTTTTCTAGATGCCATTCTGACCCCAATGTCTATACCAAGAAAGTAGAAAACCATCTCATCATACTTGTTCTTTATGTTGATGATCTTATCCTTACTGGTAGTGACCCTAAACTTATAACCCATGTGAAATCCAGTCTTAAGCAAAATTTTGAAATGTCAGACTTAGGACATTTGCATTATTTTCTTGGTCTCCAAGTCTTGCAAACCAAAGAAGGAATCTTTCTTTCCTAGTCTAAGTATGCTTGTGACCTTCTTCGTTGCTTCCACATGGAAGATTGTAAACCAGCCCCTTCTCCCTTCCAGTCTGGAGTCAAACTTTCTGCCACTTGTACTTCCCCTAAAGTAGATTCAACCTTGTATCGTCAGCTTGTTGGTAGTATTTTATACTTGACTCATTCCCGTCCTGACCTTTCCTTTGCCATTGGTCGTGTTGCTCGTTATATGAAAACTCCTCATGAAATTCGCTAGAAAGCAGCAAAAAGAATACTTCAATATATTCAAGGTACAATTCGGTTTGGGATTCATTACAGTACAAGGGGGAAACCTTTGTTGGTTGGTTTCACTGATTTAGATTGGGCCGACGATCCTGATGATCGAAAGTCTACTGCAGGTTATGTTTTCAGTCTGGGATCTGGACCTGTCACTTGGGCTTGTAAGAAACAACAAGCTCTTGCTCTTTCTTCAGCAGAAGCAGAATATCGAGTCGTAGTTAATGCCATTCAGGAAGCTTTATGGCTTTGACAGATCCTTTCAAATTTTGGATTCGAGCAGCAACAACCTACTCCACTTTGGTGTGACAATCAAAGTGCCATCAGGCTTGCCAAAGATCCAGTTCTACATTAGTGTAGCAAACACATTGAGCTACACATGCACTTCATCAGAAATCTTGTTCATGATCGTGTTATTGAAGTGCTCTATTGCCCTACAGATGATCAAGTTCCAGAC